>JAXQQM020074641.1:0-246353 GCA_034641835.2 Pinus albicaulis
CATATTCATTTACGTAAATTAAGGAGGTCGGTTACATCTTGCTAGAATTGGGCCACTTCTTTAGACCGTTGCAAATTATGAGATCCTGAGCACTACAGAGGTTGACTAGCTCTGACCCAAACAAATTATCCCTGAGGTCTTCAGAGCTCCTTTTGTACCGGCTAGCCAAAGCAAGGTCTTCATCTAACCAAAGAGGATTGGAGTTGGAATGATTGCCTAGAAGAATAGCTTGGTTTATTGAAGTTCGGGAATTAAAGTCACCCATTAAAAGGATATTACCTTCATTCCTTATGTTAGAAATATCATTCTCTAAACCATTGTAAGTACTATTAACGGGGAAAAATAACAGATTTCTATGTAGGTCTTTTTATCATTAATGTCAGTAATCTCAATCCAAGTATATTATTTGTAAGGGTCGTTTTTATAAATCCTAGCATGGGGGGAGATGTTCTTCTTGATGTATCAAGCTATGCCCCCAATGCCTCTACTGGAGGATTGCTTGTTCCAAGTAGACCATAGTGCAAAGCCATCTATGTTAGGGACCTTAGATTCTTCATGCTCCCAAGTTTCAATAAGCAATATAATATCAACATCATTTGAGGTCCAACTTAGCTTGGGGCCTTTGTTCCATGGAAAACCTCGACAGTTCCAAGAAATAATTCGGAGCATGTTGAATTGCTATTTATTACTATTGTTTTGGTTTCTATCTCGAATAATGACTTTTCTATTTTTGATTATTGCCCATTTTCCTTCCTTCCTAACTTCTTTTACCTTATGAACCTCCTTTCTTAATTCTTCTTGATCTTCTGGAATGAGATCTTCGGTTATAAATATTCTTATTCCTTTTAGACTTGAGGTTTTACTAACTATGTCATACTTATGGTCAGTAGAGCTCACCTTTATTCGAATCAACCTTCCTTTATTTTCAGTTAATTTCCCTAACCTTGTTGTTTCTGCGAGACACATGGTTTCAATTTGTAATCTATTATGTAATTTTGTCTGGGCTATGGCTAAAGTATCCTCGTCTACCTCCTCTTTCAAAACGAAGATTATAAGGTTCAAGGCCCTTTTATTACGCTCATGGTCTAATTCGTTCAATTTTTTCATTTCATCTTTAATTGGTTTGATATCTAATTTACCTAGCCCACTATTTAGGGTGAGATTGTTGTTAAATTTTTCTTCTATTTCTTTAATCATGTCCTTCATTTTAAGACTCTCTATATTATCAACATCTCCTTGCTGGTATGTTTGATTCATATCTTTGTTTTTTCTTTTCTATGACCTCCAACTTCTTTTCCATTGCCTGCATTTTATTCTCCAGTAGTTCTATTTTATTTTCTATTTGTTTTTGGATCTTTTCTTCAAGAGATGTGAATTTTTTTTCCAGCATGGCTTCTAACTCGGTTTGTAGCTTGATTTCTCTTTCTTCTCTACATTTCTCTAAACACTCTATATACTCATAAAGGCTCTGTAGAGTAACTGTGCTAGGTCTACCTTTGGTAATCTTTGGTAGCTGTGGTGAATTATTCATACTTGAGAATAAATGAAAAGATATTTATTAGAAAAAAATAAGGAATGTGTGCACCTGAATATCAGAAAAACGGATAGCATACTTCAAGTGCCCAGGTCTAACAATTTATAGAGAAAAAAATCACCCAAGTAGTAACGGAGAAAATTCACCGCAAAATTTTCACCCCAAAATTTCACTGCAGACCCAAGTATTAAGCTAGAAAATTCACCAGAAACCCAAGTATTAATTCAGAAACCCAAGTATTAATGGAGAAAATTCACCACAAAATTTTCACTGTAGACCCAAGTATTAACCTAGAAAATTCACGACAGACCCAAGTATTATTAACTAATGAAATATATATTTATTATAATTTTTAATTGTCTTTTTAAATATTAAATTTTTGATATATATTTAATTATTATTATTTTTCCATATATATTATTGTTTATTATTATTTATTAATTATTTATATAGTTTAATCAATTATATAATTTTCTTAACTGTCCATTTTTTTTTTCAATTTTAATTTTTAAAAAATAATTTTTATGTTTATTATTATTAACTAATAAAATATATATTTATTAGAATTTTTAATTGTTTTCTTAAATATTAAATTTTTAATATATATTAAATTTTTATTATTTTTCCGTAAATATTATTCTTTGCATTTGCCTATTCCGTAGTTTCCTATATTATTTTGTTTATATTATTCCTTTATTTTGCTTATATTATTGCTTACTTCCGTAATATATTATTCCACCTATATTAAAGATAGCTAACACTTGGCACTCGACTTTTTCAAAAATATTTCGAATTAAATTTTGCCTATATTAAAGACAATCAACATTGGGCAATTGGCTTAAATATTTGCAATTTTAATTCCATCCCTCAAACTTGCAAAAAATTGTTCATGAAAATTCTCCAAAACCTTGTAGCTTTGATACCATGTAAAATTATTAGAGCACAACTAGATATCTAGCAAAGGAATAATTTCACAAACTTGCAAAAGTTGAAAAATAAAATTTGAATTGAGAATTGAATTTGATTCATCAATATTAGTTTGAAAATCAATACATAAAAGCAACTAAGTTAATCTTATTTGTACATGCAATAACTATGGATAATTAAAGCTAACTGAAGCTAAATGTGTTTTATGCTCTGTTAATGTGCACATGCACCACACGCAAGCACTCGAGTTAACTAGCTAAGGACAAGTGCACATCGCAAGTAAGCACTCAAGTTAACTAGCTAAAAACAAGTGCACACCACATGTAATATCTAGAGTATAAATAAAGCTAATTAAGCCTAACTATGTGCATGTACAACACCTAGCTAAAGACAAGTGCACATTGCATGCAATATCTAGAATTAAACTAAAGCTAGTCTATGTACATGTACACTAACACATATGAAGTCTTCCTAATTATTCAACTTTATCTACCCATTTGATACCTACATTCATTTTTCTTCAATACCAATAGTTTTTATGCAAGCATTCATTCCTTCTAGTACCAATAGATTCTTTCTAACATACACATCTACTCATAAAAATCTACAATAATCACGTATGTCATTTGCATTGAGTCTGAAAATAATTCACCGTAATATAATTTATACATACATGTAAAATTGTAATAGGCATGGAATATATAATTTGATCTATTTCTCCAATAAGATATTTCATTAATTTCGTGTGCTTGTAATGAATTTACATATCTATCCAATTAATACCTATGCAATTAATCTTTTCATTTCGTATTCAATCAATACATAGCACTATAAATAATTCAACATAATTTATAAAATAGAACAAGAGATATTCATAATTTGATGCTTGGAAAACAATCAATAACATAACACGTTCTTCCTAATCATGAATTGTTTCCAAGAGTTTTTATGAAGTAAGAATTTTTTGCATTCAAAATAAAAAATCTCTTTCATTCATGGATGATTTTCTTTTATAACTTTTTTCTTGTAGAATTTTAGCAACCTACTTGCCAAACTTTTTCTAGGATTTTTTTTTTCTTTTGAAAATATATATTTTTTCTTTCTTTAAAGAACACATTGTACTTTATTCCACCTCACTTAGTGATTAACATAATATTTATCTCTCTTTATGTTAGTTTTATTTATTTTGAGTAATTTCTTCTACGAAATTTTAAGAGACTTTATCTAAGGTTCATCATGTGAACTTGACCACCAACCACTTTTTCTAAGTTAGAAATAAGTCTTCTAAACTTTAGTACTCTTTCCTTAATATTTCCAAAAAAATTATTTATTAACTCAAATAATAATAAAATAATTACATTATCACATAAGTCTTATAATAACATACATTTCCATTAAATTAAATAATAATTTAATGCCTGAAAATAATAAATAAATGCTTAAAAAGAAACAAAACAAAAAAAAAAAAAAAATTACACAAAAAATGAAGTTAAAATTATCCCATAAAGTTCTAGAATCAAAGCATCTCAATACAAAAAGAATGTTATGATAATATCATATGTAAAATAGAGTGATCCATGTTTCCTATATTTTTCATGGATGAACTCCACAAAGATAGAGGAAGGCTATGCACAAAGAGCATGATGAATCGTTGGCTACGAGAAAAGCCAATGCTCAATGCTTTCGTAGTCGATCGATAAAACCCTTAGATCCAGCAGAGATAGAAGCAGGAGAAAGCTCTTGATCATAAATGTAACAATCGAGCTCTCAAATGTTACAATCTTCATTGTCTCGCATTTTTCTGGCAAGGATGTTGCTGAGGTGTGTATGCTAGTGCATGAAAGGCTTTGGTAGCAGGGATGATGTTGAGGTGATAGGATTCTTTTGTCATGCAGTTAATGATGATCGAACTTGTTCCTAGTGCATATCCTGACTTCTAATGTAGTGATAAGGATCCAGATCCAAGTACTTATATCTTCCCTTTTAGAAGACACCTAATGGCATAACCAGGGGCTCAAGGCTAAGTACCTTTTTGAAATGATCACAACCAAGTGGAGATTCCAATGGAGTTGATCCAATAGACTTCCTTGAACAATGTTTGTTAATATTATTTCCTTACATCAAAATTCTATATTCTACCAGAAATTTAAAAT
The DNA here is from genome assembly GCA_034641835.2 of Pinus albicaulis. NCBI lineage: Eukaryota > Viridiplantae > Streptophyta > Pinopsida > Pinales > Pinaceae > Pinus > Pinus albicaulis. The sequence goes on from JAXQQM020074641.1 coordinate 4,615, forward strand.
ATCCTAAAATACCCTAATATCAAATAATAACAAAAGCTTTGAAAGGTACCTGCAAAAATATAGAAATGATTATTGAAGTTGGAATGAATCTTTTAACCTCTGATTTGGCCTTCAAAAGGCATGGAAATGATCAGATTTTATATTGACTATTGATGTGGGTAGGGATTCTTGGCACAAATCAACTCCATGAAGAGACAACAAAATTAAATTACGGTAAGAGGTAAGAAATAACCAATGTATGAAATAAAGTTAAGTATCTACATGGGTTAATTTGGTTACTGAAATTTTCTTTTAAAATACCAACGAAAATAGTGTGCAGGTCTCTGCGGCAAAGATTGTGGAAAGCAATATTTGAAAGGACCTTTTCCCCGAGAGGCTATTCCCAGAGAGGCCATCCATTCGACAACACCTCAGGCCATGCGGCCAATCTCGGCAGCAACATGTAATCATGCACATTACACATTATGACCACATTCTATATGGTTTTGTTTACTCTTTTCAATAAACATTTAATTTTAACAAAGTAATACTAAAGTAAAAAATCATTGAAAGTATGGTTTCGTAGACTATAATTTTCATCCATTATGAGCATTTCCCCTGGAGCCTCAAAAGTCTTCATTGTCTAATAAAAACTATTGTCAATATTTAATTGGTTGTAGATAAAGCATGCTAAAACATGTTCTTTAAAACTTTAACTTCAATGTTTTGAGTACTGTGTTGGGACTAAGACAAACTAGCATACTGAGCATGGACTAATAAGCAAGAAGATATATACACATATATCCAAAAGTCATGATTGGAAAATTATATGAAAACACATTATTAATTCCAATGATCTACTCAGTCAGTCACAACTATATGACTTGGACTCCCTGCGCTTTTTGTGATGACCTTTTGTGATCCATAGAAATTGAAAGTAAATGAAGAAATATTATATTATCCGTATGACTCGACTAATAAGAAAGAATATATATACACATATATTCAAAAGTCGTGATTGGAAAATTATATAAAACCACATTATTAATTCCAACGATCTAATCAGTCAATCAAAACTATATGACTTGGACTCCTGCCTTTTTTGTGATCCATAGAAATTGAAAGTAAATAAAGAAATATTATATTATCGTTATGACTCGGTAATAGAGTGTTGTTATTATAGCGATTTGAATAACTATAGACTCATAAAAAGGCACATAATCATGGTTTTAAAATCATTCAATCTCAACTTATTGCATGAATTAGAGCTAGATGTATAAATACACGTCTGGTACTGTTATTACGAAGATGAAACTACGGGGAACTATATTTATGTATACGGCCGGAATATTATTTTATGAATATCAAGGGAAGAAGCGATGTTTTTCATTGAACTCAATGTCAATGAAAACAATTTGGCCATAGCGTATATAGCACCAAAAACAACTTGAGAGTAGCGTATGCAATAGGGAAAAATATTGTGCAGAGTGCTGCGTAAAGCAACCCATGTAACACCTTGAGAGTAGCATATGTAACAGGGAAAATTATTGTGGGGGTGCTAAGTAAAATAAGCCATGTGATAGCTACCAGACAATGAATAATACCATATCACTGGTGATGAGTATTGACTAACGAGTCCATTTATGATGTCAAGATATCACGAAGATGTCATTTTTACCTCATTACGTTTTCATATTTGAGTGCAAACTATCAAATGTAAAGATAAAAAATCAGAAACTTTTCATATTTGAGTGCAAATGAATAGAAAAAAGTCAGAAAATTTTCATATTTGAGTGCAAATTGTCAGATTTGTGAAAAGAACAGCAAAGTCTGACGGTCAAGGCAACTTTTTTTCTATCAAATTATTAAAATATTTCAAAATTTACATAGAAGTAGAGTAGTATAAGAGGCGACGTTTTTGTCGGGGGAAAAATCAGACAACTGTTTAAGAGTGCAGGCTGTCAAATATTAAAAAGAACAAAGTCAGACAGTTGTGGTAATTTTGTTGCCATCAAATTATTAAAAAAAATCAGAATTTATATAAAAATATAGTCTAAAACGCCTACCAAGATGCCATTTTTTTGGGACAGGAAATGAAAAATAATGGAAATTTGGGTATATTTTTTATTTGATTGAATTTTTTTTGGAAATCTCATCGAATCTTTTCAAATTCCTGATTACAGTTATAAATTTATAGGATTTTTCCAGTTTCAATAGGGTTTTTGATACTGCTAAATCTATTAACATTAAAAAAACAAAGAATGAAGACCAAATTGAAATCACAAATAAAATAAATATTTATAAACAACAGCCATAAAATTACCAATATTTTACTTTTATTTTTCATATTTTAAAACTCTTTCATATCATTTTAAAACACACATTTCCAAAAACTTTGTTAATATTTTTTTTTGAAATGTTGCACATTTTGGATGAACCTTTCACCTATCATGACATAGAAACAATGATGAAGAGAAAGGGAGATCAATCCTTTTAAACGACAATGAAAAATATAAACATTAGAAAATAAATATTACAATTTATTATAGAAAAGTGTATAATTAAAATTTTAATTATTTATTAATTTTATTATTTAAAAATTTTGAATGAAATCAGGCTAGAATTTGATGGAAGAGGTAAAGAAAGAATTAATAATTAACTAGTTGAATTATAATTAATAAATTATTGAATATTAATAAGTGATGAAAAAGATAATTTGTAATTAATAAATATTAATATGTGATTACAAATACCAATTGTTATTAATTAATATTAAAATAATTATAATAGTTAAAAAAGAAATTATTAATAATTATTAACTTATATATATCTAATTAAAATTAGATTAATAAATAATTAATATGATTATATAAATATGAATTTAGGGGTACACATGTAATCCCAGATCCATTTGCTGATTTTATCATCACTAGTCTGGAACAAGTTGACCTTATTGACATTCAGATGCCCAAACTCCTACCTACTTGGAGGAACTGCAGAACTGGGGATGTGGCATTGGCATGAAGACTGGATAGATTTCTCATTAAGCTACCATTACTCCAATCTCTAGAAAAAGTCCGATAATGGGTGGGACATGGTAGCATGTCGGATCACTCTCCAGTATTTTTATATTTTGAAATTGGTCCAAAGCGTGCTGGCCCACCATTTAAATTCAACTCCAGATGGCTCCTCGATCCTGAATACCATTTTCTGGTGGTACAAGAGTGGCAACACTATCAGGAACATCCTGACATAGAACCGGCTCGGGTTATTTATGAAAATATCAAGCGGATCAAAGGCTTGACTATCAAGTGGACTGAGGAAAAAAAAAGGATATAGGGTGAGGAACTGAACAAGATCGAATTGGAGATCTCCCAACTCAATTCATATGATATGCTTGGGTATAGATCAAGTGACACAAAGGAGCATCTCATGACACTTAAAGCATCCAGAAGGAAGCTCTTGCAATAAAAAGCAGGGTCATATGGCTTCAGGCTGGTGCTGAGAATACCAAATTTTTTCAGCAGCATGGAAATGGTCGCAAAAATTGCAATATGATTTGGGAACTTACTGACCAACAGGGTTTTGTGGCCAGAACTCATCCAAAACTTCTTGATATGGGAATACAACACTTTTCTAATATATATTGAGCTCCATTAGAAATCGAGCTTCTGGAGATCATGCACATCACCAGTCTATTTCATAGATATGTGGACCAAGAACTAGAGGAGGAGCTTGTTGCACCGGTCACGATGGACGAGATTGAAGGAGTCCTCAAATGGTTCCAAAAAGAAAAAGCCCCAGAGTGGACGGTTGGCCCATTGAATTCTTCATACATTTCTTTGAGCTGCTTGGCAATGATCTCCTTATTACTATTGAAGATAGTCGTGTCAAGGGGAGTATATATGATGGTTTCAACTCTACCTTTATTTCTCTTATCCCCAAGACTGATCATCCTTCCACATTTCAATACTATAGACCCATATCCCTCTGCAACTGTTTATATAAAATAATATCCAAATTTATTGCAAATCACATCAAACCCATCCTATCCTCTCATATAGCCAAAGAACAATTTGCATTTCTTCACCACAGGCAGATTCATGAATCCATAGGCACTGCACAAGAAGCCTTACACTCCATTAAATCTAAGAACCTCAAATCCACCATCCTTAAAATGGACCTTACAAAGGCTTTTAATCAAGTCAATTGGAGCTACCTGCCTCTGACCCTTATACAAACTGGATTTCCCCCCATGTTCATTAATTGGATTATGGGTTGTATATGTCACGCCTCATTTAGTATTCTTCTCAATGGCACTGCGTCGGAATTTTTTCATGATGGTAGGGGACTGAGACAAGGATGCCCCCTATCACCTCTGCTATTCATATTAGTTATGGAAGGTCTCTCCGTCCTCATTAAAAAGGCCAACACGGATGGATTGCTGCATGGCTTACATATAAATGAGATCATTCAACTTTCACATCTATTATTTGTTGATGATGTTCTCATTTTTCTTCATGGCTCTTGTTAGGACACTCTTCAATTTGGAAATATACTTCAGTTTTTTTGCAGAGCGACGGGCATGCAACCAAACAATTCTAAATCCACCATCATCATGACTAGATGCTCGGCTCATGAACAAGGAACTGCAATGACCACATTCGCCTTTCCTTATAACAATATTGGGGATGGTTTAAAGTATTTTGGATTCCACTTAAAACCAAATGACTATCAAATCAAAGATTGAAACTGGCTCATTGCAAAAGTGGAACACAGAATCAATATTTGGTATCATAGACGTCTCTCCCGAGCGGGCCGACTGGTACTAATTATATCTGTCCTTGGGGCCATTCTTGTATATTGGATGTCACTGGCATGGATTCCTATTGGGGTCACCAAGTGTATCACAAAGATCTGCAGAATTGTTTTATGGAAGAACCAGGAAAAGGATAGAACTTTCGCATGGATCACATGGGACAAAATCAGTAGACCCAAACATTGGGGGGGGTGGGGCTTAAAAGATCTACACTTATTTTCATCAGCCCTTACAGCCAAGATGTGTTGGCATATTATCACTGGCCAAAGTCTCTGGAAGGAGGTCATCACTGCTAAGTATATTTCCCCCATAAGCACACTTGATTGGGTGAGGGGCAACATTCGAGCTACCCCTGGGGTCTCCATCATCTGGAAAGCAATCACCAAGGCTGCTCCACTTATCCAAAACAGACTCTCATGGAAAATTGGTTCAGGGGAATTGGTACTAGTTGGCTTGGATTCTTGGTCGGGGAGTGGGGAATACTTCAAACTACCCGACTAGATTATTAAGCATCTGGCCAATAGGGGTATCCGGTACCTTACACAAATTGTTGATCCAGAACGCACAAATTGGCACACACAATATTGGCTATCGGCTGTTGATCTTCACATTCCTCGGGCTGGTGCACATTACTGGGCGAACTATATCAGAGCACTCCATGCATCGCATATTCATCTAACACAACAGGAGGACCAATTGATCTGGGCTATCTCTCCAAAGGGATATTTCACTCCCAAAATTGGATATTTAACTCTCTATCAAAATAAAGGACCACATGAAAAACTCTGGTGGTGGACATCTATATGGAAACTCAAGGCACCACACAAATATTGACTCCTGTTCTAGTGCATTCTACATAACTGTATCCCCACTATGGAATATCTACATAGACATGGTTTAATTGGTCCCTCAAGATGCTGCTACTGTAATAATCATGGGGAAGAAGTCACTCATCTATTTCTGGACTGCCCCATTATACAGCACATTTGGCATCAGGTTACAGAGAGCATGACTGGTCATCTACATTGGAGGGGAAATTCTATACTAAATGCTTGGACATATTGGTGGGAGTCGACAGAAAACACAACAAAGTTGCGAAACCTGCCTATGGTTTTCACTTGGCAAATTTGGATCAACCGAAACAATTATATCTTCAACAATCTGCCGGTAAATGAGGATTGTATCAGCAGGGCGATCTTGGCCACCTATTCCCTGATACCCAAAGTTGTTATGAAAAAAACAGAGAAACTAGACATCCCTGAAACTATTGATCAAAATAGGCCGTGGGCCTACTTTGATGGCGCGGCCACACAAAATGGATGTTGGGGGGGCGGGGGGGGTGACTACTCTACATAAATGATCAACACCACTTTCAACTTAGAATGGGCCTGGGCCTGGGAACCAACAATTTTCTGAACCACAATGCCGAAGACTCCTTCTGATCTTTGCCCGTGAACAAAATTGCAATAACCTACAGATATTTAGCAACTCCCTCATTGTGATTAATTGGTTCAACTCTCATGCACAGTGTCACACTCACACACTCATTGCATTACTGCAGGAAGTTCATCAGCTCAAATCACAATTTGACTCCATCTCTGTCTCTCATATTAATAGGCATCGAAACAAAATGGCAGACACACTTTCCAAAGAAGCCACGCAGTTGAATTGGGGTACTTGGCATATTATTGAACAGGTCGGCTTACAGGTGAATAGATTCTACCACAGGCCTTTCATCAAGGACATCTGGGTAGAACATGCTGCAGACTTTTGACTACAGATTTGGGTATATGTTTTTTTTGGGCGATTTTTCATATCTTCACACGCCATTTGTAAATATTCACAGCCAACTGCTATTTTTATTATTTGTACATACTCTAGATATATATAACTTTTTATTTATACTTTTTTGGCATGGGTATGGATTAGTAAGTTATGCACCGAACTTACTTTATCTCCACTTGGACAGATACTCATGGACTATAGCCTCTTACATGTATCACTGACTATTGTATAAAGTCAGCAATATACTTTGAACACACATGACACTATACTCAGTAAAATGTAATATGTAGTTTTTCTTATCAATGAAAGATTACGAATTTTGCCTTTGTGAAAAATTAATTTAGGGTAAAATTGTGTTTAACTATTATTATTACAAATGATATTAATAAGATTTATTTTAATACTAAAATATTAAAATTATAAATTATAAATGTTATTAGGATTTAATTTTGGTAAAAGAAATTATAAATTAATATCTAATCATTAATATATGTTATTAATAAATATAAAAAGTAGAGTTTTATTCATTTAGGATAAAATTGGATATAAAAATAATCAATAATAATAGTCCTACACAATTTTATTTAAATTAATATTTATATAATATTATCAGTTATTTATTAATTTAATTTTAATTATTTATACATTTTAAAATTTATTTAATAAGTTAATAATTATTAACACAACCACATTAATAAATGTGGTCGAGATACCCTAATAGACTTATAGCAATTAGATGCACAACCACATTAGTAAATGTGGTTGAAAAACTATGACAAATAATATTTATCATAAGAATGAATATTCATATACATAATATGAAAAAAAATAAAAGATAATAACATTACTACTAACAAAATTAATTACTAATAATAAAAAATTACTATTACTACTAATAATAAAAAATAATAACACTACTACTAACAAAAATTATAAATTTATACCCTACAAATATGAAGTGTGAGATAAATAAATGCAAACCAATGATACTATAAACGAAAGATAATAATATTAAACCCAAGAGTTTAATAATAAACCCAAGGTATTCAATACAATTGAGCATCGTTGGAGCATGGCTAACCATGGTTGTCCATGGTTGACCATACGTCACCATGATTATAAACCCTACGATAAAAATTTTGGCTAATATTAAAAGCCTTATAAATAATATTATACACTTGAATATGAATCTCTCCATTAATAAACCCAACAGATAGATATTATAAACCAAAGGGATTAATACTAAAATTCTAATGTATTATAAATCCAAGGTATATAAATATTATGAACCCTAAAATAAACATGGTGTACGATGGTCCACTATGATTCATGATTTGTCACAAAGTGATGTTGCACGATTGTTAACTGTTATTTTAAACCCAAGGGATTTATATTAAGCTCTAGAAATAAGAACCCTTAGATTAGTAAACCCAATAGATTGATATTGTAAACCCAAGAAAATAATAAACCCAAAAAATCTATGTTATAAACCATAGGAATATGAACCCCCAGATTGAGCCCTCCAAATATGAACAATATTACACTCTAGCAACATGAATCCTTAGTTTGATAAACCTAACGAAATGATATTATAAACCCAACAGAATAATAAACATTTATTTACCAATTTTCCATATTATAGTTGTTGGACATGTTACATCATAAAAAAGATGATGAAAGACCATTAAATTGTTCAGAAATCTTCGACAGACTCCACATATTTTCCCTCACCAAGAAAAGTTGGATATTGTAAAATGGAGAGCAAAGTGTTGAAAAATGGAATAACTTTAAGAGTGATAAAATGCTTACATGATTCATGAATATACTTAATATCTTATTTTAGGAATTGTAATTTTCAAGTGGAATGTATTGTGTTGTTAAATTATTGAAAATGAAACGTTAAAAGTTAAAAAAGATTATCTTTTAGCGAATAAGGGTAGGGTTTTGGTTGCATAACTTTAATGAGATTTCAATTTATATCTATTAATGAAAAATCAGAACATTGACAATGTGCTTTCTATACTCCTATTGGAATATCTCAATCACATTAAATATTTGTTTGTGGTAATGCTACATTGATATGAAAACTTTGTAAACCATCAAAACATTGTCAACAATCGGTACATCAACATAAACATAACAATATGTAAATACTATAACTCCAAGATAAATATAAAAAACATCTGGAACGTAAATCATTATTTGATATATATGATGGTTCTATTTAGATCAAATTCAAGGAAAATTTTCAATTTCAAATAGTGGAACAGAACATACTTATTAAATTCTAGGTTCTTCTAAAACAAACTGAGACTGATGACAAAACAAACACCAATTCAAATCAACGGAACAATGATCACGATGCTTCATGCTTTCCAGACAATCCCTTCTTTTTTTCCTTCCATATTCGCGTTGGTGCAAATGATACAAATATTCAACATATGATTTCATTTGATGCAAGAAATGAAAATTTTCATCAACAAAAGCAGGATGGAGTCCATGTTTTTTGTCTAGCATGTTTAAGATATAGCCAACAAAACATATTGCTCCTCTAATAGATTTAATCGCTTTGTCGTAATAGATGCCATAATTTTTCTCCATATCTTCATTTCAATGAAAGAAAAATACAATTAAATTTAGTACATACATATATATATATATATGAAACAAAAATATGCATAAAAAATTAATTTGGCATAAATGTAATAGGATTGAAAATAGTGTGAAAAGAAAGCACAAATAGCTAAAATTAAATAGATCAAAGAAGAATATAACCAAAAAAAAATTATTGACCCATGCAACTTCTTCAAAATGTTTAATTTACTCACTTTACTAATCAATAAATCTATTGAAATGATTAAGAAGAAAAACAAACAACCTATCGATGTGCAAAAAAGTAACTACAAGCAGCAACAACAAAGACATGCCAAAATAGTAAACTATAGGCAACATAAATACCTCTTAAATGATATCGACTTCAATTGTTCCTCCTCTTTCTTTCGAAGTGTAACATATGCACTATATTCCATTTTTGAATAACGTTGAAAAGAACAAGGTGGTGAAATCCGCAAACCATCTATCGATTTCACTCTCGACATAGTTGAAATGTCAAGCGCCGCCTCTCTCTATCTAAAATATCTATAGTGGCTCATTGCAAAGTAATGGCTTGTGATTTTTGTATTGTCAATGCACATGTCTTTTTCAATGGCATATGTCTAAGATTTCCCCTAACGACAGGCGTAATGGGCACAATATTTGGACAATATCTATCCAATGGAACACCACAATACTTTAAAAAATAATTGTAGACAATTGTGGAAGTTGTGGCGGCTTTGAACCAGGCGCAAAGAAATATCTTCAATATATCCAAGTGCAACATTAACCAACCCTGAGCCCGCAAATTACACGTTAACATCACACGCTCTCCACCACTTAACAACACTTCATGCTCCAAGACATCATCATCATTTTCACCTAGTCCTGTTCTTCTATTGCATTTAGAAACACATCTTGCAATAGGACAATTTAATGATTTTATCATTTTTCGATTGTTCAAATTGATGAGATTATTCTTTGCAGACAAGTGAATAGAAGAATCAAATAAACTCTTTGCTTCTTGATCCAAGCAACTATAGAAACATGTCATAAGAAGCTCCCAATCAACAAGAAAAGTCTCTTCATTTCTAATATTCGTTAAAATATTTCGAAAAGAGGCTTGTCTGAGATCATCACCTTGTTGCCTATAAATTTTGTCCAAAGTAACAACAATGTTGAATATTTCCCATAAATATTTCCCTTCTATTCTACGTGCATACAGAGGTTTATCCCTAACAAGGGGAAGTTGGCCAAGGTCACCCGCAAGAATGATGGTCTTGCCACCAAAAGGAGAATCCTTGTTTTCTGGAAAGACTTCTCACAAATGAGAATCTATATGTATGAAAAAGCCTTGGACCTATCAAGCTCATCTCATCAATCAATATATATTGCATGTGCCTCATTTCTTCTTGTATCTTAGGAATTTTCAAAGAACAATGTATTTTTTTCCACGTATAATAAAATATGTTTATTTTAGTAATAAGTAAATGTGAATATAGAAAATTGGCAGCGTAGATATGTCTACCTAATAAATGAAAAATGTAAAAATATCTAATACCATATACATGTATTTATTATAATTATATATTATATATGTATTAATTAATATGGTCAAAAATATCAAATACATGAAAACATTTGAAAGAGTATTTATCTTAATTTTGCAATCATTTATTTTTTTATATGTAAATTTCTTCAATTTCTTTGAGTAATTTTTAATTTATTATTTAATTTAATTTTTCTATTTATATTTATTTAGTAATAAATGATTAAAATAATAATGTTATATATAGCCACCTAAACGTATTTTTGTAATTTATTATTACTGTATAATAAACCAATTTCAATTGAAAAACACTCTAGAAATGGAATACTATTCATTTTAATATATATTGTAAGTTTAAAACCAAATAAAGGAGTTTCGTCTAATTTCTGAAAAATTTCAAGGGTTGTTAATTATAATAAAATTAATAAATAAATATGTGAGATATTATTTTTAATAAAAAAAAAAAATCGATTTACTAGTTAATATTTAATGAAACATTTATTTTTAAACTATTAAGAAGGAAACTTATTAAAATAGAAAATATTTTCCAATTAAACACATAAAAATATAATATTTATTTTGAAATAAATAACACATATATAATTTCACACATATAAAAATATAATATTAATTTTAAAAAATAACATTTCATACAATTTCATAATATACCACTGTGACGATAATCGACACCTTCAATATTTACATAACTTCAAAAATCAATATAAGAAACATATGTTAACTTCGACAAATGTAAGGTAGATTTCTTAACATGGTAAACATATTCCATATAAATCAATCCATAGAATATTTCATATAATCACAAAAAAATGTAATTATTATTTGAGCAAAGTCAATACCAATAATATAGTCAACTTCAACGTACGCTAATACGTTAATTTGCAATTTATTGGGTTTCGAATTTAAACATTTTGAAATAAAACATCAAACAAAAAAAATTATAATCTTTCTTTGCGTTACCTAAAATTCTTTTGATGTTTTTAACGAGTTTTCAAGTCTTTTAGTGGATTTTTCAAGTCTAATTTCTCTAAAATTAGATAGGAATTTATTAAAATAAGAAGTTTGATGAATAATATTTTCAAGTCTAATTTCTCTAAAATTAGATAGGAATTTATTAAAATAAGAAGTTTGATGAATAATATTTCACAATATAAATACTTAGAGTTTTTAATTTTTAGAGTATTGAATTCATATATACAGTCAAAATTTAAATAAAACAAATCAAAATTTCACTTTAAAAATTTTCACCAAATTCCTACAGCAAAAACTTAAAAAACTTAAAAAATTAGACGAGTCAGTTTCTTAAACCCATCTTGTTTTATGGTAATTTTCACCAAATTCCTACACCAGAAACTCAAAAAATTAGATGATTCAGTTTCTTAAACCCATCTTGCCCACTGGTATCGTGCGACACTTGGTTTCATTTTGGTCATTACTCATGCACCACTTGATTGAACGACCCATATAATTTGTGGGAGGCATTTAGGGCAACGACCATGCTCGATCCTTGCTCCAACTACCATTCAGTCTGGTCTTGCTCCATCGAAGCTTGTCTGCAACTTGTTCCAGACCAAGGATTTTGTCCTCTCACTGGTACATGGACACATTGGGTTATTGCTAATAATTACTTGTCAAACACATCGCTTGTAATTTATCTCTGCTTACCCAAAGTTCTTTGATGGTTTTGGAACCCATCTCCTCAAATGGTGTCGTGGGACACTTGTTTTCATTTGGGTCATTGCTCATGCACCACTTGATTGGACGGCCCATAACCTACAAAGGCAATTAAGGAAACGACCCGGCCCTATCCTTGCTGGAACTCCGATTCTGTCTGGTCTTGCTCTTTCAAAGCTTTTCTGCAAGTGGTTCCCGAATGAGGGTTTTTTTCTCTCACTCATGCATGGCTCGCTCTTTAACCCTTGCTGGTTGTTTTGTTCTATTGACCGAAGGTTTCAACCACTCTTTAACCCCTACTAGTTGTATTGTTTTATTGGTCGAAGGTTTGAACCACTACTAACTCGATTCACTGCCAAATTCAGAGTCTGGCGAGGGTTTGCTACCAATTTGCCCTCGCCACCAATTTCAGCGTCTGGAAAGGGTTTCGCACCAATTTCAATCACGACTATGGAACTCTAGGTGTAAATTCTTTACAATTTTATATTGTTCTCCTTTTGTGGCATTTATTATGCTTCCATATAGATTGTATATCTATTTATACTCTCTCTCTCTCTCTTGTTCACAGGTGTGCTTGGAGTGGCTTACAACAGAATTTCTCTCTTGTTCACAGGTGTGCTTGGAGTGGCTTACAACAGAATTTCGATTCGATTCCCTTCACATGTATGCTATGAACACCCTCTAGAATTTCTCATGGAAATTACTCTGAGCTTCCCTCTCGTGACACTCCGCAGGTAACCAAGGACCCCTCTGGCTCTCTTCCATGCTCATATTCTCCTTGTTAAGACCAGCAAGACTCACGATCTATTTTTCTTGCTTTTCTCATTTCCTTACTTAATGCCCTCTCCCATTTTTCGAAGACATACAACTCTTTTTAAGACACTGTATAGTTTCTGGGTTTTTCCATTTTTCGAAGACATACAACTCTTTTTAAGACACGGTATAGTTTCTGGGTTTTTAAATATGTTCCCTTCTTTGTTTCCCCAATGGTTGTGGCGATAGTGTTATACGTTGTTTATTCGATTTTGGTACCATAATTTCAAGGGTTTGTATTTTTCTCACATCATTCGCTCATGATATATGTATGTCGCATAGTTTTTTTATTCAATGTGGGACAAACTCAGAACTTCAAAGTTCGCCCCTGTTAATTTATATGTTCATTTTGTTAATTTATATGTTTTTCATTCGATTTTGGTACCCTAATTTCAAGGGTTTGTATTTTTCTCACAACATTCACCCATGATATATGTATGTTGCACAATATCTTTATTCTATTTGTGCTCGGTAAATGGTTGTATTTATCTTGTTTTCACGATGTTCGATTCACCTGACAGAGTCTTCGGGTTGTCAATGTTGGAATTTTCAGAATTCCAAAACAATAGACAGTCCCTCTTCAACACAGAGAATAATTAAAAAAAAATTTACTCACACACAGAGTTTTCAACTCAGAAAAATTATATTTCGTATAAAAAAAAACTGCTGTTACAGACTTCCTCTCTTGGAGGGATTACAATTGTGACTGCTGCTGTCACAGTGCACCAATAAAACTCTGTTTCACTAAAAATATTCACTGCTGGAATACTCTGTTTTAAAAAAAAAAACACTCTCTGTCTTTTACAAGCAATACACTCTGCTGTGTATTTCCAAACTCTGCTCTGTCTCTGTTCTTTTCAACGCTGCTGCGTATTAAAAAAAAACTTACGTACTAAAAAATGACTCTGTCTCTACATATTACAAAACAGAAATATCTTCAGCCATAAATTGCTCAACCACTAAGTTCACCGCTTGGAAAAACATTAATGGTTCATTACTCCTGTCAGCACCGATCTAATATGCATTGATAGCAAATTGACTTTCCGGCACTGTGATATTTATCCCAGCACTGCTGTGCTTCACCGTTCTGTGTAATAAAACAGTTCTGTTGTCTTTCCCTTCTTTCTATTTACGCTGCTGTGTAATTAAAATTACAACATATACTTCACGGGCCTTTTTAATATATATTCACATATATTAAAAATAAAACATACAATGTTAAAACATGTTAAAACCAACTATTAAAAAAAATGTCGTGATTAAAATTTCAACCGGCGATCACAATATAACATATAACATATATGTCATATGGCCGTATAACATTTGTGGGCCCCCAGCATACGTCATCAATTCCGACAGGGTATGCTGCTCCAGCCGGCTGCTTTTCCTGACCCCCTCGGACTTCCATTGCAGCTGTATGATGTGGGGCCAGTCCGATGGGGTATGTTGCTCCCCTGGCCAGACTTGCCAGACCCCATCGGAATTACCTTTGCCTGCGTTTTCCGCTACCTTTTGTGGGTAGTTGGTAATTATTTCCAACACTCCCCCTTAATTTCAACTGCTGGGTTTTCTTGCATACCCAAGCATTTCCTGAAATATTCAAAGCTTTTCTGCTGTAGTGGCTTTGTGAGGATATCTGCAAATTGATCCTCCGTTCTGCAATGCTGCAAAACAATCTCGCCATTGCTTACCAATTCTCGTATGAAATGAAACTTGGTGTCAATGTGCTTTGTTCTTTTATGAAAAACAGAATTTTTAGACAATGCAATAGCTGAGCTATTGTCACAAAATATCACTGTCCCTTTACTCCGTTTGACATAAGCTTTCAACATATTTCGTGATCTAGGCTTTGACACGATGTGCCAGAAGCCACTACATATTCGTCATTGTGAGACAATGCTACAATGGTCAAGCTTTCAGAAGCCCATGAAATGGCTGAACCCATGCGAAAACATAACCTAAGTGCTCTTCTCGATCATCTACACTTCTGCACCAATCACCGCCTGTATCCAACTAAATCAACTGTTGGTATAAAAATAACAAACCTCTTTAGTTTTTAGTACCTTTTAACATACCTCAAACTTCTTTTGTCGCTTGCCAATGTGCATCCTTTGCTTTTTCTATGAATCTGGAAATCAAACTAACAACATGCATTATGTCGGGTCTAGTTGCAGTCAAATACATGAGGCTGCCAACTATGTTCTTGTACAAACTAGGATCGAAATCCTTGTTGCTGTCCTCTCTGCTGAGTTTTAATCCCATCACTGTGGGAGTGATTGTTGCTTTGCTCTCCTTCATATTAAATCTTTCAAGCACTTCATTAACATATTTTGCTTGTGAGATAAAAATCTCACTTTCATCTTGTTCTACTTATATTCCTAAAAAGTATTTCAACAAACCCATGTCAGTCATTTCAAATTCTTCTTTCATGACTCGCTTTAAAATGTTCATCAAGGCAATCATCATTATCCCTAGAAAATAACATCATCAACATACAAGACTACAATCAAAATTTCCATCAGATATTCTTTGGATGTAGAGGGTGGCCCTCACACTTCTCAAACCATTTTCCAGCAAGAGGATATGAATCTATCCTACCGTACTCACGCTCTGCGTTTGCTTCGCCTATAAAGAGCCTTCTTCTAACTTGCATACTTTGAATTAATTGTGCTCTTGGCTTCCTTTCTCTCATAAAATTTAGAGGTTGATCAATGTAAACCTCTTCCATTAACACTCCATTCAGGAATGCCGATTTCACGTCCATTTGGTAAACTTTCCATTTGTTTTGTGCTGCTATAGACAACACTGCTCTCACGGTTTCCATTCTTGCAACCGGTGCGAAAGTTTCCTCATAATCAATGCCATGCTTCTGCTTATAGCCTTTGACAACAAGCCTTGCCTTGTGTCTCTCTATCTTGCCTTCAACATTACTCTTGGTCTTGTAGACCCATTTAACACCTATGACATCTTTACCTTTTGGGAGTTCAACCAAATCCCAAGTTTTGTTCCTCTCTATGGCATTTATTTCTTCATCCATAGCTTCTATCCATTTCTCATCCTTGATGGCTTCTTCGAAATGAACAGGATCATCAACATGACAATATAAAGCAAACAAAGAATTGATACCTTCATTAGCTATATCTTGTTCATAAATTTCTTTCAAACTTCTGAATTTCTTACCTCTTTCAGTAGGTGTACAAGTACTTGAAGAAGCACTTGAATTTCCTCCTTGTGGTGTGCTTGGAGAAGCACTGTCATTTCTCCTCAAGGGTGTGCTCTGTGGTGTTGGTGTTGCTGTTTGGGGATGTATTTCAGCCACCTCATCATCATTCTCATCATGAGATAAACAGTGTTTAACATTCATTGTTTTCTCTATGCTTCCATCCCAAGCTTCCTCTTCAATGAACTGTACGTCCCCGCTCACAAGAAACTTCTTGCTGGATGGGTTATATAACCTGTATGCCTTGGATTCCTCACTGTATCCAATGAAAATACACTTCTCCCCCTTGCTGTCCAACTTCTTCCTAAGCTGATCCGGAATGTGTGCATAAGCCACACATCCGAAAACCTTCATATGTGTGACACTTTGCTTTGCGCCACTCCATGCCTCTTCCGGCACTTTGTTCATGACTGCTTTTGTAGGGCACCTGTTCAAGATATACGCTGCACAATGTACAGCTTCAGCCCAATAATCATTCGGCAAATGCTTTGCCCTCAACATACTCCTCGCCATGTCCATTATGGTTCGGTTCTTCCTTTCGGCCACTCCATTTTGCTGCGGAGTATATCTAGTTGTAAACTGTTTATGAATACCATTTTCTCTACAAAAACATAGAAAATATTTAGATATATACTCACCTCCTCTATCAGTCCTTAAGACCTTGATATGCAGCCCACTCTGGTTCTCAACAAGTGCTTTGAAATTGCAGAATTTTTCAAACACTTCACTTTTCTTTTTCAAAAAGTAAACCCAAGTTTTTCTTGTAAAATCATCTATAAATGTTAAGACATAGTGGCTGTTCGCAAGTGATGGAGTTTGCATCGGTCCACATACATCTGAGTGGACAATCTCTAAGGGTGCTTTTGCCCTTATGCTTTTGCCGGAAGGAAAACTTTCTCTCTGTTGTTTCCCAAGAATACAACCTTCACAAAGGTTGTCCGGTTTCTCGATCAATGGTAAACCACTTACCATTCCTTTTCTGTTCAACAAGTTAAGACCTCCAAAGTTGAGATGTACAAATCTCAAGTGCCATAACCAATTATCATCCTTTGGTTCGCTTTGGTAAGTCTCTTGTGCAACTGCTGCTTTCTCTTCACCATTCTTCAAGTCTGCTCTCATTCTGAGAGGGAACATCCTGTTCCTTGTCATCTTCACTTCAACAATACATTGTTTGCTGGGTGGTTTATCCATGATGGTACAAACATCATTATCAAAGAAAACATTATACCCCTTATGGACAAGCTGTCCAACACTTAAGAGATTACACTTCATTCCTGGAACATAATAAACATCTGCTATGGTTTTTCTTGCACCTAATCTTGTTAAAACATTTACATCTCCTTTTCCCATAACAGAAACTTTGCTATCAGTTCCTAGTGTGACTTGTGACTGCACACTTTCATCTAACATAGAAAACATTGCTAAGTTTCCTGTCATATGATTACTACAACCAGAGTCTAGAAACCATAAATCTTCACTTTTTTCTTCAGCCATATTACAAGCTAAAAACAAATTACTTTGACTGTTGTTTTCTTTTGTGAAATTTGCATTAGTTTCACTTCTCATATCATTCTGCTTTTTCTTTCTACATTCATTAGCATAATGACCATATTTCTTACAATTATAACATTGGACATTGGACTTATCATACCTTTGTCCTTGTGCATTCTGCTGACCATTCTGTTGGCTGCTGCCTTGGCCTTGATGTTGATTTGGATTGCTGCCCCTTCCTTGAGCATTTGCTGGACTGTTCCTTCCACCTCTGTTCTGGCTTCTGCCTCTTCCTCTCTTGTTTCCTCTGCCTTGCCCTCTTCCTCTTCCGAAAGACATCTGGGCCTTAAAGGCTTGCTCAAGAGATGAGTTTTCACTCCTACTCAATCTCTGTTCATGGGTAATCAGTGATGCATGTAATTCATCCACTGAAAAATTTGTGAGATCCCTTGTCTCTTCTATGGTGGTGACAATCACATCGAATCTTGAGGGTAAACTTCTCAAGAGTTTTTCCACAATCCTCTTGTCCTCAAGAGTCTCTCCATGAGATCTGATCTGTGTGACCATTCCAATCACATGAGTGAAGAATGAGTCAATAGTGTTTGACTCTTTCATACAGAGAGTCTCAAAGTCTCTCCTCAGCAACTGAAGTTTTGTTGTCTTCAGCTTCTCCATACCCTGATAAGCTGTCTTGAGAGTTTCCCATGCTTCACTGGATTTCTTGGCTGCTGCTATCCTTGGAAACACACTCTCATGCACTGCTTGATACAAAAATAAAAGAGCCTTGGCATCTCTCTTCTTATTGTTCTTCAACTGTTCTCTTCCTGCTTGATTTAACATAAAAAACTCTGCTTCATCTTTTGGCTCTTCAAAGCCATCCTCAACTAATTCCCATAACTCTTGTGAGGTAAATAAAGCTCTCATAGTTATTGACCAGTAGTCATAATTCTTTCCATTGAATTGTGGGAGATGGACATTTCCCAAACTCATACCTGTGCTAGAACCAGCCATTCTGCACTTCTAACTATGATTTAAAAACACTTGACTGTGTATTAAAATAGCTCACTGTTCTGCAACAGTAACACAACAAATTTTATAGAGAAATACCTTTGGATTCCTTTGGTTGAGTCTTCACACTGCTGGAGAAGCTGCTGCAACTAAGAACCCCTTTCCTTCAGCTTATTTGACCTTCAAATAGCCTGGATTGGCTCTGATACCATGTTGGAATTTTCAGAATTCCAAAACAATAGACAGTCCCTCTTCAACACAGAGAATAATTAAAAAAAAATTTACTCACACACAGAGTTTTCAAATCAGAAAAATTATATTTCATATAAAAAAAAACTGTTGTTACAGACTTCCTCTCTTGGAGGGATTACAATTGTGACTGCTGCTGTCACAGTGCACCAATAAAACTCTGTTTCACTAAAAATATTCACTGCTGGAATACTCTGTTTTTAAAAAAAAAACACTCTCTGTCTTTTACAAACAATACACTCTGCTGTGTATTAAAAAAAACTCTGCTCTGTCTCTATTCTTTTCAACGCTGCTGCGTATTAAAAAAAAACTTACGTACTAAAAAATGACTCTGTCTCTACATATTACAAAACAGAAATATCTTCAGCCATAAATTGGTCAACCACTAAGTTCACCACTTGGAAAAACATTAATGGTTCATTACTCCTGTCAGCACCGATCTAATATGCATTGATAGCAAATTGACTTTCCGGCACTGTGATATTTATCCCAGCACTGCTGTGCTTCACCGTTCTGTGTAATAAAACAGTTCTGTTGTCTTTCCCTTCTTTCTATTTACGCTGCTGTGTAATTAAAACTACAAAATATGCTTCACGGGCCTTTTTAATATATATTCACATATATTAAAAATAAAACATACAATGTTAAAACATGTTAAAACCAACTATTAAAAAAAATGTCGTGATTAAAATTTCAACCGGCGATCACAATATAACATATAACATATATGTCATATGGCCGTATAACATTTGTGGGCCCCCAGCATACGTCATCAATTCCGACAGGGTATGCTGCTCCAGCCGACTGCTTTGCCTGACCCCCTCGGACTTCAATTGCAGCTGTATGATGTGGGGCCAGTCCGATGGGGTATGTTGCTCCCCTGGCCAGACTTGCGAGACCCCATCGGAATTACCTTTGCCTGCGCTGTCCGCTGCCTTTTGTGGGCAGTTGGTAATTATTTCCAACAGTCAAATCAAAGACCTATTCTATGCCCATGTGGTGCAGTTAAAAGTTCTTGTTAGAATCACCAGCAATCCCAGTCGATCGAACGCCCAAAATATTCATCAACATCCACGTCTGCCACAGTATGACAACAATATAGCTTGTGGGAACCCAAACCATCTTTGGTTGCACCTTCACTCCTTCGTCCAGTGCATAAACTCTTCACATGCCTCCCTGAAAGGTTTGCTTACATGGCCACTGCTCTAGCCCGACATCCTGCATCTGTCATTCAACGTGTTCTTGGCCAAATGCTGCCAGTTTCTTTTTTTATTTCTATATTTCTGAAGGTTGGCAACGGCTTCTTACCAAAACGAATTTTTGTATTTTATTACGTCTTTGTATATTTCTTTAAAAATGGTAAGTTTTGTAAACAAATTATTATTTTTCATTAAAAATATGTTTTTTTAATTAATAATTTCGCTTGTGTGATATATAATAAAATATTCGAATGTGATGCTACCAAATTTTTTTATACAAATGTTTTTTTATTTATATAAATTGAAAAACATAAATTATTAAAATTAATTAATTGATAAATATATATAATTTTAATTGTTATGTTCTTTAATTTCATATATAAATATATATTTCAATAGTATGAAATTTGAAATCAATTTTTTTTAATTTTATTTGTTGAATTATATATTTATTAATTATTAATTAATTAATATATTTTTAATCAATTAATTAATTAATATTTTATTAAGCCTTGAATATATTCACAATTAGATACATAACATAGTATTGTTGCAAACTTCTAGAAATCTGTGTAGTATGATTGAATCCAATTATATCCAATCATAGTACAAAGTTTCCAAAAGTTCTCAACAACATAATATATTATTAATTAATTAATATATTCGAATTTCATATACATATTTTTCAAATTAATTTTAGATTAATTTGAAAAAATTATTTCAATTTTTTTTTAAATGTTCCATTAATTTTTTTATTTGTTTTAAATTTTTTAAGTATTTTTATGTTTATTATTATTTATTAATTATTTATATATTTTAATCAATTATATTATTTTCTTAACGGTGTCTTAATTTTTTTTTAAAAATTTATGTTTATTATTGATGATGATGATGATGATGTTTAACCTCCACTAAGACCAATCTTTGGTCTATCGAACCTAAAGAAAAGAGTTATTTAATTTGATTTAAGATTTTATTCCTATGCTCAAAAAGCTTGGAGAGAAGCCTCCGGAGCTCACTATAAATTTGACTTCTTAAAAGGCTAGTAAGGTTAGTATTGCAACAAAGATTATGAAATTGAGCTCTAATGTGGTTGTACACGGGGCACTCTAAGAAGAAGTGATTTTCATCCTCGATGTGCATATTCTCACATAGATGACAGATCCTTTCCATCCATGGCATTTTAGGAATTGTCCAACGACCTGTTTCACTATGGAGCTCATGAGAGTTCGTTCTAATCTTGGCTATATTGATTTTCTTCTTTGAGCTAGATAAAACAAAGAGATACTTTTGATCTTCTAAGGTGGGGTTGATGAACTCCTTATAATACCTTAATTTTCTTTTGGCTGCTAGATCTTTCTCACACCACATTTTTTCTTTGAACTTAGAAGTAAAAATTTTCTTAATGTTATTGATGTTTTACAATGCAACATTCTCGTTGATCTCCCAATTGTTTAACCAGGCTCTGGTGTCTTTATACCAACCTCGTTTGTGCCTTAGGTGGTTTTGGCTGGAATTTAAAGCTAGCTTAGGAAGTCTATGGTCTCCTATGCTATTGAGCTTGTGCTTGTACAAAAGAAGCATAGTCATAGCTAGGCTCTCGATAGGGGAAAGACCCGCTTATATAAGGAGAATATGATATGGTGTATTACTTTTAATTGGAGTTGTCTACCCAGGCAACGGAATAGCCCGGACGACAGCTTTTGGCCAGAATACGGGCAACTAAAATTCAATAAATCAGTCAGTTGGAGTGTTTTGAATCCATTTTTTATAGTGGAAATGGATTCAGCACTATCAGAAACCCTTAGGGCACTCAAAATACTAAAGTTTAACAACTGTAAACAAGATTCTGATAAAATCTTTGCCGGATTTTTTCAAAATCTTTGCCGAATTCTGGGCCAAAATGTTGCCTGGGTAGACTACACGATTTAATTTTAAGGTTATATGTTATAAAATGCTTCTGGATTTTCTCAACCTTTCTCCGGGATTCTCTAGAGATGCTGCAACCCCAAACCTCACATCCATATAACATAACAGGAGTGACTAAAGTTTCAAAGAGGAACTTCTCTCTATCCCACATTACAAGGTTTGTCATTTTACAATTATTTTCAAGACCAAAATAAGCTTTCCACCCCCCATTAATCCTTTTTTGAATGCTATAGTTCTATTTGAGCTTGTGATGAATATCAATTCCTACGTACTTGTAAGAAGACACTTCCTCCAAGTTACTATTGTCATACATAAAATTAGCATAAGTGTCCTTCATGGATTTGATAATCATAACTTTTGTTTTGTTAGTGTTAACAGAAATACCCATGGTAGAGCATAAATACTTAAGAAGTCTAAGTTGCTTATCAAGGTTAGATGGGCACCTTGAGAGAAGAACAATATCGTCAAAATAGAGAAGAATGATGATGACTATCCCAGCTAAGGTCGTGCTAGCACATCCTGCTTCTTCTAAACAACCTTCTAGCTTGTCGATGTAAATGCCAAATAGGATAGGGGACAGGGGGCAACCTTCTTTAACTCCGATATTACACTTAATATCTTTCGACCACCCCTCATTGCTCTTTAACTTGGCAATTACATTCTCGTCTAACCTTATAGTGACCGCTCTTAGCACAAAAGGAAAATTTAGCTCTTCTAATATGTTCCATAGGCTATTTCTAGGAACCGTATCGAAAGCCTTTCTAAAGTCCACAAAGAAACAGAAGATATTGGATTTATCATTGCGGCATTACTTCACAATGATCCTAAGCATAACGAGGTGGTTTGTTGTTGAGTGCTACCTTCTAAAACCTGCTTGGCCTCTAGCCTACTTACCTTCACTTTCAAGCCAAATGCTCAACTTCTTTTCCAAAATAATACCACATAACTTGGCTAAAAGAGGGCTGATCATAATTGTTCAATAATTAGAGGGGTTATTTGTATCCCCACTTTTAAAAATAGGGATAATGAGGCTTTGAGTCCAAGGTTTAGGGAACCCTTGCTTCACCGCTTGGTTGAAAAGCTTGTGGATGTGAGGGATGAGGATAGGACCTCCAATTTTTAAGATTTCTACCTGGTATCCTTCAATGTCTTTAGCTTTCCCATTTTCCAGGTGTTTAACCCCAAAGTCAATGTCTTATAATGAGAAAACTTCTTTTGTTGTGAGCAGGGTTTCAAAATCCTTGGCATTTGGAGATTCATAAAGCTTTTTAAGATAGGAATTCCAGTCGTGTAAAGAAATTTTATTATTATCATTAGTTTTCCTAGTTAGAATCTGCCTCCAGAATTTCTTAGGAGCCACTTTAGAGAGGTGTAAGAGATTCTCTTGTCTTTTATGAATATATTTCCTTTTTTTTCATTTTAGTTAGGGCTTTGCAGATTTTTATCTTGTTAATTTTGAGAGATTCATCAACAGCTTCCTTAATTTCTCTCCTCGCACTTTTACAATCTTTTTCATACCATGGGTTGGTTTTGCTATTTCTTTTATTACTTGAGACTTCAATTGGGAACTTGTTAATGGAATATGAGAGGGTTGTAGTAAAATTATGATAGAGGTCATCTATGTTGTCTATACTAGATAAAGGAAGCAAATTAGTTTTTAATTCATTTAGAAAGAGATCGTTTTTATTTCTATCAAAGATTAAGTTCTTTTGAATATAAGGATTATCTTCTATGGGATCTCTATGCATGACAAAATTGAGAGTTATGAGTAAAGGCCTATGATCAAAGTCAGGCTCGTGGTTGTCTAAGATGTCAAAATTTATTATTTCATTGTATAAAGGGAGATTATAAATAACATAGTCTACCACGCTCCTGCCAAGCCCATGGATGCAAGTCATCTTGCTAGAATTTGGCCACCTCTTTAGAATGTTGCAAATTATGAGATCCTGAGCACTACAGAGCTTGACTAGCTCCAACCGAAACAAATTATCCCTGAGGTCTTCAGAACTCCTTTTGTACCGGCTAGCTAGAGTAAGGTCTTCGTCTAACCAAAGAGGATTGAGGTTGGAATGATTGCTTAAAAGAATAGCTTGGTTGCTTGAAGTTTGGGTATTAAAGTCACCCATTAAAAGGATATTACCTTCATTTCTTAGGCTAGAAATATCATTCTCTAAACCATTGTAAGGACTATTTTTATCTAGATTATTTTTCTTATAGAAGTTAGAATTAATGAGGGGGGGGATAACAGATTTCTATTTAGGTCTTTTTATCATTAACGTCAGTAATCACAACCCAACTATATTGGCTGTAAGGGTCGTTTTTATAAATCCTAGCATGGGGGGAGATGTTCTTCTTAATGTAACAAGTTATGCCCCGAATTCCTCTACTGGAGGATTGCTTATTCCAGGTAGACCATAGTGAAAAGCCATCTATGTTAGGGACCTTAGATTCTTCGTGCTCCCAAGTTTCAACAAGCAATATAATATCGACATCATTTGAGATCTAACTTAGCTTGGGGCCTCTGTTCCATGGAAAGCCTCTACAGTTCCAAGAAAGAATTCAGAGCATGTTGAATTTCTATTTATTACTATCATTTTGGTTTCTATCTCGAATAACGACTTTTCTATTTCTGATTATTGCCCATTTTCCTTCCTTCCTAGTTTCATTTACCTTATGAACCTCCTTTATTCATTCTCCTTGATCTTTTGAATTGAGATCTTCATTTATAAATATTTCTGTTCCTTTTAGACTTGAGGTTTTACTAAGTATGTCATACTTATGGTCAGTGGAGCTCACCTTTATTCGGATCAGCCTTCCTTTATTCTCAGTTAATTTCCCTAACCTTCTTTCTTCTGTGAGGCACATGGTTTCAATTTGTAATCTATTATGTAATTCTCCCTAGGTTATGGCTAAAGTATCCTCGTCTACATTCTCTTTCAAACCGAAGATTATAAGGGTCAATGCCCTTTTATTATGCTCATGGTCTAATTAGATCAATTTTTTCATTTCATCTTTAATTGGTTTGATATGTAATTTACCTACCCCACTATTTATGGTGAGATTGTTGTTAGCTTTTTCTTCTAGTTCTTTAATCATGTCCTTCATTTTAAGACTCTATATATTATTACCATCTCCTTGGTGGGATGTTTGGTTCGTATCTTGGTTTTGTTTTTCTATGAACTGCAACCTAGTTTCCATTGCCTCCATTCTATTCTCCAATAGTTCTACTTTATTTTCTATTTTTTTTGGACCTTGTCTTCAAGAGATGTGAATTTTTTTTCCATCATGGCTTCTAACTCGGTTTGTAGCTTGACTTCTCTTTCTTCTCTAAGTTTCTCTAAAGATTCTATATACTCATAAAGGCTCTGTAGAGTAACTGTGCTAGGTCTACCTTTGGTAATATTTGGTAGCGATGGTGAATTATTTATACTATAGAATAAATGAGCAGATATGTATTAGAAAAAGATCAGGAATGTGTGCATCAATATCAAAAAACCGGACAACAGACCTCAAGTGCCCAAGTCCGAAAATTTATTGAGAACAAAATCATCATAGACCCATGTAGTAATGGAGAAAATTCACCGCAATTTATCACCCCAAAATTTCACCGTAGACCCAAGTATTAATCCAGAAAATTCACTACAGACCCAAGTATTAATCCAGAAGCCCAAGAATATTAATCCAGAAACTCAAGTATTAATGGAGAAAATTCACTACAAAATTTTCACCGCAGACCCAATTATTATTAACTAATGAAATATATATTTATTATAATTTTTAATTGTTTTTTTAAATATTAAATTTTTGATATACATTAAATTTTTATTATTTTTCCATATATGTTATTGTTTATTAATTATTTATATAGTTTAATCAATTATATAATTTTCTTAACTGTCCATTAATTTTTTTTTCAATTTTAATTTTTAAAAAATAATTTTAATTTTTATTATTATTAACTAATGAAATACATATTTATTATAGTTTTTAATTGCTTTTTTAAATATTAAATTTTTAATATATATTTAATTTTTATTATTTTTTAGTAAATATTATTCCTTGCGTTTGCTTATTCCGTAGTTTCCTATATTATTTTGTTTATATTATTCCTTTATTTTGCTTATATTATTGCTTACTTCCGTAATATATTATTCCACCTATATCAAAGATAGCTAACACTTGGCGCGTTCATGCAACTTATCCAAAACGTTGTAGCTCTGATACTATGTAAAATTATTACAGCACAAATACGGACTTAGCTGAGGATTAATTTCACAAATTTGCGAAAGTTGAAAAAGAAAATTTTAATTGAGAATTGAATTTGATTCATAAATATTAGTTTGAAAATCAATACATAAATGCAACTAATTTAATCTTAGTTGTACATGCAATAACTATGAATAATTAAAGCTAACTGAAGCTAAATGTGTTTTATGTTCTATTAATGTACACATGCACCACAGGCAAGCACTCAAGTTAACTAGCTAAGGACAAGTGCACATCAAAAATAAGCACTAGAGTTAACTAGCTAAATACAAGTGCACATCACATGTAATATCTATAGTAGAACTAAAGCTAATTAAAGCTAACTATGTGCATGTACAACAATCGAATTAACTAGCTAAAAACAAGTGCACATCACATGCAATATCTAGAATTAAATTAAAGCTAGTCTATGTGCATGTACACTAATACATATGAAATATTCCTATTTATTCAACTTTATCTACCCATTTGATACCTACTTATTCAACTTTATCTACCCATTTGATACCTGCACTCATTTTTCTTCAATACCAATAGTTTTTATGCAAGCATTCATTCCTTCTAGTACCGATAGATTCTTTCTTACATACACATCTACTGAAAAAAATTTACAATAATCACGTATGTCATTTGCATTGAGTCTAAAAGTAATTCACCGTAATATAATTTATACATACATGTAAAATTGTAATAGGCATGGAATATATAATCTGATCTATTTCTCCAATAAGATGTTTCATTAATTCAGTGTGCTTGTAATGAATTTATATACCTATGCAATTGATACCTATGAAATTAATCTTATTCATTCCATATTCAATTAATACATAGCACTATAAATAATTTAACATAATTTATAAAATATAACCAGATATATTCATAATTGAAATATAACCGGATATATTCATAATTGGATCCTTGGGAAACATTCAATAACATAACACGTTTTTCCTAATCATGAATTGTCTCTAAGAGTTTCTATGAAGCAAGAATTTTTAGTATTCAAAATAAAAAATATCTTTGATTCATGGGTGTTTTTCTTTTATAACCTATTTTTTTTAGAATTTTAGCAATGTACTTGCCAAAAATATATATTTTTTCTTTCTTTAAAGAATGCATATCTCTTTCGTTGTGCTTTATTCCACTTCATTTAGTGATTAACATAATATTTATCTCTCCTTATGTTAGTTTTATTTATTTTGAGTAATTTCTTCTACAAAATTTTAGGAGACTTTTAGCTAATGTCCATCATGTGAACTTAACCACCAACAACTTTTTCTAAGTTAGCAAGAAGTCTTCTAAACTTTAGTACTCTTTCATTAACATTTTCAAACAATTTATTTATTAACTCAAATAATAATAAAATAATTACATTATCACATAAGTCTTATCATAACTTACATTTCCATTAAATTCAATAATAATTCAACACCTAAAAATAATAAATAAATGCTTAAAGAAAGACAAAGTTTTACACAAAAATGAAGTTAAAATTATCCCATAAAGTTCTAAAATCAAAGCATCTCAATTAAAAAAAAAAAAAATTTATGATAATATCATATGTAAAACAGAGTGATCCATGTTTCCTATATTTTTCATGGATGAATTCCAAAAAGATAGAGGAAGGCTATGCACAAACAGCATGATGAATCGTTGGCTACGGGAAGAGCAAATGCTCAATGCTTTTGTAATTGATCGATAAAACCCTTTGATCCAGCAGAGATAGAATCAGGAGCAAGCTCTTGATCATAAATGTAACAATCGAGCTCTCAAATGTAAGAATCTTCACTATCTCGCATTTTTCTGGCAAGGACGCTGCTGAGGTGTGTATGCTAGTGGATGAAAGGCTTTGCTAGCAAGGATGTTGTTGAGGTGATAGGATTTTTTTTCATGCAGTTAATGATGATCGAACTTGTTCCTAGTGCATATCCTGACTTCTAATGTAGTGATAAGAATCCAGATCCAAGTACTTATATATTCTCTTTTAGAAGACACCTGTCGATGAAAATGCATTAATAGCTAATGGCATAGACAGGGGCTCAAGGCTAAGTACCTTTTTGAAATGATCAACAACCAAGTGGAGATTCCAATAGAGTTGATCCAATATACTTCCTTGAACAATGTTTGTTAAGGTTATTTCCTTACATCAAAATTCTATATTCTACCAGAAATTTAAAATATCCTAAAATACCCTAATATGAAAGGATAAGAAAAGCTTTAAAAGGCACCTGCAAAAATATGGAAATGATTATTGAAGTTAGAATGAATCTTTTAACCTCTGATTTGGCTTCAAAAGGCATGGAAATGATCAGATTTTGTATTGACTATTGACGTGGGTAGGGATTCTTGGCACAAATCAACTCCATGAAGATACAACAAAATTAAATTATGGTAAGAGGTAAGAAATAACCAATGTATGGAATAAATTTAAGTATCTACATGGGTTAATTTGGTTACTGAAATTTTCTTTTAAAATACCAACGAAAATAGTGTGCAGGTCTCTGCGACAAAGATTATGGAAAGAAATATTTGAAAGGACCTTTTCACCGAGAGGCTATCCATTCAACAACACCTCAGGCCATGCGGCCAATCTCTGCAGCAACATGTAATCATGCACATTCCACATTATGACCCCATTCTATATGGTTTTGTTTACTCTTTTCAATAAACATTTAATTTTAACAAAGTAATACTAAAGTAAAAACTCTTTGAAAATATGGTTTCGTAGACTAGTATTTTCATCCATTATGTGCATTTCCCCTGGAGCCTCAAAAGTCTTCATTGTCTAATAAAAACTATTGCCAATATTTAATTGGTTGTAAATAAAGCATGCTAAAACATGTGCTTTAAAACTTTAAGTTGAATGTTTTGAGTACTCTGCTGGGACTAATACAAACAAGCATACCGAGCATGGACTAATAAGCAAGAAGATATATACACATATATCCAAAAGCCACGATTGGAAAATTATATGAAAACACATTATTAATTTCAATGATCTAATCAGTCAATCACAACTTTATGACTTGGACTCCCTGCCCTTTTTGTGATGACTTTTTGTGATCCATAGAAATTGAAAGTAAATGAAGAAATATTACATTATCCTTATGACTCGACTAATAAGCAGGAAGATATATGCACATATATTCAAAAGTCGTGATTGGAAAATTATATGAAAACAAATTATTAATTCCGAAGATCTAATCGGTCAATCAGAACTATATGACTTGGACCCCCTGTGCTTTTTGTGATCCATAGAAATTGAAAGTAAATGAAGAAATATTATATTATCCTTATGACTCGGTAATAGAGTGTTGTTATTATAGGGATTTGAATAACTACAAACTCATAAAAAGACACATAATCATGGCTGTAAAATCATTCAATCTCAACTTATTGCATAAATGCATGTCTGGTACTGTTATTAAGAAGATGATACTACGGGGAACTATATTTATGTATTCGGCCGGAATATTATTTTATGAATATCAAGGGCAGAAGCGATGTTTCTCATTGAACTCAATGTCAATGAAAACAATTTGTCCATAGCATATACAGCACCAAAAACAACTTGAGAGTAGCGTATGTAACAGGGAAAATATTGTGGAGAGTGCTGCGTAAAGCAACCCATGTAACACCTTGAGAGTAGAATATGTAACAGGGAAAATTATTGTGGAGGGTGCTGAGTAAAATAAGCCATGCGATAGCTACCAGAAAATGAATAATACCATATGACTGGTAATGAGTATTGACTAACGAGTCTGTTTATGATGTCAAGATTGACAAGAAATGAAACCCTCGAAACAAACTGGAGCAGCTTCTCAATATTCTTCTCAATATTATGAATAGATTAAATAGATTAAATTGGAAACATCAGCAATAAATAACTGGAGATAAACTCGACTAAACTGGACTGAGTGAAACTAAACTTGGACACTTGGATTGACGGATTTGACACCTAACAAGTGGTTGAGATTACGTTCTTTAACACTCCCCTTTAATATCAACCACATAAAAAAATTTAATTAAGATACCTGCTGGTATATGTCTCAGCGAGGCTTACAATTTTAAAAAAAATTGACTTCAACTAGATTTGGTTTTCTTCTTCTCTTCTTCCAAATTCTGTAGCCTCTAAATTGTTTTAGATTTTTCGCTTTGTTGTATCCTTGAGAACTCTGTTTTTTCATGTCTTCTATTGTTCTAGACTGTCTAAGCATGTCTTGGAGTTCTTCAAGAAATGTGGGCTACTGCCACATATTGTATTCTGTAGTGTGCTTTTCATCATCAATCTGCTTCAACATAGGATTAGAATAAGATCTCATCTCTTCAAAACTCCAATGCATGAAAATTTCATTTACATGTTCATCATGCATGTCATCTTCATCATTAATATCTACATATTCTATGTAGATCTCATCTAGACATGGTGTTGCAAGCCATGTTTCAATAAACTTTAGGTCTTCTTCGTAATCAATCTGTGTACCTACACACTGAAAATCATTGTTAGAAATAAAAATATTTTCAGAACGACACTTTTTTCTCTTCAGTGAAAGCTTTCTCTTGTTGTGTTTTTTTTTTCTTCTTCTACCTCTATCTTTGTTTCTGCATTCTCTTTGCAGACTTCTTTCTTTGCTTCTGTCTCTTCTTCTTTCTCTGTTTCTTCCTTCTGCTCTGCAATGAGAGCTTTCTGTTGCGCTTCCTTTGCTGCATCTTCCTCTATCTCTGTCTTTGTCTCAGCCTTTATTTCTGTGTTTATCTTTTTCTCTATCTCTTATTCACTAACCTGTGCTGCTGCAAATAGGTTGTCTTCCACTAACTGCAGTGGGGTTATCTCACCAAATAGCATCATGTCAATATCTTATTTTTGTTGCATCATCTGCAACCAGTCATCATTAGCGAAAAATTCATTATCAAAGTTAATATCAACCATATCAATCATTGGATTTACCAATTCATCAGCAAGCTCTCTTGCTGGTATCATTAAAACTTCGTCAGCAATCTCTGTTGCTGGAATCTCTTCATCCACTTGTGGCCGTGCACAGTGGGATTCAAGAGCATTTTCATACTGCTTCTCTGCTTCATCCACACTTTCTTCACAAACATCAGCCAGCTGTGACTGCGCACAGTGGGATTCAATAAACTCTTCATTTTGTTGTAGATCTGCTGCTACAGATCCACCTTCATCTTCATCTTCTAAGCTCCCCTTTACTTTAATGCTCCCCCTTGTACCAAAACATCTCTCAAGGGTATCCCGTGCCTCCTTGGCTGTCTTGGCTTCTGAAATCAAAGGAAGTATACTTTCATCAAATGATTCTTTTATGCATCTTAATGCATAGGCGTTTTTCACCTCTTGATTTCCAGATCTAGAAAGATCTGGAACATAATCTGCTTTTTCTTTAGCTTCTTGGCTTTTCCCATGACCTCGTTGTCTGACTTCCACCACAAACAGACAAGTTTACATATTTATCAAATACCTTGTTTCCTGAGAAAAAATTGCTGCTCTTCTATGAGTCTTATGCAACCTTTCACTTTCATCTCACATCACAACTTTTAAGTTTAAAAAAAAAAAAAACTCCCAAAAAAAATTCTTTTTAAATCTCTTCAGCACATGCTCTTGTGTAATCTCTTTATAAAATACCTTTGCACATTTTAAGTTTTTTTTTTTTTTTTTATAAAAAAATCTTTAATAAAAAAATTTCTTTAAAGGACTTCCTCCTCTTTTTAAATTCCTTAAGATGAAATCTTTAAAAATCATGTACCCTTTTTCTTTTCATAATTTAAAGTTTTTATATAAAAAAAACCTTAAAAAAAATCAACTTTCTTTAAAATGAGATAACTCCTTTTTCCAAATTAAGCGGAGTCTCATGAATCGTTTGAAACCTTAGTTATAAAGCTTTTTTCAAAAACTTCACATGCATTTTCATTTACCTTTCTTAAAATCGACACTTTAAAACATACCTTTCACTCTTTAAAAGATGAATCTATTTTCGAAAAACTTTATATACTGTACTTCATACCTTTATGAAAATCGATTTTTGTAAAATCTTAATACGTACGCTTCATACCATATGCATGCGTAACAGAATTTTCATTGACTTTAACTTTAACGCATCTGCGTTATTTCTTCAGCTTGCAGACTGGCGTGGTCCCGATTGAAACAGTCGCGCGGGTATGTGGTGTATTCCAGCGCCAATCAACTCACAGTCGCGCCAATCAGCTGTTTTGCTCTTCTGCTCCTTCGTGGCTTTGCTACTGCTCTCCGGGAGGCTTATGCAACCTGCTCTGATACCATGACAAGAATTGAAACACTCAAAACAAACTGGAGCAGAGTGATACTCTTCTCAATATTATGAATAGATTAAATAGATTATATTGGAAACATCAGCAATAAATAACTGGAGATAAACTCTACTAAACTGGACTGACTGAAACTAAACTTAGACACTTGGACTAACAGATTTGACACCTAACAAGTGATTAAGATTACGTTCTTTGACAAATATATCACGTACATGTCATTTTTACCTCATATTACGTTTTCATATTTGAGTGCAAACTATAAAATGTAAACAGAAAAAATTCAGAAACTTTTCATCTTTGAGTGCAAATGAACAGAAAAAAGTCAGAAACTTCTCATATTTAAGTGCAAATAGTCAGATTTGTGAAAAGAACAGCGAAGTCTCACGGTCGAGGCAACTTTTTTTCCATCAAATAATTAAAATATTTCAAAATTTACAGTGGTAGAAGTAGAGTGGTATAAGAGGAGACGTTTTTGTCGGGGGAAAAATCAGACAGTTGTTTAAGAATGCAGGTTGTAAAATATTTAAAAAGAACAGAGTCACACAGTTGTGGTAATTTTGTTGCCATCAAATATTAAAAAATTTCAGAATTTACATAAAAATATAGTCTAAAATGCCACGTGTTTTGTCTGGAAAACATGCTACCAAGATGCCATTTTTTTGCGACAGGAAATAAAAAATAATGGAAATTTGGGTATATTTTTTATTTGATTGAATATTTTTTTGGAAATCTCATTGAATGTTTTCAAATTCGTGATTATAGGATTTTTCCAGTTTCAATAGGGTTTTTGATATAGCTAAATCTATTAACATTAAAAAAGAAAGAATGAAGACCAAATTGAAATCACAAATAAGATAAATCTTTATAAACAACATCCATAAAATTATCAATATTTTAATTTTATTTTTCATATTTTAAAACTTTTTCATATCATTTTAAAACACACATTTTCAAAAACTGTGTTAATATTTTTTTGAAATGTTGCACATTTTGGATGAACCTTTCACCTATCATGACACAAAAACAATGATGAAGAGAAAAGGAGATCAATTCTTTTAAACAATAATGACAAAGAGAAACATTAGAAAATAAATATTACAATTTATTATAGAAAAGTGTATAATTAAATTTTTAATTATTTATTAATTTTAATAATTTAAAAATTTTGATTACAATCAAACTAAAATTTGATAGAGGAGGTAAAGAGAGAATTAATATTTAACTAGTTGAACTATAATTAATAAATTATTAAATATTAATAAGTGATGAAAGAAGATAATTTGTAATTAATAAATATTAATATGTGGTTACAAATACCAATTGTTATTAATTAATATTAAAATAATTATAATAGTTAAAAAAGAAATTATGAATAATTATTAACTTATAGATATCTAATTAAAATTAGATTAATAAATAAGTAATATGATTATATAAATATTAATTTAGGGTAAAATTGTGTATAAATATTATTATTATAAATGATATTAATAAGATTTATGTTAATACTAAAATATTAAAAATATAAATTATAAATGTTATTAGGATTTAATTTTGGTAAAAGAAATTATTGATATATGTTATTAATAAATATAAAAAGTAGAGTTTTATTCATTTACCCTAAAATTAGATATAAAAATAATCAATAATAGTTATAGACAATTTTGCTTTAAATTAATATTTATATAATCTTATTAGTTATTTGTTAACTTAATTTTAATAATTTATACATTTTAAAAGTTATTTAATAAGTTAATAATTATTAGCACAACCACATTGGGAGGCATTGCAGTCTCAGCAGTTGCATTGAGTTTCTCCCAGGTTTCCATCATTCTCAGAGCCCCCATTGTCACCTGCGTCTCTCAGCTTCTTTCGAACCTTTCTTGCCCTCCATTTCTCGGCTTCTCCACGCTGGTCCCGCCTCTTCCGCTACTTATGGCTGCTCTCACCCCCACTGTGTTGTCATGCCTCGCTTGAGACAGCACATGCGGTGCCGGAGAGGTGGCAGCAGAGGCCAAGCTTCGCATCATATGCCTTCCTCCCCTTCTAGCTCCTCGTCCTTCTCCCTTGAACACTCATGGGGCAGATACCCTGACACCCGCAGTGGTCGGGGCCGTCTCTTCAGTTCCTTTGCTCGTCACCCTTCCTCTGAGCCTCCAACATTGCCTCAGCCTCAGCGGCTTTCCTTTACCTCTCTGCCACAGCCCACTTTCAGTTTCAGTGCTCCACCAACAACCCTCTCGTCGTGGCCACCATTTCTGTCTCTTTCCACGAAGTAGCTGGTGATGCCCATATCCCGAGCCAACCCATTATGCCTCAAGGCCAGAAAAGTCACCCCGACCCCTCTGAACAAGTGAAAGCTCATCAAGCTCCGACAGAGCACAATTTCGGCTCCAACAGTGGCGGCAGCTCGGACTACTACAAGAAGAGGCGGTTGCGGGATGAAGGAACGGGGGCAGAGACTATCGCACCTCACCAGGACGCAGTTGGCCTCCAATTTGCAAATGATGATGAGTACAGATGTCTGATTGCTGAAGAACCACCTCCAGTTTCTCATGAGGCTCAGATTAACAGGTCTCCTTAGTTTTCAGGCTTATAGCTCTTTAGTTTTGCTATCTGTTCATGTCCATGCTGGGTACATTTACTTATGTCTGTTATCGCTAGTTTTCTCTTTCGAGGCAGCATTGCTAACTCTATATGGGCTGGTTTCCCCTAGTGGGCAGCTCCAATTTTTTCTATTTTTGCTATTTTGGCTGACATTATGAAATTAACACAAGCTAGCACTACTGAAGCTTGAGCCTCTTTGTAACATATGTTTCATTATTAATAGATCTTACTCTTACTTACAAAAAAAAAAAATTATTAGCACAACCACATTAATAAATTTGGTTGAGATATCCTAATAGACTTATAGAAATTAGATGCACAACCACATTAGTAAATGTGGTTGAAAAACTATGACAAGTAATATTTATCATAAGAATGAATATTCATATACATAATATGAAAAAAAAATAATAATAACATTACTACTAACAAAATTTATTACTAATAATAAAAAATTACTATTACTAATAATAATAAAAAATAATAACACTACTAGTAACAAAAATTATAAATTTATACCCTACAAATATGAAGTGTGAGATAAATAAATGCAAGCCAATGATACTATAAACCAAAGATAATAATATTAAACCCCAAGGCAATAATATTAGAAAATGCCAAACTATTTTAAACCAAAAGGCATAATATTAAACCCAAGAGTTTAATGTTAAACCCAAGGGATTAAATACAATTGAGCATCGTTGGAGCATGGCTAACCATGGTTGTCCATGGTTGACCATACTTTACCACGATTATAAACCCTACAATAAACCTTTTGGCTAGTATTAAAAACCTTATAAATAATATTATACACTTGAATATGAACCTCTCCATTAATAAACCCCAAAAATAGATATTATAAACCAGAGGGATTAATTCTAAAATGCTAATGTATTATAAACCCAAGGTATATAAATATTATGAACCCTAAAATAAACATGGTTTATGATGGTCCACTATAATTCATGATTTGTCACAATGCGATGTTTGACCATTGTTGACCATGGTTGGACATGATTGATTTCACAATATGAATATAGAGAGAATTATTTTCACAAAGTGATGTTGTACCATTGTTAACTGTTATTTTAAACCCAAGGGATTTATATTAAGCCCTAGAAATAAGAACCCTTAGATTAGTAAACCCAACAGATTAATATTGTTAACCCAAGAAAATAATAAACCCAAAGAATCTATGTTATAAACCATAGGAATATGAACCCCCAGATTGAACCCTCCAAATATGAACAATCTTAAACTCTAGAAACATGAATCCTTAGTTTGATAAACCTAATGAATTGATATTATAAACCCAAGAGAATAATAAACATTTATTTAGTACCAATTTTCCATATTATAGTTGTTGGACATGTTACATCATAAAAAAAATGATGAACGACCATTAAATTGTTCAGAAATATTCGGCGGAGTCCACATATTTTCCCTCACCAAGTAAAGATGGATATTCTAAAATGGAGAGAAAAGTGTTGAAAAATGGGATAATTTTAAGGGTTATAAAATTCTTACATGTTTCATGAATATACTTAATATCTTATTTTATAAATTATAATTTTCAAGTTGATTGTATTGTATTGTTAAATTATTAAAAATGAAACGTTAAAAGTTTAAAAAAATTATCCTTTAGCTAATAATGGCAGGGTTTTGGTTGCATAAATTTAATGAGATTTCAATTTATATCTATTAATGAAAAATTAGAACATTGACAATGTGGTTTATATACTCCTATTGGTATATATCAACCACATTAAATATTTGTTTGTGGTAGTGCTACATTGATATGAAAACTTTATAAACCGTCGAAATGTTGTCAACAATTGGTACATGAACATAAACATATCAATATGTAATTACTATAAACTCCAAGATCAATATAAAAAAAATTTGGAACATAAATAATTATTTGATATATATGATGGTTCTATTTAGATCAAATTCAAGGAAAATTTTCAATGTCAAATAGTGGAACATCACACACTTATTAAATTCTAGGTTCTTCGAAAACAAACTGAGACTGATGACAGAACGAACACCAATTCAAATCAACGAGACAATGATCACGATGCTTCATGTTTTCCAAAAAATCCCTTATTCTTTTCCTTCCATATTCGTGTTGGTGAAATTGATACAAATATTCAACATATGATTTCATTTGATGCAGGACATGAAAATTTTCATCAACAAAAGCAGGATGGAATCCATGTTTTCTGTCTAGCATGTTTCGGATATAGCCAAGAAAACATATTGCTCCTCTAATAGATTTAATTGCTTTGGCGTAATATATGCCATCATTTTTCTCCATATATTCATTTCAATGAAAGAAAAATACAATTAAATTTAGTACATACATATATATATGAAACAAAAATATGCATAAAAAAATAAGTTGGCATAAATGTAATAGGATTGAAAATAGTGTAAAAAGAAAGCACAAATAGCTAAACTTAAATATATCGAAGAAGAATATAACCATAAAAAATTTATTGACCCATGCAACTTCTTCAAAATTTTTAATTTACTCACTTTACTAATCAATAAATCAATTGAAATGATCAAGAAGAAAAGCAAACAACCTATCTATGTGAAAAAAATAATTGCAAGCAGCAACAACAAAGACATGCCAAAATAGTAAACTATAGGCAACTTAAATACCTCTTAAATGATATCAACTTCAATTTTTCCTCCTCTTTCTTTCGAAGTGTAACATATGCACTATCTTCCATTTTTACATAACGTTGAAAAGCACAAGGTGGTGAAATCCGCAAACCGTCTATTGATTTCACTCTCAACATAGTTGTAAATGTCAAGCATTGCCTCTCTCTATCTAAAATATCTATAGTGGCTCATTGTAAAGTAATGGCTTGTGATTTTTGTATTGTCAATGCCCATGTCTTTTTCAATGGCATATGTCTAAGATTTCCCCCAACAACAGGGATAATGGGCACAATATTTGGACAATATCTATCTAATGGAACACCACAATACTTTTAAAAAATAATTGTAGACAATTGTGGAACATATATCCAAGTGCAACATTAACCAACCCATCCCGAGCCCGCTAATTACACGTTAACATCACATGATTTCCACCACATAACAACACTTCACGCTCCAAGACATCAACATGTCACCTAATCCTGTTCTTCTATTGCATTTAGAAACACATCTTGCAATAGGTCAATTTAATGATTTTATCATTTTTTGATTGTTGAAATTGACGAGATTATTCGTTGCAAACAAGTGAATAGAAGAATCAAATAAACTCTTTGCTTCTCAATCCAAGCAACTATAGAAACACGTCATAAGAAGCTACCAATCAAAAAGAAAAGTCTCTTCATTTCTAATATTCGTTAAAATATTGCGAAAAGAGGCTTGTTTGAGATCATCACCTTGTTGCCTATAAATTTTGTCCAAAGTAACAACAACGTTGAATCTTTCCCACAAAAATTTCCCTTCTATTCTACATGCATACAAAGGTTTATCCCTAACAAGGGGAAGTTGGCCAAGGTCACCCACAAGAATGATGGACATGCCAACAAAAGGAGAATCCTTGTTTTCTCGAAAGAATTCTTGCAAATGAGAATCTATATGTATGAAAAGCCTTAGACCTATAAAGCTCTTATCAATCAACATATATTGAATATGCCTCATTTCTTCTTGTATCTTAAGAATTTTCAAAGAACAATGTATTTTTTTTCCACGTATAATAAAATATGTTTATTTCAGTAATAAGAAAATGTGAATATAAAAAATTAGCAACCTAGATATATCTACCTAATAAATAAAAAATGTAAAAATATATAATATCACATACATGTATTTATTGTAATTATATATTATATATGTATTAATTAATATGGTCAAAAATATCAACCACATGAAAACATTTGAAAGAGTATTTATCTTAATTTTGCAATCATTTATTTATTTTTTATATAAATTTCTTCAATTTCTTTAAGTAATTTTTAATTTTTCAATTTATATTTATTTAGTATTAAATTATTAAAATAGTAATGTTATATATATATAGCCATCTAAACGTATTTTTGTAATTTATTATTACTGTATAACAAACCAATTCCTATTGAAAAACACTCTAGAAATGGAATACTATTCATTTTAATATATACTGTAAGTTGAAAACCAGTATAGGAGTTTCGTCTAATTTCTCAAAAAGTTCAAGGCTTGTTAATTATAATAAAATTAATAAATAAATATTTGAGATATTATTTTTAATAAATAAAATTCCAATTTACTAGTTAATATTTAATGAAACATTTACTTTTAAACTATTAAGAAAGAAACTTATTATAGTAGAATATATTTTCCAATTAAACACATAAAAATATAATATTAATTTTAAAAAATAACATTTCATACAATTTCATAGTATACCATTGTGACTATAATCGACACCTTCAATATTTACATAACTTCAAAAATCAATATAAGAAACATATGTTAACTTCCAGAAAGGTAAGGTAGATTTCTTAACATGGTAAACATATTCCATATAAATCAATCCACAGAATATTTCAAATAATCACAAAAAGATATAATTATTATTTGAGAAAAGTCAATACCAATAAGATTATCAACTTCAACATACGTTACTACGTTAATTTTCAATTTATTGGGTTTCGAATTTAAACATTTTAAAATAAAACATCAAACAAAAAGCATTATAATCTGCCTTTGCTTTACCTAAATTTTTTTTGATGTTTTTTTAATGATTTGTCAAGTTTTTTAATGGATTTTTTAGGTCTAATTTTTTTAAAATTAGATAGAAATTTATTAAAATCAGAAGTTTGATGAGTAATCTTAGAGTTTTTAATTTTTAGAGTATTGAATTTATATATATGATCAAAATTTAAATAAAACAAATCAAAATTTCACTTCAAAATTTTTCACCAAATTCTTATAGCAAAAAGTCAAAACATCAGACGAGTCAGTTTCTTAAACCCATCTTGTCCGATGGTAATTTTTCACCAAATTCCTACACCAAAAACTCAAAAAATTAGATGATTCAGTTTCTTAAACCCATCTTGTCTGCTGGTATCGTGCGACACTTGATTTCATTTTGGTCGTTACTCATGCACCACTTGATTGAATGACCCATATAACTTGTAGGAGGCATTTAGGGCAATGACCATGCTCGATCCTTGCTCCAACTACCATTCGGTCTGGTTTTGCTCCATCAAAGCTTGTTTGAAACTCGTTCCGGAACAAGGGTTTTGTCATCTCACTAGTACATGGACACATTGGGTTTTCGCTAATAATTACTTGTCAAACACATTGCTTGTAATTTATCTTTACTTACCTGAAGTTCTTCAATGGTTTTGGAACCCATCTCCTCAGATGGTATCGTGGGACACTTGTTTTCATTTGGGTCGTTGCTCATGCACCACTTGATCGGACGACCCATAACCTGCAAAGGAAATTAGGGAAACGACCTGACCCTATCCTTGCTAGAACCCCCATTTTGTCTGGTCTTGCTCTGTCAAAGCTTTTCTGCAAGTGGTTCCCGAATGAGGGTTTTTTTCTCTCACTCGTACATGGCTCGCTCTTTAACCCTTGCTGGTTGTTTTGTTCTATTGACCGAAGGTTTCAACTGCTCTTTAACCCCTACTAGTTGTATTGTTTTATGGGTCGGAGGTTTGAACCACTACTAACTCAATTCCCTGCCAAATTCAGAGTCCGGCGATGGTTTGCTACCAATTTCAGCATCTGGAAAGGGTTTTTCACCAATTTCAATCACGACTATGGAACTCTAGCTGTAAATTCTTTCCAGTCTAGCTTCAGGTGTAAATTCTTTCCAATTTTATATTGTTCTTTTTTGGCATTTCTTATGCTTCCATATAGATTGTATATCTATTTACTCTCTCTCTCTCTCTTGTTCACAGGTGTGCTTGGAGTAGCTTACAACAGAATTTCAATTCGATTCCCTTCACAGGTATGCTATGAACACCCTCTCAAATTTCTCATGGAAATTACTCTGACCTTCCCTCTCGTGACTCCGCAGCTAACCAAGGATCCCTTCGTCTCTCTTTCATGCTCATATTCTCCTAGCCAAGGCCAGCAAGACTCACGATCTATTTTTCTTGCTTTTCTCCTTTCCTTGGTTTTTCTCTAGTACATATTTTTTGACAATTAGGGTTTGAAGTTACTTAATGCCCTCTCCCATTTTTCGAAGACATACAACTCTTCTTAAGACACTGTATAGTTTCTGGGTTTTTAAATATGTTCCCTTCTTTGTTTCCCCATTGGTTGTGGCGATAGTGTGAACTTCACTCGGAAGGGTTATTCATATATTTATGCTCTTCTCGTTATGAAATTATCAAGTGACCTCTGTTAATTTAAATGTTGACTTTGTTAATTTATAGGTTGTTTATTCGATTTTGGTACCATAATTTCAAGGGTTTGGTTTTTTTATTCTATTTGCATTCGGTATATGGTTATATTTCTCTCCTTTTCTATTTTTCCAAGTATCCCACTGTTTGATTCACTAAACACTATATCAGGGACCTATTCTCTACCCATGTGGTGTAGTTAAAAGTTGTAGACTGCTTTTTTAGACGACTTACACCAAACTCCAACGTTAGGTGGGACAAACTCAGAACTTCGAAGTGTGCCATTGTTAATTTATATGTTTTTCATTCGATTTTGGTACCCTAATTTCAAGGGTTTGTATTTTTCTCACAACATTCACTCATGATATATGTATGTTGCACAGTATCTTTAATCTATTTGCGCTTGGTAAATGGTTGTATTTATCTTGTTTTCACGATGTTCGATTTACCTGACAGAGTCTTCGGGTTGTCAAATCAGAGACCTATTCTATGCCCATGTGGTGCAATTAAAAGTTCTTGTTAGAAGCACCAGCAATCCCAGTCGATCGAACACCCAAAATATTCATCAACATCCACTTCCACGACAGCATGACAACAATATAGATTGTGGAAACCCAGACCATCATTGGTTGCACCTTCACTCCTTTATCCAGTGCATAAACTCTTCACATGCCTCCCTGAAAGGTCTGCTTATGTGGCCACTGCTCTGTCCCGACATTCTGCATCTGTCGTTCAATGTCTTCTTGGCCAAATTCCCCCATTTTCTTTTTTTATTTCTATATTCCTCAAGGCTAGAAACACCTTCTTACCAAAACATTTTTTTGCAATTTATTACGTCTTTGTATACTTCTTTAAAAATGGTAAGTTTTGTAAGCCAATTATTATTTGTTCATTAAAAATATGTTTTTTTATTA
Organism: Pinus albicaulis; assembly: GCA_034641835.2. Lineage (NCBI taxonomy): Eukaryota > Viridiplantae > Streptophyta > Pinopsida > Pinales > Pinaceae > Pinus > Pinus albicaulis. The sequence goes on from JAXQQM020074641.1 coordinate 47,395, forward strand.
AGAATTTGGCTTGTGTGATCTATAATAAGATACTCGAATGTGATGCTACCAAATATTTTATACATATGTTTTTTTATTTATATAAATGGGAAAACATAAATTATTAAAATTAATTAATTGATAAATATATATAATTTAATTGTTATGTTCTTTAATTTCATATATAAATATATATTTCAATGGTATGAAATTTGAAATCAATTTTTTTAATTTGTATTCGTTGAAATACATGTTTATTAATTATTAATTAATTTACATATTTTTAATTAATTAATTAATTAATTAATATATTATTAAGGCTTGAATATTTTTACAGTTAGATACATAACATAATGTTGTTGCAAACTTCTAGATATCTGTGTAGTATGATTGAATCCAATTATATTGAATCACACTATACAGGTTTCCAAAAGTTCTCTACAACATAAGATATTATTAATTAATTAATATATTAGAATTTCATATACATATTTTTCAAATTAATTTTAGATTAATTTTTCAAATTTATTTTCAATTTTTTTAAAATGTTCCATTAATGTTTTTATTTGTTTTAAATTTTTATAAATATTTTTTATGTTTATTATTATTTATTAATTATTTATATATTTTAATCAATGATATTATTTTCTTAACGGTGCTTTAAATTTTTTTTTAAATTTTTTTTTATTGTATGTGATGATGGTTAACGTTCGCTAAGACCAATATTGGTCTATTGGACCTAAAGAAAAGAGTTATTTAATTTGATTTAAGATTTTATTCCTATGCTCAAAAAGCTTGGAGAGAAACCTCCTGAGCTCACTATAATTTTGACATCTTAAAAGGCTAGTAAGGTCAGTATTGCAAAAAAGATTATGAAATTGAGCTTTAATGTGGTTGTGCGCGGGGCACTCTAAGAGGAGGTGATTTTCATCCTCAATGTTCATATTCTCACATATATGATAGATCCTTTCCATCCATGGTGTTTTAGGAATTTTCCAATGACCTGTTTCACTATGAAGCTCATGATAGTTCGTTCTAATCTTGGCGATATTAATTTTCTTCTTTGAGCTAGTTAAAATAGAGAGATACTTTTGATCTTCTAAGGTCGGGTTGATGACCTCCTTATAATACCTTAATTTTCTTTTGACTACTAGATCTTTCTCACACCACATTTGTTCTTTGAACTTAGAGGTAACAATTTTTTTAAGGTTATTGATGTTTTGCAATGCAACATTCTCATCGATCTCCCAATGGTTTAACTAGGCCCTAGTGTCTTTATACCAACCTCGTTTAAGCTTTAGGTGGTTTTGGCTTGAATTTAAAGCTAGCTTAGGAAGTCTATGGTATCCTATGCTATTGAGCTTGTGCTTGTACAACAGATGCCTAGTCATAGCTAGGCTCTCGATAGGGGAAAGACCCACTTCTATAAGGAGAATAGGATAGGGTGTAATGCTTTTAATTTTAAGTTTATACATTATAAAACGCTTCTGGATTTGCTCAATATTTCTCCAGGATTCTCTAGAGATGCTCCAACCCCAAACCTCACATCCATATAAGATAACAAGAGTGACTAAAGTTTCAAACAGGAACTTATTTCTATCCCACATTACGATGTTTGTCATTTTACAATTATTTTTAAGACCAAAATAAGCTTTCCACCCCCCATTAATCCTTTTTTGAATGTTATAGTTCCAGTTGAGCTTGTGATGAATATCAATTCCTAGGTACCTGTAAGAAGACACTTCCTCCAAGTTACTATTGCCATACATAAAATTGGCGTAAGTGTCCTTCATGGATTTGATAATCATAACTTTTGTTTTGTCAGTGTTAACAAACATACCCATGGTAGAGCATAAATCCTTAAGAAGTCTAAGTTTCTTATCAAGATCAGATGGGCACCTTGCGAGAAGAACAATATCATCAACATAGAGAAGAAGGATGATGACTATCCAAGCTAAGATTGTACCAGCACATCCTTCTTCTTCTAAACAACCTTCTAGCTTGTCGATGTAATTGCCAAATAGGGTAGAGGAAAGGGGGCAACCTTGTTTAACTCTGATATTACACTTAATATCTTTCGACCACCGCTCATTGCTCTTTAACTTGGCAATTACATTCTCGTATAGTATTATAGCGGCTGCTCTTAGCTCTAAAGGAACATTTAGCTCTTTTAATCTGTTCCATAGGTTATTTACAGGAACCGTATTGAAAGCCTTTCTAAAGTCCACAAAGCAACATAAGAGATTGGATTTATCATTGCGGAATTCCTCCATAATTATCCTAAGCATAACGAGGTGGTTCGTTGTTGAGTGTTGCCTTATAAAACCCGCTTGGCCTCTAGCCCACTTACCTTCACTTTCAAGCCAAATGCTCAACTTATTTTCCAAAATAATACAATATAACTTGGCTAAGAGAGGGTTGATCATAATTGTTCGATAATTAGAGGGGTTATTTGTATCCCCACTTTTAAAAATAGGGATAATGAGGCTCTGATTACAAGGTTTAGGGAACCCTTGCTTGAATGCTTGGTTGAAAATCTTGTGGATGTGGGGGATGAGGACAGGACCTCCAATTTTTAAGATTTCTGCCTAGTAACCTTCAATGTCTTTAGCCTTCCCATTTGCCAGGTGTTTACCCCCAAAATCAATGTCTTCTAATGAGAAAAATTCTGTCGTTTTGAGCAAGGTTTCAAAATCCCTGCCATTTGGAGATTCATAAAGCATTTTAAGATAGGAATTCTAGTCGTGTAAAGCAATTTTATTATTATCTTTAGTTTTCCTAGTTAGAATCCGCCTCCAGAATTTCTTAGGAGCCACCTTAGAGAGGTGTAAGAGATTATTTTGTCTTTTACGAATATATTTCCTTTTTTCCCTTTTAGTTAGGGCTTTGTATATTTTTATCTTGTTGATTTTGTGAGATTCATCAACAGCTTCCTTAATTTCTCTCCTCGCACTTTTACAATCTTTGTCATACCATGGGTTGGTTTTGCTATTTCTTTCATTACTTGAGACTTCAATTGAGAACTTGTTAATATAATATGAGAGACTTCTAGTAAAATTATGATAAAGGTCATCTATGTTGTCTATACTAGATAAAGGAAGAAAATTAATTTTTAATTCATTTAGAAAGAGATCGTTTTTATTTCTATCAAAGATTAAGTTCTTTTGACTATAAGGATTATCTTCTATGGGATCTCTATGCATGACAAAATTAAGAGTTATGAGTAAAGGCTTATGATCAGAGTGAGGGTCGTCGTCCTCTAAGATGTCAAAATTTATTATCTCATTGTATAAAGGGAGATAAGAAATAACATAGTCTACCACACTCCTGCCAAGCCCATGGATGCAGGTCATCTTGCTAGAATTGGGCCACTTCTTTAGACCATTGCAAATTATGAGATCTTGAGCATTACAGAGCTTGACTAGCTCCGACCCAAACAAATTATCCCCAAAGTCTTCAGAGCTCCTTTTGTACCGGCTAGCCAGAGTAAGGTCTTCGTCTAACCAAAGAGGATTAGGGTTGGAATGATTTCTTAGAAGAATAGCTTGGTTGCTTGAAGTTCGGGCATTAAAGTCACCCATTAAAAGGATATTACCTTCATTCCTTAGGCTAGAAATATCATTCTCTAAACCATTGTAAGGACTGCTTTTATCTAGATTATTTTTTCTTATAGAAGTCAGAATTAATGCGGGAAAAATAACAGATTTCTATGTAGGTATTTTTATCATTAACATCAGTAATCTCAATCCAACTATATTGGTTGTAAGGGTCATTTTTATAAATCCTAGCATGGGGGGAGATGTTCTTATTAATGTAGCAAGCTATGGCCCCAATGCCTCTACTGGAGGATCTCTTGTTCCACGTAGACCATAGCGCAAAGCCATCTATGTTAGGGACCTTAGATTCTTCGTGCTCCCAGGTTTCAACAAGAAATATAATATCAACATCATTTGAGATCCAAATGAGCTTGGGGCCTTTGTTCCATGGAAAGTCTTGACAGTTCCAAGAAATAATTTGGAGCATGTTGAATTTCTATTTATTACTATCGTTCTGGTTTCTATCTCAAATAACGACTTTTTTATTTCTGATTATTGCCCATTTTCCTTCATTCCTAGCTTCTTTTACCTTATGAACCTCCTTTCTTCATTCTTCTTGATCTTTTGGAATGAGATCTTCCTTTATAAATATCTCATTCCTTTTAGACTTGAGGTTTTACTAAGTATGTCAGACTTATGGTCAGTAAAGCTCACGTTTTTTCGGATCAACCTTCCTTTATTCTCAGTTAATTTCCCTAACCTTGTTGCTTCTGTGAGACACATGGTTTCAATTTGTAATATATTATGTAATTATGTCTGGGCTATGGCTAAATGATCCTCATCTACCTCCTCTTTCAAACCAAAGATTATAAGGTTCAAGGCCATTTTATTATGCTCATGGTCTAATCCGATCAATTTTTTCATTTAATCTTTAATTGGTTTGATATCTAATTTACCTGCCCCACTATTTAGGGTGAGATTGTCGTTAACTTTTTCTTCTAGTTCTTTAATCATGTCCTTCATCTTAAGACTCTCTATATTATCAGCATCTCCTTGCTAGGATGTTTGGTTCATATCTTGGTTTTGTTTTTCTATGACCTGCAACCTAGTTTCCATTGCGTCCATTTTATTCTCCAATAGTTCTATTTTATTTTCTATTTGTTTTTGGATCTTGTCTTCAAGAGATGTGAATTTGTTTTCCAGCATAGCTTCTAACTTGGTTTGTAGCTTGACTTCTCTTTCTTCTCTACGTTTCTCTAAAGACTTTATATACTCACAAAGGCTCTGGAGAGTAACTGTGCTAGGTCTACCTTTGGTAATCTTTGGCAGCTGTTGTAAATTATTCATACTTGAGAATAAATGAGTAGATATGTATTATAAAAATATAAGGAATGTGTGCACCTGAATATCAGCAAACCGAACAGCAGACCTCAAGTGCCCAGGTCCGAAAATTTATCGAAAAAAAAAACCACGGCAGACCGAAGTAGTGTAACAGAGAAAATTCACCGCAAAATTTTCACCCCAAAATTTCACCGCAAACCTAAGTATTAATCCAGAAACCCAAGTATTAATGGAGAAAATTCAACACACAATTTTCACTACAAAATTTCACCGCAGGCCTAAGTATTAATCCAGAAACCCAAGTATTAATGGAGAAAATTGACCGCAAAATTTTCACTACAAAATCTCACCGCAAACCGAAGTATTAATCCAGAAAATTTACTAATCCAGAAAATTCACTACAAAACCAAGTATTATTAACGAACGAAATATATATTTATTATAATTTTTATTTTATTTTTAAATATTAAATTTTTGATATATATTAAATTTTTATTCTTTTTCCATATATATTATTGTTTATTATTATTTATTAATTATTTATACAATTTAATCAATTATATGATTTTCTTTACTGTCCATTAATTTTTTTTTCAATTTTAATTTTAAAAAAATATTTTTTATGTTTATTATTATTAACTAATGAAATATATATTTATTGTAATCTTTAATTGTTTTTTTAAATATTAAAATTTTAATATATATCTAATTTTTATTATTTTTCCGTAAATATTTTTCTTTGCGTTTGCTTATTCCGTAGTTTCCTATATTATTATGTTTATATTATTCCTTTATTTTGCTTATGTTATTGCTTACTTCTGTAACATATTATTGCACCTATATTAAAGATAGCTAACACTTGGCACTCGACTTTTCAAAAAGATTTCGAATTAAATTCTACCTATATTAAAGACAACCAATATTGGTCAATTGGCTTAAATATTTTCAATTTTAATTTCACCCCTCAAATCTGCAAAAAATTGTTCATGCAACTTCTCCAAAACCTTGTAGCTCTGATACTATGTAAAATTTTTAGAGCACAAATACGGATCTAGCTGAGGAATAATTTCACAAACTTGCGAAAGTTGAAAAAGAAAATTTGAATTGAGAATTCAATTTGATTTATCAATATTAGTTTGAAAATCAATACATAAAAGAAACTAAGTTAATCTTACTTGTACCTGCAATAACTATGGATAACTAAAGCTAACTGAAGCTAAATGTGTTTTATGTTCTGTTAATGTGCACATGCACCACATGCAAGCACTCGAGTTAACTAGCTAAGGACAAGTGCACATGTCACATTCACATACGACAATTACTACATTTTTTTACCATTGCACAGAAGATAATAATTTTTTTTTATAATAACACAAATAACAATTACAATAGTCAATTTAACATTCAATTTGTAACATATATATATGTAGCCAAATCACCACAGCATTATTACAAATAACTATTGTATAGTGTGGCGCTTTACTCATACGTAACCAATCCATATGAGATATGTCATTATCATCGCATTTGACTTAACTATAATGATTCATCCGACTGTACTTAACTTAACTATGCAATTCGTTTACTATGCACATAATTTAAGGTGGTTCATAAGGTAAGTTCGTTGATATTGATTCATAATAATAAACGACATTAATCATAATGTCCTTGCAACGCTGGTTTGGATATTCGATCAACATAGATCTTGGTTTAATCTACCGGATAAGACTTTACATGCATGCGAAATTGCTATACCTATCTCCATATTCCAATGGGAATTCAATGCTCCGCCATTTGGCACAACAACCCACTGTCCGGTGCACAGTTGTCACCCTCCAGACCTTCGTCAGTACAATGTATCGGTGCGGATAACACTGCCGCGTAATCCCATCTTGATATCCGCAGATTTTCGAGGGAAAAGCGCCGAAGGTAATCTTTCTGTCGACCTCGTCTCTCCAGACTGTCATTTTCTCTTGGCACTCTGCTAGTTCTCGGCGCGCTACAGTTTGTATGGCCGATTTAGTCCAGGTGGTGCGCAATTCTGTAGTTAAACCCTTGTTAAATCTTCATTTGCAGTACTATAAATTTTCCTAACGCTCTTCTGAATGTCAAACAGAGCTTCCAGAGAGGATTCTCGTTTTACAGGGTTTTCCCCTGTCAAACACCGCATGAGCCAACACTTCAACTTGCCTCTCGGCTCTGGAGAAAACTTGTCTTTCCTCTTGCAGGTATGTATGCCCTGCATTTTTAGTTTAAGTTTTCTAAACCTTTCGTTTAAAGAGAAGAATGATGAATTCGGCTGATGTCTCACCAAACCCTCGCTTTCCTTACCTGTAGATGGAAGGTTACATGGGTTTATTCTTTCATAACTGGTGCGTTCCGGTGAACAACCCATTTACAAGTATTTTTGTCTGATTCACAAGGTTCTCTTCTAACAATCTTTCGCTTGGCTTCTTGCAGGTGAGGAGAACAGGTTATACTTCTTTGAACAAAACAAGTTCCTACCCAATTCTCTGGCGACTGGCTTGTCTATTCGCGCAATGTACAGGTACTCCACCGCACACCATTTGCATGAAGTTGTGGCGTGCGCTTCGGCTAAAGATTTATTTGGGTTTCAGGGTTTTAACTCTAGGTTTTGTCTAGACATAGGTTAGCTTAAACCCCTGGCGTAATTTGAGAATGCGGGGTGAAAGATTTTGTTACAGGAAAAATGTAATGCGTAAGTTTCCTTGCCTACGAACATTTAATTGCTTCCTCTAACCGTTGATTAAACATTTCTACTCAAAGAGCTGCATCCTTCCTGGTTTGACTTCTTGGAAACATATACATTGTGATAACAGATATGAAATTATTTTTATTATGGAATTATTGTTATTATCGCCCCTCCTCTCTGGGTTTTAACTTTCTGTCACAGTTACATTTCACTATTTATTTCATTTCAGTCAACTAGATGCTTACAAGATTGTAACAGGTCATATGTTTTATTTTCCTGCTAAGGTTGTATATGGTATTCGTAATACCTGTAAGAGCATTTTCGTTTTACTTTTCGTCATTAATCGTCTATTCGAACCTTGTTTAATGATGCATGTTCTGGTTTGCAGCGTTCTGGTCTTTAACAACTTAACTCACTCTTCTTCGTTCTTTGACCTATTGTTAAATCATCTTTCCCACTTTTCTTGGCACCGGCCACCATACTGGCCGCGTATAGTTTTCTGGTGAATGAACAAGAACGGGTAGGGTTTATCCCAAACCCTGTTCCACAAGTTCGGTGCGGGGTTTTCTTGATCCTGCCAAATAGGTTTTGAGGCTCCATGCTTATTTACGTCCATCACTTTTGAAAGTATTTATAAGTTTAATAATCCCATTCCCTAATTTTGGTCTAGAATCCACAACATGCATTTATAGTTAACTATTCCAGAAATGATTATTGTACCTTGAGGAGCTTTTTATTTAATTCTAGGGTTCTAGTTTCCTGTACATAAATCATTCAAAAGTCGATTTAAACAGAAGTTTAATCCACATGCAAGCGTCTAAAGTCTCACTTATACGTATATTCTACTTTTATTTCACAGTAACTACTGCTGCATAAACTCCATATTATGGTAATCTATTCTATCTCAGTATCCCTAGAATAGGAATTTACAATATCATTGTAATCGAAGTTGGCACAAACTATTTACTGTAGCATAATGAAATAAAGCTTGCAGTCTATTCTGTCACACATTAATTCCTAACTCATAACGCATTCATATCACAGTCTCTACTCTCATAGAATATTCCCTGTAACATTTATTAAAAGTATAACAGTCTAAACTATCTTATTTTATTTCCTATCATTTAAATTAAGTCTTTCTAGAGTACTTATCTGTAGGAAAATGTTGCTCTAAAAACTGTGGTCCTCCCAACCATTCAAGGGAGGCAATCACGTCCTCTGCTTGCCCCCTAGCTCCAGAACTTCAGTCGGCACCAAGGGAATAGCGGAATCCTGTTGTGGCCTCTGGACGGCCAATCCAGCCACAGACAGAAAATCTGGATACAAGGTTGCAGAAGCTATTCTCAACTGTCCTTTTCCACAGCTCTAGAGAATACTTCACCTTACTCTTTCCAGAGAAAAAACACAGAACCCCTAGCCCTCCCCTGGGATTTCTTTTTATCCCTAGAGGTTAGGTAACTGTCCTCTAACTGTTCCCAAGTAACCAACTTCTATTCTTAGACACTTTACCAGCATTTTAAGAGATTCATTTCCTTTTTCCAACTCAGTAACAAAAATGGTGTTTCTTGTTGAGTTTCTTTTACAAAATAAAAGTAAACATATATTAAAATAAATAAATTTTCTTTTAACTAAATTCATGCTAATTAGCTCTAAATGAGGCTGTTACATCTTCTTCAGTCCAAGTTTACAAAGAGCTCCGGCGATGCTTCCCGTACAAACTTTTCATCTTCCCAGGTAGCCTCGTCAGGTCCAAAGTGCTTCCATTGCACTTTCACCTGGGTAAATATTCTTTTCCGGAGTTTGATTTCCCTACGATCAAGTATGCGTAGTGGCTCTACCAGAAATTCTCTGTCTGGTTCTACCTGAAAAGTAGCAACACGATTATTAATTAGTGATTCAGATTTGTTTCCAACTTCAGCTAGGATTTTATTTCCTTTCTTTCTTCCTACCTGAATGTTTTTCCATTGTATTACATGTTTTTCATCGTGCATATATCGCTTTAAAAAAGATACATGGAACACATTGTGCACTTTAATGTGACTAGGCAAAGCGAGTATATAGGCTACTGGTCCCACCCTTTCCAGAATTTGGAAGGGTCCACAGTAATGAGGAGCTAACTTGGCGCAAGAAGTCCACCTTAAGGTACTTATTTTAGGCTTAATCCTGACATACACGTGGTCACCTACTCTGAATTCGTGATAAGACCTCTTCTTATCTACAAAGATCTTCTGTCGGTCCTGCGCGGCCTTCAAATTTTGCCTTATTCGTTTTACCTTAGCTTCCAGCTCAGCCAACATTTCTGGTCCCAACATTAATTTCGTCTCCGGACTGCTCCAGTTAATTGGTGTACGACATTGTCGTCCATATAACGCTTCAAAGGGGCTCATCTTTAGCGACTCCTGATATCCGTTATTATATGCAAACTCCACTAAGTGCGGATAATCTTCCCACTTAGTTGGCTGCCGCATTACATACATGCGCAGCATATCCTCCAAAACTTGGTTCACCCATTCCGTCTGCCCATCAGTTTGAGGGTGATAAGCGGTACTGAAGTGTATCTGAGTACCCAAACCCGAAAACAGGGTTTTCCAAAATGCGGAAGTAAACTTAACATCCCGATCTGAAATCACCGTCTTAGGTATACCATGCAACCTAAAGATTTCCCTCATAAATATGTCTGCAATCTGCACGGTTTTGTAAGTGGATTGCACAGGTATGAAATGAGCAGATTTACTTAATCTGTCCACCACTACCATGATTGAATCATTCTGCTTCCTTGTTCGAGGTAAGCCTGTAATGAAGTCTAAGGAGATCACTTCCCATTTCCATTCCGGTATGGGTATGGGTATGGGCTGCAACAGTCTTGCTAGGTGCCGATGCTCCACTTTAACCTGTTGGAATTCTAAACACTTGCTTAAATATTCCGCAATGCTTCTGCGCATACCTGGCCAATAATATATCTTCCTAATTGCCGTAAGCATCTTTTGGTAACCGGGATGGCCAGCATAGTTGCTGCGATGGTACTCGTCTAGGATTAACTCTTGGAGGCTTGCACGGTTAGAGACATAGATTCTGGCGTGAAAAGTTAACATTTGTTCTTCGTTGCTACCATACTCAGATGGCTTGCCTTGTTCTTTATCATCTTTCATCTGCTGCCATAAAAACTGGTATTCTGGGTCCTTTCGCGCTTCCTCCTTCATTTGTTCTGAAAAATGGCTCACAGGTTGGCTGCAGTACATTGCATAAATCCCATGCAATTTCCTACTTAAGGCATCTGCAACTCGGTTTTCTTTTCCTTTGACATGTTGTATGTCCATGTCAAATTCGCTCAAAAAGGCATTCCACCTTGCTTGCCTAGAGTTTAAATCTTCTTGTTTGAAATAGTTAGTCAGACTGCTATGGTCTGTTTTGAGCACTAACCTTTTGCCCAGTAGATAATGTCTCCACACTCGGAGAGCATGCACTACCGCTGTGAGTTCAAGATCATAGGTAGAGTACTTTTGTTCATGTTCTCTCAACTTTCTGGACTCATAGGCTATTACCTTTCCTTCCTGTGTTAATACGGCACCCACTCCCTCCTTGCTGGCATCTGTACACACCTCACAGTCTTTGCTGGGGTCAACAACCTTCAATACTGGTGTTGTGGTTAAAAGCTGTTTCAACCTCCCAAAACTGTTCTGGCATTCATCCGTCCATTTGAAAGGTTTGCCCTTCTTTTGTAAGGATGTAATAGGGTAGGTAATCTTAGAAAACCCTTCAATAAACTGCCTATAATATCCTGCCAGACCCATAAAGGATCTGATATCTGCCACATTATGTGGTACTCTCCATTCCATGATGGTTTTAATCTTTTCAGGGTCCACCGCTATCCCTTCAGCTGTCACAACATGGCCCAAATACTGGATTTCTGACTTAAAGAAATCGCACTTACTGAATTTAGCGTACAACTGATGCTTCCTCAGTATTTCCAATACTATTCTCAGATGTTCCTTATGTTCCTCCTCACTCTTTGAGTAGATTAATATGTCGTCTATGAAGAACTATACAAAGTGATCTAAAAACTGATGGAAAATGCCATTCATCAACCTCATAAAGGTTGCTGGTGCATTTGTCAGTCCGAAGGGTAATACCACAAATTCCTAATGTCCATATCTGGTGCAGAATGTTGTTTTGCAAACATCTTCATCCTTGATTCGAATCTGATGGTATCCTGACCTCAAATCTATTTTAGAGAACACTTTGGCACCTCTCACCTGATCAAATAAATCGTCGATTCTGGGTAGAGGGTATCTATTCTTAACTGTTAGCTTGTTGAGTTATCGGTAGTCCATACACATACGCAAAGTTCCGTCCTTCTTCTTAACAAAGAGGAGTGGTGCGCCCCAAGGTGACACTCTTGGGCGGATATAGCCTTTATCTAACAATTCCTGCAACTACATTTTTAACTCTGTCAACTTTGGTATACTCATTCTGTAAGGTGCCCTTGACACAGGAGAGGCCCCAGGTTGTAATTCAATAGTGAAATAAATATCTCTTTTAGGTGGAAACCCTGGAATGTTTTCTGGAAATACATCCATAAATTCATGTACTACAGGTATGTCTTTTATTTCTGCAATCTCTCCCTTAGAGTCAGCGTAACCTACTTGAATTGCGTACAGCTGACATCCTTTTCGAATACACTTGCTCATCTGAGACGCTGTTATGGGGCGTAATTGCACAGGCTTCTTAATTCCTTTAATTTCCTTACGCGTACCATCTAACGCTCTATAATGAATTGTCTTTTCCTTGCAGTCCACTAAGGTCCAATGCTTTTCTAGCCAATCCATTCCTAATAACACATCATACGATCCCAATGGCAGAACATTTAAGTCTACCTGCAACTTCTATTCTGCTACTTCCAGTATGCAATCAACAATCTTTGCTGTCACTTTGCGTTTTGCTCCGGTGGCTAATTGAACTAACCAGTAGTTTTTATATTTCTGTTCTTTTAGCTTACACATCTCCACTAGTTTAGGACTTACATAACTTAAACTAGCTCCTGGATCTACTAAAATCGAGACAGGTTTAGATAGCATAGTACCTTCCAGTTCAATCATTGTGGGTTGGAAGTCAGCCTGTCGATCCTCCAAGGCTGCGTTTATACGTGGTATATTTCACGCTATGTCCCCCACTGTAGATGCCTCCTGTAAGTTGGCCACCGTTTCATTCTTTTTCCATTGTGAATAGTTCTTATAGTAGTGTGCTTCCCCGCAGCCCCAACACTGTAGGGGAGGTTTAGAATTCTGCCCTTGCTCAGGTTTGCTTGATGCTTTAGTGAGTTTTCCCTCAACTGGCCACTTGATCCTTTGATGGTTCCTGTTAAAATGTTTGCTTCCAGCGTTCCATGCTACCCCTTTAAAGTGGTTGCTTTTGCTGCTTCTGAAAGTAGAGGCATTCTTTTGATTTTTCTTGGGCTGCCAACTTTTTCCACCATCAGCTTTCATCTTATACTGTTGGTAACACATGCGTGATTTCCTGATAGCTTCATCCATCGTTTGGGGGTTAACGAACTCTATTCTCTCCCTCATGGGAGTAGGCAAACTACTCAGAAATATATGTACCTTGGATTTTTCCTCTCTGAGGTAAGGTACATAGCGAAGCAGGGAAGTAAATTTCGTGACGTATTCATCCATGGTAATTTGGCCCAGCCGAAGATCATGGAATTCCTTGGCTTTGTTATCATAAAATCTTTCCGTTAAATATTTATCTTTGAAATACTGTTGGAATAATTCCCACGTAATGTCTTGTTCATTAATGCTGCGAACATTTTTCACCTCCTCTGACCACAGGGTGGCCTTCTCTCGTAACTGGTATATAGCCAATCTGGCCTTCAGATTGCTATTGTACTCATATACCTGAAAATATTTATTAATGTTAATCAACCATGCTTCAGCTGCTTCTTCTGCCTCGCCATCAAACATTGGTGGCTTAATCTTACGAAAATCCCCCTGCAGTTCAGTTTTCTGCCTCTTATGATCCTTCTGATCAGACAGATTTTCCAATTCTGCTTCATTATTATTATGGTTTTTGCTTCTATGAGAGGAACTCTTGTCCATTTTTCCAACGGTGTTGTTTCTGGTTTGCTGGTCCTCTGCTTCTGTTGATACTTCCCTTTCTGCACTGGGTTGTCGCATTTCTTGATTTTGTTTATCCAATATACTCTTCAGAATCTTTTCCTGATCCTGCAACAACTTTTCATTGTCTTTTCAAACTCTTAACATCTCCTCTTGTAATTGTTGTACTGTATTTAGCAGAAAGGTAGTTTGTTGTTGCTGTGATTCCAGCAGTTGACTTGTTTTCTGGTGTTGTTCGACCGTTAGTTGAACCCACATTTCTGGATTCATAACTGCTGGACCTTGAAGTCCTTCAGGTGGTAATTGAGATGTTGTTTCTTCTGTCATATCTTCTGTTTCTGCCCAGTGCACTTATACATACACAGCTTTGTTAGTAGACCCTTAGGTTACCAGTGTAGTAACCTAGGCTTTGATACCACTTGTCACATTCACATACGACAATTACTACATTTTTTTACCATTGCACAGAAGATAATAATTATTTTTTATAATAACACAAATAACAATTACAATAGTCAATTTAACATTCAATTTGTAACATATATATATGTAGCCAAATCACCACAGCATTATTACAAATAACTACTGTACAGTGTGGCGCTTTACTCATACGTAACCAATCCATATGAGATATGCCATTATCATCGCATTTGACTTAACTATAATGATTCATACGACTGTACTTAACTTAACTATGCAATCCGTTTACTATGCACATAATTTAAGGTGGTTCATAAGGTAATTTCGTTGATATTGATTCATAATAATAAACGACATTAATCGTAATGTCCTTGCAACGCTGGTTTGGATATTCAATCAACATAGATCTTGGTTTAATCTACCGGATAAGACTTTACATGCATGTGCAATTGCTATACCTATCTCCATATTCCAATGGGAATTCAATGCTCCACCATTTGGCACAACAACCCACTGTCCGGTGCACAGTTGTCACCCTCCAGACCTTCGTCAGTACAATGTATCGGTGCGGATAACACTGCCGCGTAATCCCATCTTGATATCCACAAATTTTCGAGGGAAACGCGCCAAAGGTAATATGTCTGTCGACCTCGTCTCTCCAGACTATCATTTTCTCTTGGCGCTCTGCTATTTCTCGGTGCGCTACAGTTTGCATGGCCGATTTAGTCCAGGTGGTGCGCAATTCTGCAGTTAAACCCTTGTTAAATCTTCATTTGCAGTACTATAAATTTTCCTAACGCTCTTCTGAATGTCAAACAGAGCTTCCGGAGAGGATTCTTGTTTTACAGGGTTTGCCCTTTTCAAACACCGTGCGCGCCAACGCTTCAACTCGCCTCTCGGCTCTGGAGAAAACTTGTCTTTCCTCTTGCAGGTATGTATGCCCTGCATTTTTAGTTTAAGTTTTCTAAACCTTTCGCTTAAAGAGAAGAATGATGAATTCAGCTGATGTCTCACCAAACCCTCGCTTTCCTTAACTGTAGATGGAAGGTTACATGGGTTTATTCTTTCATAACTGGTGCGTTCCGGTGAACAACCCATTTACAAGTATTTTTGTCTGATTCATAAGGTTCTCTTCTAACAATCTTCCGCTTGGCTTCTTGCAGGTGAGGAGAACAGGTTATACTTCTTTGAACAAAACAAGTTCCTACCCAATTCTCTGGCGACTGACTTGTCTATTCGCGCAATGTACAGGTACTCCGCCGCACACCATTTGCATGAAGTTGTGGCGTGCACTTCGGCTAAAGGTTTATTTAGTTTTCAGGGTTTTAACTCTAGGTTTTGTCTAGACATAGGTTAGCTTAAACCCCTGGCATAATTTGAGAATGCGGGGTGAAAGATTTTGTTATAGGAAAAATGTAATGCGTAATTTTCCTTGCCTACGAACATTTAATTGCTTCCTGTAACCATTGATTAAACATTTCTACTCAAAGAGTTGCATGCTTCCTGGTTTGACTTCTTGGAAACGTATACATTGTGATAACAGATATGAACTTATTTTTATTATGGAATTATTGTTATTATCGCCCCTCCTCTCTGGGGTTTAACTTTCTGTCACAGTTACATTTCACTGTTTATTTCATTTCAGTCAACTAGATGCTTACAAGATTGTAACAGGTCGTATGTTTTATTTTCCTGCTAAGGTTGTATATGGTATTCGTAATACCTGTAAGAGCATTTTTGTTTTACTGTTCGTCATTAATCGGCTATCCGAACCTTGTTTAATGATGCATGTTCCGGTTTGCAACGTTCTGGTCTTTAACAACTTAACTCACTCTTCTTCATTCTTTGACCTATTGTTAAATCATCTTTCCCACTTTTCTTGGCACTGGCCACCATACTGGCCGCGTATAGTTTTCTGGTGAACGAACAGGAACTGGTAAGGTTTATCCCAAACCCTGTTCCACAAGTTCGGTGCGGGGTTTTCTTGATCCTGCCAAATAGGTTTTGAGGCTCTATGCTTATTTACATCCTTCACTTTTGTAAGTATTTATAAGTTTAATAATCCCATTCCCTAATTTTGGTCTAGAATCCACAACATCCATTTACAATTAACTATCCCAGAAATGATTATTGTACCTTGAGGAGCTTTTTATTTAATTCTAGGGTTCTGGTTTCCTGTACATAAATCATTCAAAAGTCGATTTAAACAGAAGTCTAATCCACATGCAAGCGTCTAAAGTCTGACTTATACGTATATTCTACTTTTATTTCACAGTAACTACTTCTGCATAAAATTCATATTATGGTAATCTATTCTGTCTCAGTATCCCTAGAATATGAATTTACAATATCATTGTAATCGAAGTTGGCACAAACTATTTACTGTAGCATAATGAAATAAACCTTGCAGTCTATTCTGTCACACATTAATTCCTAACTCATAACGCATTCATATAGCAGTCTCTACTATCACAGAATATTCCCTGTAACATTTAGTAAAAGTATAACAGTCTAAACTGTCTTATTTTATTTCCTATCATTTAAATTAAGTGTTTCTAGAGTACTTATTTGTAGGAAACTGTTGCTCTAAAAACTGTGGTCCTCCCAACCATTCAAGGGAGGCAATCACGTCCTCCGCTTGCCCCCTAGCTCCAGAACTTCAGTCGGCACCAAGGGAACAGTGGAATCCTGTTGTGGCCTCTGGACGGCCAATCCAGCCACAGACAGACAATCTGGATACAAGGTTGCAGAAGTTATTCTCAACTGTCCTTTTCCACAGCTCTAGAGAATACTTCACCTTACTCTTTCCAGAGAAAAAACACAGAACCCCTAACCCTCCCCTGGGATTTCTTTTTATCCCTAGAGGTTAGGTAACTGTCCTCTAAATATTCCCAAGTAACCAACTTCTATTCTTAGACACTTTACCAGCAGTTTAAGAGATTCATTTCCTTTTTCCAACTCAGTAACAAAAATGGTGTTTCTTGTTGAGTTTCTTTTACAAAATAAAAGTAAACATATATTAAAATAAATAAATTGTCTTTTAACTAAATTCATGCTAATTAGCTCTAAATGAGGCTGTTACAACACATCACAAGTAAGAATTCGAGTGGACATCACATGTAATATCTAAAGTAGAACTAAACACTCGAATTAAACTAAAGCAATATCTAGAATTAAACTAAAGCTAGTCTATGTGCATGTACACTAACACATATGAAGTCTTCCTACTTATTCAATTTTATCTACCCATTTGATACCTACTTATTCCACTTTATCTACCCATTTGATACCTGCATTCATTTTTCTTCAATACCAATCATTTTTATGTAATCATTCATTCCTGGTAAGACACATAGATTCTTTCTTACATACACATCTACTCATAAAAATTTACAATAATCACGTATGTCATTTGCATTGAGTCTGAAAGTAATTCATCGTAATATAATTTATACATACATGTAAAATTGTAATAGGCATGGAATATATAATAAGATATTTCATTAATTCAGTGTGCTTGTAATGAATTTATATACCTATGCAATTAATTTTATTCATTCCATATTCAATCAATACATAGCACTATAGATAATTCAACATAATTTACAAAATAGAACAAGAGATATTTATAATTGGATGCTTGGGAAACATTCAATAACCTAACACGTTCTTTCTAAACATGAATTGTCTTTAAGAGTTTCTATGAAGTAAGAATTTTTCGCATTCAAAATAAAAAATCTCTTTGATTTATGGGTGTTCTTTTTTTATAACTTTTTTTCTTGTAGAATTTTAGCAACATACTTGCCAAACTTTTTCTAGGATTTTTTTTTTTTTCTTCGGAAAATATATATTTTTTCTTTATTTAAAGAACAAATTTCTATTTTATTTTTCTTTATTCCACCTCACTTAGTGATTAACATAATATCTATCTCTCTTTATGTTAGTTTTATTTATTTTGATTAATTTCTTCTACTAAATTTTAGGAGACTTTTAGCTATGGTCCATCATGTGAACTTGACCACCAACAACTTTTTCTAAGTTAGCAATAAGTCTTCTAAACTTTAGTACTCTTTCCTTAATATTTCCAAACAATTTATTTATTAACTCAAGCAATAATAAAATAATTACATTATCACATAAGTCTTATAATAATTTACATTTCCATTAAATTCGATAATAATTCAATGCCTAAAAATAATAAATAAATGCTTAAAAAAAGACAAAGAAAAAAAAAAAATACACAAAAATGAAGTTAAAATTATCCCATAAAGTTCTAGAATCAAAGCATCTCAATACAAAAAAATTTATGATAATATCATATGTAAAACAGAGTGATCCATGTTTCCTATATTTTTCATGGATGAACTCCACAAAGATAGAGGAAGGCTATGCACAAAGAGCATGATGAATCGTTGGCTACGGGAAAAGCCAATGCTCAATGCTTTTGTAGTTGATCGATAAAACCTTTTGATCCAGCAGAGATAGAAGCACTAGCAAGCTCCTGATCATAAATGTAACAATCGGGCTCATTAAATGTAACAATATTCACTGTCTCGCATTTTTCTGGCAAGGATGCTGCTGAGGTGTGTATGCTAGTGCATGAAAGCCTTTACTAGCAGGGATGTTGTTGAGGTGATAGGATTTTTTTGTCATGCAGTTAATGATCATCGAACTTGTTCCTAGTGCATATCCTGACTTCTAATGTAGTGATAAGAATCCAGATCCAAGTACTTATATCTTCCCTTTTAGAAGACACCTGTCGATGAAAACGCATTTATAGCTAATGGCATAGCCAGGGGCTTAAGGCTAAGTACCTTTTTGAAATGATCAACAACCAAGTGGAGATTCCAATTGAGTTGATCCAACAGACTTCCTTGAACAATGTTTGTTAAGGTTATGTCCTTACATCAAAATTCTATATTCTACCAGAAATTTAAAATATCCTAAAATACCCTAATATCAAAGGATAAAAAAATCTAGAAATGATTATTGAAGTTAGAATGAATCTTTTAACCTCTGATTTGGCCTTCAAAAGGCATGGAAATGATTAGATTTTGTATTGACTATTGATGTGGGTAGGGATTCTTGGCACAAATCAACTCTATGAAGAGACAGCAAAATTAAACTACGGTAAAAGGTAAGAAAAAACCAATCTATGAAATAAATTTAAGTATCTACATGGGTTAATTTGGTTACTGAAATTTTCTTTTAAAATACCGAAGAAAATATTGTGCATGTCTCTGCGGCAAAGATTGTGGAAAGCAATATTTGAAAGGACCTTTTCCCCGAGAGGCTATTCCCAGAGAGGCTATCCATTCGACAACACCTCAGGCCATACGGCCAATCTCGGTAGCAACATGTAATCATGCACATTACACATTATGACCACATTCTATATGGTTTTGTTTACTCCTTTCAATAAACATTTAATTTTAACAAAGTAATACTAAAGTAAAAAACCTTTGAAATATGGTTTCATAGACTAGTATTTTCATCCATTATGTGCATTTCCCCTGGAGCCTCAAAAGCCTTCATTGTCTAATAAAAACTATTGTCAATATTTAATTAGTTGTAGATAAAGCATTCTAAAACATGTGCTTTAAAACTTTAAGTTCAATGTTTTGAGTACTGTGCTGGGACTAATACAAACTAGCATACCGAGCATGGACTAATAAGCAAGAAGATATATACACATATATCCAAAAGTCATGATTGGAATATTATATGAAAACACATTATTAATTCCAATGATCTAATCAGTCAATCACAACTATATGACTTGGACTCCCTGCCCTTTTTGTGATCCATAGAAATCGAAAGTAAATGAAGAAATATTATATTATCCTTATGAATCGACTAATAAGCAAGAAGATATATACACATATATTCAAAAGTCGTGATTGGAAAATTATATGAAAACACATTATTAATTCCAACGATCTAATCAGTGAACCAGAACTACATGACTTGGAGTCCCTTCCCTTTTTGTGATCCATAGAAATTGTAAGTAAATGAAGAAATATTATATTATCCTTATGACTCGGTAATAGAGTGTTGTTATTATAGGGATTTGAATAACTACACTCATAAAAAGGCACATAATCATGGCTGTAAAATCATTCAATCTCAACTTATTGCATGAATTAGAGGTACATGTATAAATACACGTCTGGTACTGTTATTACGAAAATGATACTATGGGGAACTATATTTATGTATACGGCCGGAATATTATTTTATGAATATCAAGGGCAGAAGCGATGTTTTTCATTGAACTCAATGTCAATGAAAACAATTTGGCCATAGCGTATACAACACCAAAAACAACTTGAGAGTAGCGTATGTAACAGGGAAAATATTGTAGAGAGTGCTGCGTAAAGCAAGCCATGTAACACCTTGAGAGTAGCATATGTAACAGGGAAAATTATTGTGGAGGGTGCTAAGTAAAATAAGCCATGCGATAGCTATCAGACTATGAATATTGACTAAAATAAGCCATGCGATAGCTACCAGACTAGCTACCAGACTATGACTGGTAATGAGTATTGACTAACGAGTCCGTTTATGATGTCAAGTTATCACGAAGATGTCATTTTTACCTCATATTACGTTTTCATATTTGAGTGCAAACTATCAAATGTAAACAGAGAAAAATCAGAAACTTTTCATATTTGAGTGCAAATGAACAGAAAAAAGTCAGAAACTTTTCATATTTGAGTGCAAATTGTCAGATTTGTGAAAAGAACAATGAAGTTTGACGGTTGAGACAAGTTTTTTTCCATCAGATTATTAAAATATTTCAAAATTTACATAGAAGTAGAGCGGTATAAGAGTCGACGTTTTTGTCAGGGGAAAAATCAGACAGTTGTTTAAGAGTGCAGGTTGTCAAATATTTAAAAAGAACAAAGTCAGATAGTTGTGGTAATTTTGTTGCCATCAAATTATTAAAAAAATTCAGAATTTACATAAAAATATAGTCTAAAATGCCACGTGTTTTGTCTGGAAAACATACCACCAAGATGCCATTTTTTTGGGACAGGAAATGAAAAATAATGGAAATTTTGGTATATTTTTTATTTGATTGAATTTTTTTTGGAAATCTCATTGAATATTTTCAAATTCGTGATTACTTTTATAAATTTATAGGATTTTGCCAATTTCAATAGGGAAAAAACAAAGAATGAAGACCAAATTGAAATCACAAATAAGATAAATCTTTATAAACAACACCCATAAAATTACCAATATTTTAATTTTATTTTTCATATTTTAAAACTTTTTCATATCATTTTAAAACGCACATTTCCAAAAACTTTGTTAATATTTTGTTTGAAACGTTGCACATTTATGAACCTTTCACCTATCATGACATAGAAGCAATGATGAAGAGAAAGGGAGATCTATCCTTTTAAACAATAATGACAAAGAGAAACATTTGAAAATAAATATTACAATTTATTATAGAAAAGTGTATAATTAAATTTTTAATTATTTATTAATTTTATTATTTAAAAATTTTGACTGCATTCAGAATTTGATAGAGGAGGTAAAGAGAGAATTAATAATTAACTAGTTGAATTATAATTAATAAATTATTAAATATTAATAAGTGATGAAAAAGATAATTTGTAATTAATAAATATTAATATGTGCTTACAAATAACAATTGCTATTAATTAATAGTAAAATAATTATAATAGTTAAAAAATAAATTATTAATAATTATTAACTTATAGATGTATAATTAAAATTAAATTAATAAATAAGTAATATGATTATATAAATATTAATTTAGGGTAAAATTGTGTATAACCATTATTATTATAAATGATATTAATAAGATTTATGTTAATACTAAAATATTAAAATTATAAATTATAAATGTTATTAGGATTTAACTTTGGTAAATGAAATTATAAATTAATATTTAATCATTAATATATGTTATTAATAAACAGAAAAAGTAGAGTTTTATTCATTTACTATAAAATTGGCTATAAAAATAATCAATAATAGTTATACACAACTTTACTTTAAATTAATATTTATATAATCTTGTTAGTTATTTATTAATTTAATTTTAATTATTTATACATTTTAAAAGTTATTTAATAAGTTAATAATTATTAGCACAACCACATTAATAAATTTGGTTGAGATACGCTAATAGACTTATAGCAACTAGATGCACAACCACATTAGTAAAGGTGGTTGAAAAACTATGACAAGTAATATTTATCATAAGAATGAATATTCATATACATAATATGAAAAAAAATAAAAAATAATAACATTACTACAAACAAAATTTATTACTAATAATAAAACATTACTATTACTACTAATAATAAAAAATAATAACACTACTACTAACGAAAATTATAAATTTATACCCTACAAATATGAAGTGTGAGATAAATAAATGCAAGCCAATGATACTATAAACCAAAGGTAATAATATTAAACCCCAAGGCAATAATATTAGAAAATGCCAAAATATTTTAAATCAAAAGGCATAATACTAAACCCAAGAGTTTAATATTAAACCCAAGCGATTAAAAACGATTGAGCATCATTGGAGCATGGCTAACCATGGTTTTCCATGATTGACCATACTTTACCATGATTATAAACCCTACCATAAACCTTTTGGCTAATATTAAAAACTTTATAAATAATATTATACACTTGAATATGAACCTCTCCATTAATAAACCCAACAGATAGATATTATAAACCAAAGGGATTAATACTAAAATGCTAATGTATTCTAAACCCAAGGGATTTATAGTAAGCCCTAGAAATAAGAATCCTTAGATTAGTAAACCCAACAGATTGATATTGTAAACCCAAGAAAATAATAAACCCAAAGAAACTATGTTATAAACCATAGGAATATGAACCCCCAGATTGAACCCTCCATGAACAATATTACACTCTAGCAACATGAATCCTTAGTTTGAGAAACCTAACGAATTGATATTATAAACCCAAGAGATTAATAAGCATTTCTTTACCAATTTTCCGTATTATAGTTGTTGGACATGTTACATCATAAAAAAAATGATGAAAGACCATTAAATTGATCAGAAATCTTCGGCAGAGTCCACATATTTTCCCTCACCAAGCAAAGATGGATATTGTAAAATGGAGAGCAAAGTGTTGAAAAACGGGATAATTTTAAGAGTTATAAAATACTTACATGATTCATGAATATACTTAATATATTATTTTATAAATTGTAATTTTCAAGTGGAATTTATTGCTTTGTTAAATTATTGAAAATGAAACGTTAAAAGTTAAAAAAGATTATCTTTTAGCTAATAAGTGCAGGGTTTTGGTTGCATATCTTTAATGAGATTTCAATTTATATATATTAATGAAAAATTAGAACATTGACAATGTGGTTTAAATACTCCTATTGGCATATATCAACCACATTAAATATTTGTTTGTGGTAGTGCTACATTGATATGAAAACTTTATAAACCATCAAAACATTGTCAACAGTCGGTACATCAACATAAAATTATCAATATGTAAATACTATAAACTCCAAGATCAATATAAAAAGCATCTAGAACATAAATCATTATTTGATATACATGATGGTTCTATTTAGATCAAATTCAAGGAAAATTTGCAATTTCAAATAGTGGAACAAAACACACATATTAAATTCTAGGTTCTTCCAAAACAAATTGAGACTGACAACAAAATGAACACCAATTCAAATCAACGGGACAATGATCGCGATGCTTCACGCTTTCTAAACAATCCCTTATTTTTTTCCTTAAATATTCGCGTTGGTGAAAATGATACAAATATTCAACATATGATTTCATTTAATGCAAGACATGAAAATTTTCATCAACAAAAGCAGGATGGAATCCATGTTTTTTGTCTACCATGTTTTGGATATAGCCAACAAAACATATTGATCCTCTAATAGATGTAATTGTTTTGACGTAATAGATGCCATCATTTTTCTTCATATCTTCATTTCAATGAAAGAAAAATACAATTAAATTTAGTACCTACATATATATATGAAACAAAAATATGCATAAAATATTAAGTTGGCATAAATGTAATAGTATTGAAAATAGTGTCAAAAGAAAGCACAAATAGCTAAACTTAAATAGATCAAAGAAGAATATAACCAAAAAAAAATTATTGACCCATGCAACTTCTTCGAAATGTTTAATTTACTCACTTTACTAATAAATAAATCTATTGAAATGATCAAGAACCAAAAAAAACAACCTATCGATGTGCAAACAAATAATTGCAAGCAACAACAACAAAGACATGCCGAAATAGTGAACTATAGGCAACATAAATACCTCTTAAATGATATCAACTACAATTGCTCCTCCTATTTATTTCGAAGTGTAACATATGCACTATCTTCCATTTTTGCATAACATTGAAAAGAAAAAGGTGGTGAAATCCGCAAACCGTCAATCGATTTCACTCTCGACATAGTTGTAAATGTCAAGCGCCGCCTCTCTCTATCTAAAATATCTATAGTGGCTCATTGTAAAGTAATGGCTTGTGATTTTTTTATTGTCAATGCCCATGTCTTTTTCAATGGCATATGTCTAAGATTTCCACTAACGACAGGCATAATAGGCACAATATTTGGACAATATCTATCTAATGGAACACCACAATACTTTTAAAAAATAATTGTAGACAATTGTGGAAGTTGTGGCAACTTTGAACGAGGCGCAAAGAAAATATCTTCAATATATCCAAGTGGAACATGAACAAACCCATCCCGAGCCCGCAAATTACACGTTAACATCACACTCTCTCCACCACATAACAACACTTCACGCACCAAGACATCATCATCATTGTCTCCTAATCTTGTTCTTCTATTGCATTTAGACACACATCTTTCAATAGGACAATTTAATGATTTTATCATTTTTCCATTATTCAAATTGAGGAGATTATTCGTTGCAAACAAGTGAATAGAAGAATCAAATAAACTCTTTGCTTCTGGATCTAAGCAACTATATAAACACGTCATAAGAAGCTCCCAATCAACAAGAAAAGTCTCTTCATTTCTAATATTCATTAAAATATTGTGAAAAGAGGCTTGTCTGAGATCATCACCTTATTGCCTATAAATTTTGTCCAAAGTAACAACAATGTTGAATCTTTCCCATAAAAATTTTCCTTCTATTCTAAGTTCATACAAAGGTTTATCCCTAAAAAGGAGAAGTTGGCCAAGGTCACCCACAAGCATGATGGACTTGCCACCAAAAAAAGAATCCTTGTTTTCTGGAAAGACTTCTCGCAAATGAGAATCTATATGTATGAAAAGCCTTGGACCGATAAAGCTCATCTCATCAATCAATATATATTGAATGTGCCTCATTTCTTCTTATATCCTAGGAATTTTCAAAGAACAATGTATTTTTTTTCCACGTATAATAAAATAAATATTCATTGGCAGCCTAGATATGTCTACCTAATAAATAAAAAATGTAAAAATATCTAACACCATATACATGTACTTATTCTAATTATATATGTATTAATTAATATGGTCAAAAAGATCAACCACATGAAAACATTCGAAAGAGTATTTATCTTAATTTTGGAATCATGTATTTTTTTATATATAAATTTCTTCAATTTGTAAAGTAATTTTTAATTTATTATTTAATTTAATTTTTAAATTTATATTTATTTAGTAATAAATTATTAAATTAATAATGTTATATATATAGCCACCTAAACGTATTTTTGTAAATTATTATTACTGTATAATCAACCAATTTCAATTGAAAAACACTCTAGAAATGGAATACTATTCATTTTAATATATATTGTAAGTTGAAAACCAAATTTCTCAAAAAGTTCAAGAGTTGTTAATTATAATAAAATTAATAAATAAATATGTGAGATATTATTTTTAATAAAAAAAAAATCCAATTTACTACTTAATATTTAATGAAACATTTACTTTTAAACTATTAAAAAAAAAATTATTATAATAGAAGATAATTTCCAATTAAACACATAAAAATATAATTTTTATTTTAAAATAAATAACACATATAATCTCTCACATATAAAAATATAATATTAATTTTAAAAAATAACATTTCATAAAATTTCGTAATATACCACTGTGACGATAATCGACACCTTCAATATTTACATAACTTCAAAAATCAATATAAGAAACATATGTTAACTTCCAAAAAGGTAAGGTAGATTTCTTAACATGGTAAACATATTCCATATAAATCAATCCATATAATATTTCAAATAATCAGAAAAAAAATATAATTATTATTTGAGCAATGTAGTTAACAATAATATAGTCAACTTCAACATAAGTTAATACAATTTGCAATTTATTGGGTTTAGAATTTAAACATTTTAAACTAAAACATCAAACAAAAAAAATTATAATCTGTCTTTGCTTTACCAAAAATTCTTTTGATGTTTTTTAATGAGTTGTCAAGTTTTTTGGTGGATTTTTCAAGTCTAATTTTTCTAAAATTAGGTAGGAATTTATTAAAATCAGAATTTTGATGAGTAATCTTTCACAATCTAAATAATTACAGTTTTTAAATTTTAGAGTATTGAATTCATATATACAGTCAAAATTTAAATAAAACAAATAAAAATTTCACTTCAAAAAATTTCACCAAATTCCCACAGCAAAAACTCAAACATTCAGATGAGTCAGTTACTTAAACCTATCTTGTCCGATGGTAATTTTTCACCAAATTCCTACACCAAAAACTCAAAAAATTAGACGATTCAGTTTCTTAAACCCATCTTGTTCGCTGGTATCGTACGACACTTGGTTTCATTTTGGTCGTTACTCATGCACCACTCGATTGAACGACCCATATAACTTGTAGGATGTATTAAGGGCAACGACCATGCTCGATCCTTGCTCCAACTACCATTCTGTCTTGTCTTGCTCCATCAAAGCTTGTCTGCAACTCATTCCAGAACAAGGGTTTTTTCATCTCACTGGTACATGGACACATTGGGTTTTTCCTAATAATGACTTGTCAAACACATCGCTTGTAATTTATCTCTGCTTACCCGAAGTTCTTCGATGGTTTTGGAACCCATCTCCTCAGATGGTATCGTGTGACACTTGTTTTCATTTGGGTCGTTGCTCATGCACCACTTGATCGGACGACCCATAACCTGCAGAGGCAATTAGGGAAACGAACTGACCCTATCCTTGTTGGAACTCCCATTCTGTCTAGTCTTGCTCTGTCAAAGCTTTTCTACAAGTGGTTCCCGAATGAGGGTTTTTTTCTCTCACTCGTATATGGCTCACTCTTTAACCCTTGCTGGTTGTTTTTTTTTATTGACCAAAGGTTTCAACCGCTCTTTAACCCCTACTAGTTGTATTATTTTATTGGTCGGAGGTTTGAACCACTACTAACTTGATTCCCTGCCAAATTCAGTGTCTGGCAAGGGTTTTCTACCAATTTCAGCGTCTGGAAAGGCTTTCGCACCAATTTCAATCATGACTATGGAACTCTCGGTGTAAATGCTTTCTAGTCTATCTTCAGGTGTAAATTCTTTCCAATTTTTTATTGTTCTCCTTTTGTGGCATTTCTTATGCTTCCATATAGATTGTATATCTATTTACTCTCTCTCTCTCTCTTGTTCAGAGGTGTGCTTAGAGTGGCTTACAACAGAATTTCGATTTCATTCCCTTGACAGGTATGCTATGAACACCCTCTCAAATTTCTCATGGAAATTACTTTGAGCTTCCCTCTCATGACTCCATAGGTAACCAAGGATCTCTTTAGCTCTCTTCCATGCTCATATTCTCCTTGCCAAGGCTAGCAAGACTCACGATCTATTTTTCTTGCTTTTCTCCTTTCCTTGGGTTTTCTCTAGTACAGATTTTTTGACAATTAGGGTTTGAAGTTACTTAATGCCCTCTCCCATTTTTCAAAGACATGTAGTTCTTCTTAAGACAATGTATAGTTTCCGGGTTTTTTAATATGTTCCCTTCTTTGTTTCCCCAATGGTTGTGGCAATAGTGTGAACTTCACCCGGAAGGGTTATTCATTTTTTATATGCTCTTCTTGTTATGAAATTATCAACCGACCTTTGTTAATTTAAATGTTGACTTTGTTAATTTGTAGGTTGTTTATTCGATTTTGGTACCATAATTTCAAGGGTTTGTATTTTTCTCACATCATTTTCCCATGATATATGGATGTCGCACAGTTTTTTTATTCTATTTTCTTTTGGTATATGGTTATATTTCTGTCCTTTTCTAGTTTTCCCACCATCCCACTGTTTGATTCACCAAACATAGTATCGGGGACCTATTCTCTGCCCATGTGGTGTAGTTAAAAGTTGTAGACTGGTTTTTTAGACGACTTACACCAAACTCTACGGTTAGGTGGGACAAAATCAAAACTTCGAAGTTCACCCCTATTAATTTATATGTTAACTCTGTTAATTTATATGTTTTTCATTTGATTTTGGTACCCTAATTTCAAGGGTTTGTATTTTTCTCACAACATTCACTCATGATATATGTATGTTGCACAGTATCTTTATTCTATTTGCGCTTGGTAAATGGTTGTATTTATCTTGTTTTCACGATGTTCGATTCACCTGACAGAGTCTTCGAGTTGTCAAATCAGAGACCTATTCTATGCCCATGTGGTGCAGTGAAAAGTTCTTGCTAGAAGCACCAGCAATCCCAGTCGATCAAATGCCTAAAATATTCATCAACATCCACTTCCACCACAGCATGACAACAATATATCTTGTGGGAACCCAAACCATCGTTGGTTGCACCTGCACTCCTTCGTCCAGTGCATAAACTCTTCGCATGCCTCCCTGAAAGGTCTGCTTACGTGACCACTGCTCTAGCCCGACATCCTGCATCTGTCGTTCAACGTCTTCTTGGCCAAATGCCCCCATTTTCTTTTTTTTATTTCTATATTTCTCAAGGCTGGCAACGCCTTCTTACAAAAACTAATTTTTATAATTTATTACGTCTTTGTATATTTCTTTAAAAATGGTTAGTTTTATAAACAAATTATTATTTTTTCATTAAAAATATCCATTAATTAAGAATTTGGCTTGTGTGATCTATAATAAGATACTCGAATGTGATGCTACCAAAAAATTTTATACATGTGTTTTTTTATTTATATAAATTGCAAAACATAAATTATTAAAATTAATTAATTGATAAATATGTATAATTTTAATTGTTATGTTCTTTAATTTAATATATAAATATATATTTCAATCGTATGAAATTTGAAAGCAATTTTTTTAATTTGCATTTGTTGAAATATATATTTATTAATTATTAATTATTTAATGTATTTTTAATTAATTAATTAATTAATATATTATGAAGGCTTGAATATTTTTCACAGTTAGATACATAACATAATGTTGTTGCAAACTTCTAGAAATTTGTGTAGTATGATTGAATCCAATTATATCCAATCATATTACAAAGGTTTCCAAAAGTTCTCAACAACATAATATATTATTAATTAATTAATATATTAGAATTTCATATACATATTTTTCAATATAATTTTAGATTAATTTTTCAAATTTATTTTCAATTTTTTTAAATATTCCATTATTATTATTATTATTATTTTTTAAAATATTTTTTTATGTTTATTATTATTTATTAATTATTTATATATATTTTAATCAATTATATTATTTTTTTAACGGTGTCTTATTTTTTTTAATTTATGTTTATTATTGATGATGATGATTATGATGATGGTTAACGTCCACTAAGACCAATCTTTGGTCTATCGGACCTAAAGAAAAGAGTTATTTAATTTGATTTAAGATTTTATTCCTATGCGTAAAAAGCTTGGAGAGAAGCCTCCCAAGCTCACTATAATTTTGACATCTTAAAAGGCTAGTAACATCAGTATTGCAACAAAGATTATGAAATTTTTCCCTAATGTGATTGTACGTGTGGCACTCTAAGAGGAAGTGATTTTCATCCTCGATGTTCATATTCTCACAGAGATGACAGATCCTTTACATCCATGGTGTTTTAAGAACAGTCCAATGACCTGTTTCACAATGGAGCTCATGAGAGTTCGTTCTAACCTTGGCTATATTAATTTTCTTCTTTGAGATAGTTAAAACAAAGAGATACTTTTGATCTTCTAAGGTGGGGTTGATGACCTCCATATAATACCTTAATTTTCTTTTGGCTGCTAGATGTTTGTCATACCACATTTTTTCTTTGAACTTAGAAGTAACAATTTTCTTAATGTTATTGATGTTTTGTGATGCAACATTCTCGTCGATCTCCAAATGGTTTAACCAGGCCCTAGTGTCTTTATACCAACCTTGTTTAAGCCTTAGGTGGTTTTGGCCAAAATTTAAAGATAGCTTAGGAAGTCTATGGTCTCCTATGCTATTGAGCTTATGCTTGTACAACATAAGCCTAGTCATAGCTACGTGCTCGATAGGGGAAAGACCGACTTCTATAAGGAGAATAGGATAGGATGTATTGTTTTTAATTTTAAGGTTATACATTATAAAACACTTTTGGATTTGCTCAATCTTTTTCCAAGATTCTCTAGGGATGTTGCAACCCCAAACCTCACATCCATATAAGATAACAGGAGTGACTAAAGTTTCAAAGAGGAACTTCTTTCTATCCAACATTACGAGGTTTGTTGTTTTACAATTATTTTCAAGACCAAAATAAGCGTTCCACCCCACATTAATCCTTTTTTGAATGTTATAGTTCTAGTTGAGCTTCTGATGAATATCAATTCTTGGGTACTTGTAAGAAACCACTTCCTCCAAGTTACTATTGTCATAGATAAAATTAGCATAAGTGTCCTTGGATTTGATAATCATAACTTTTATTTTGTTAGTGTTAACAGACATACCCATGGTAGAGCAGAAATCCTTAAGAAGTCTAAGTTGCTTATCAAGATCAGATAGGCACCTTGCGAGAAGAACAATATCGTTAGCATAGAGAATAAAGATGATGACTATCCCAGCTAAGATCGTGCCAGCACATACTACTTCTTCTAAACAAATTTCTAGCTTGTCAATGTAAATGCCAAATAGGGTAGGGGAGATGGGGAAACCTTATTTAACTCCGATATTACACTTAATATCTTTCGACCACCCCTAATTTCTCTTTAAATTGGCAATTACATTCTCGTATAACCTTATAGCAGCCTCTCTTAGGTCGAAAGGAACATTTAGCTCTTCTAAGCTATTCCATAGGTTATTTCTAGGAACTGTATCGAAAGCCTTTCTAAAGTCCACAAAGCAACAAAAGAGATTGGATTTACCATTGCGTCATTCCTCCATAATTATCCTAAGCATAACGAGGTGGTTCGTTGTTGAGTGTTGCCTTCTAAAACCCGCTTGCCCTCTAGCCTGCTTACCTTCACTTTCAAGCCAAATGCTCAACTTATTTTCCAAAATAATACCATACAACTTGGCTAACAGAGGGCTGATCATAATTGTTTGATAGTTAGGGGTGTATTTTGTATCCCCACTTTTAAAAATAGGGATAATGAGGCTCTAAGTCCAAGGTTTAGGGAACCCTTGCTTGACCACAAGGTTGAAAAACTTGTGGATGTGCGGGATGAGGACAAGACCTCCAATTTTTAATATTTCTACCTAGTAACCTTCAATATCTTTAGCTTTCCCATTTTCTAAGGGTTTAACCCCAAAATCAATGTCTTCTAATGAGAAAACTTATTTCCTTGTGAGCAGGGTTTCAAAATCCCTGGCATTTGGAGATTCATAAAGCTTTTTAAGATAGGAATTATAGTCCTGTAAAGAAATTTTATTATTATATTTAGTTCTCCTAGTTAGAATCTGCCTCCAGAATTTCTTAGGAGCCACCTTAGAGAGGTGTAAGAGATTGTCTTGCCTTTTACGAATATATTGCCTTTTTTTCCTTTTAGTTAGGACTTTGTAGATTTTTATCTTGTTAATTTTGAGAGATTCATCAACGGCTTCCTTAATTGCTCTCCTCGCATTTTTACAATATTTGTCATACCATGGGTTGGTTTTGATATTTCTTTTATTACTTGAGAATTCAATTTAAAACTTGTTAATAGAATATGAGAGGGTTGTAGTAAAATTATGATAGAGGTCATCTATGTTGTCAATACTAGATAAAGGAACAAATTAGTTTTTAATTCATTTAGAAAGAGATCATTTTTATTTCTATCAAAGATTAAGTTCTTTTCACTATAAATATTTTCTATGGGATCTCTATGCATGACAAAATTAAGAGTTCTGAGTAAAGGCCTATGATCAGAGTCAGGCTCGTGGTCGTCTAAGATGTCAAAATTTATTATTTGGTTGTATAAAGGGAGATCAGAAATAACATAGTCTACTATGCTCCTACCAAGCCCATGGATGCAGGTCATCTTGCTAGAATTGGGCCACTTCTAGAGACTGTTTCAAATTATGAGATCCTAAGCACTACAGAGCTTGACTAGCTCTGACCCAAACAAATTATCCCCGAGATCTTCAGAGCTCCTTTTGTACTGGCTAACCAGAATAAGGTCTTCGTCTAACCAAAGAGGATTGGGGTTGGAATGATTGCTTAGAAGAAAAACTTGGTTTCTTGAAGTTTGGGCATTAAATTCACCCATTAAAAGGATATTACCTTCATTCCTTAGGCTAGAAATATCATTCTCTAAACCATTTTAAGGACTATTTTTATCTAGATTTTTTTTCTTACAGAAGTTATAATTAATGGGGGAGAAATAACAAATTTCTTTGTAGGTCTTTTTATCATTAACGTCAGTAATCTCAATCCAACTATATTGGTTGTAAGGGTTGTTTTTATAAATCCTAGCATGGGGGGAGATGTTCTTCTTAATGTAGCAAGCTTTGTCCCCAATGCCTCTACTGGAGGATCGATTGTTCCAGGTAGACCATAGTGCAAAACCATCTATGTTAGGGACCTTAGATTCTTCGTGCTCCCAAGTTTCAACAAGAAATATAATATAAACATCATTTGAGATCCAACTTAGATTGGGGCCTTTGTTCCATGGAAAGCCTCGACAGTTCCAAGAAAGAATTCAGAGCATGTTGAATTGCTATTTATTACTATCGTTTTGGTTTCTATCTCGAATAACGACTTTTCTATTTCTGATTATTTCCCATTTTTCCTTCATTCCTAGCTTCTTTTACCTTATGAAGCTCCCTTCTTAATTCTTCTTGATCTTTTGGAATGAGATATTCCTTTATAAATATTCCTGTTCCTTTTAGACTTGAAGTTTTATTAAGTATGTCATACTTATGGTCAGTAGAGCTCACGTTTATTTGGATCAGCCTTCCTTTATTCTCAGTTAATTTCCCTAACCTTGTTGCTTCTATGAGACACATGGTTTCAATTTGTAATCTATTATGTAATTATGTCTAGGCTATGGCTAAAGTATCCTCATCTACCTCCTCTTTCAAACCGACTATTATAAGGTTCAACGCCCTTTTATTACACTCATGGTCTAATTCGACCAATTTTTTCATTTAATCTTTAATTGGTTTGATATCTAACTTACCTAAGCCACTATTTAGGGTGAGATTATTGTTAAATTTCTCTTCTATTTTTTTAATCATGTCTTTCATTTTAAGACTCTCTATATGATCGACATCTCTTTACTGGGATGTTTGGTTCGTATCTTGGTTTTTTTTTTCTATGACCTGCAACCTAGTTTCCATTGCCTCCATTTTATTCTCTAATAGTTCTATTTTATTTTCTATTTGTTTTTGGATCTTATCTTCAAGAGATGTGAATTTGTTTTCCAGCATGGCTTCTAACTCGGTTTGTAGCTTGACTTCTCTTTCTTCTCTATGTTTCTCTAAAAATTCTATATACTCATAAAGGCTCTGTTGATTAACTGTGCTAGGTCTACCTTTGGTAATCTTTGGTAGCTGTGGTGAATTATTCATACTTGAGAATAAATGAGCAAATATGTATTAGAAAAAAATAAGGAATGTGTGCACCTAAATATCAGCAAACCGCAGTAGATCTCAAGTGCCCAGGTCCAAAAATTTATCGAGAAAAAAATCACCACATACCTCAAGTTGCCAGGTCTGAAAATTTATCGAGAAAAAAATCACCACATACCCAAGTAGTAACGGAGAAAATTCACCGCAAAATTTTCACCTCAAAATTTCACTGTAGACCTAAGTATTAATCCATAAAATTCACCCCCAAAATTTTCACGGTAGACCCAAGTATTAATCCAAAAAATTCACCCCAAAATTTTCACCCTAAACCCAATTATTAACCCAGAAAATTTACCACAAACCCAACTATTATTAACTAATGAAATATATATTTATTATAATTTTTAATTATTTTTTTAAATATTAAATTTTTAATATATATTAAACTTGTATTATTTTTCCGTAAATATTATTCTTTGCGTTTGCTTATTCCGTAGTTTCCTATATTATTTTGTTTATATTATTCCTTTGTTTTGCTTATGTTATTGCTTACTTCCGTAATATATTATTCCACCTATATTAAAGATAGCTAACACTGCACTCGACTTTTCAAAAATATTTCGAATTAAATTCTGCCTCTATTAAAGACAACCAACAGTGGGAAATTGGCTTAAATATATTTAATTTTAATTTTATCCTTCAAACTTGCAAAAATTGTTCATGCAATTTCTTGAAAACTTTGTAGCTCTGATACCATGTAAAATTATTAGAGCACAAATACGGATCTATTTGAGGAATAATTTGAATTGATAATTTGAAAAGGAAAATTTGAATTGATAATTGAATTTGATTCATCAATATTAATTTGAAAATCAATACATAAAAGCAACAAAGTTAATCTTAGTTGTACATGCAATAAATATGAATAATTAAAGCTAACTGAAGCTAAATGTGTTTTATGTTCTATTTATGTGCACATGCACCACATGCAAGCACTCGAGTTAACTAGTTAAGGACAAGTGCACATTGCAAATAAGCACTTGAGTTAACTAGCTAAAGACAAGTGCACATGACATGTAATATATAAAGTAGTACTAAAGCTAATTAAGTGTAACTATGTGCATGTACAACACTCAAATTAACTAGCAAAAAGCAAATGCACATCGCATGCAATATCTAGAATTAAATTAAAACTAATCTATGTGCATCTACCATAACACATATGAAGTCTTCCTACTTGTTCAATTTTATCTACCCATTTGATACCTACGTATTCAACTTTATTTACCTATTTGATACCTGAATTCATTTTTCTTTAATACCAATAGTTTTTATGCAAGCATTCATTCCTTCTAGTACCGATAAATTCTTTCTTACATATACATCTACAAATAAAAATTTACAATAATCGCGTATGTCATTTGCATTGAGTCTGAAAGTAATTCACCGTAATATAATTTATACATACATGTAAAATTGTAATAGTCATGGAATATATAATCTGATCTATTTCTCCAATAAAATATTTCATTAATTCAGTGTGTTTGTAATGAATTTATATACCTATGCAATTGATACCTATGCAATTAATCTTATTCATTCCATATTCAATCAATGCATAGCACTATAAATAATTCAACATAATTTACAAAATAGAATTAGAGATATTCATAATTCGATGTTTGGGAAATATTCAATAACATAACACGTTCTTCCTAATCATGAATTGTCTCCAAGAATTTCTATGAAGTAAGAATTTTTCACATTCAAAATAAAAAATATCTTTGATTCATGGGTGGTTTTTTTTTATAACTTATTTTATTGTAGAATTTCTAAAAAAAAAAATTTCCGAAAATATATATTTTTTCTTTCTTTAAAGAAAGCATTTCTCTTTTGTTGTTCTTTATTCCACTCCACTTAGTGAATTACATAATATTTATCTCTCTGCATGTTAGCTTTATTTCTTTTGAGTAATTTCTTCTACGAAATTTTAGGAGGCTTTTACCTAAGGTCCATCATGTGAACTTGACCACCAACAACTTTTTCTAAGTAAGCAATAAGTCTTCTAAACTTTAGTACTCTTTCCTTGATATTTCCAAACAATTTATTTATTAACTCAAATAATAATAAAATATTCACATTATCACATAAGTCTTATCATAACTTACATTTCCATTAAATTCAATAATAATTCAATGCCTAAAAATAATAAATAAATGCTTAAAAAAACAAAAAAAATTTACACAAAAATGAAGTTAAAATTATCCCATAACGTTCTAGAATCAAAGCATCTCAATACCAAAAAAAATAAAAATGTTTTGATAATATCGTATGTAAAACAGAGTGATCCATGTTTCCTATATTTTTCATGGATGAACTCCACAAAGATAGAGGAAGGCTATGCACAAAGAGCATGATGAATCGTTGGCTACGAGAAAAGCCAGTGCTCAATGCTTTTGTAGTTGATCGATAAAACCCTTTCATCCAGCAGAGATAGAAGCAGGAGCAAGCTCTTGATCATAAATGTAACAATCGGGCTCTAAAATGTAAGAATCTTCACTGTCTCGCATTTTTCCGGCAAGGATACAGCTGAGGTGTGTATGCTAGTGCATGAAAGCCTTTGCTAGCAGGGATGCTGTTGAGGTGATAGGATTTTTTTGTCATGTAGTTAATGATGATCGAAATTGTTCCTAGTGCATATCCTGACTTCTAATGTAGTGATAAGAATCCAGATCCAAGTACTTATATCTTCCCTTTTAGAAGACACCTGTGGATGAAAACGCATTTATAGCTAATGGCATAACCAGGGGCTCAAGGCTAAGTACCTTTTTGAAATGATCAACAACCAAGTGGAGATTCCAATAGATTTGATCCAACAGACTTCCTTTAAAAATGTTTGTTAGGGTTATGTCCTTACATCAAAATTCTATATTCTACCAGAAATTTAAAATATCCTAAAATACCCTAATATCAAAGGATAACAAAAGCTTTAAAAGGCACCTGCAAAAATATATAAATGATTATTGAAGTTAGAATGAATCTTTTAACCTCTGATTTGGCCTTCAAAATGCATGGAAATGATCAGATTTTGTATTGACTATTGATGTGGGTAGGGATTCTTGGCACAAA
This sequence comes from Pinus albicaulis, assembly GCA_034641835.2. NCBI lineage: Eukaryota > Viridiplantae > Streptophyta > Pinopsida > Pinales > Pinaceae > Pinus > Pinus albicaulis. The sequence continues at coordinate 84,585 of JAXQQM020074641.1, forward strand.
TCAACTCCATGAAGAGACAACAAAATTAAATTACGGTAAGAGATAAGAAATAACCAATGTATGAAATAAATTTAAGTATTTACATGGGTTAATTTGGTTACTGAAATTTTCTTTTAAAATACCAAGGAAAATAATATGCAGGTCTCTGCGGCAAAGATTGTGGAGAGCAATATTTGAAAGGACCTTTTCCCCGAGAGGCTATTCCCAGAGAGGGTATCCATTCGACAACACCTCAGGCCATGTGGCCAATCTCGACAGCAACATGTAATCATGCACATTACACATTATGAACACATTCTATATGGTTTTGTTTACTCTTTTCAATAAACATTTAATTTTAACAAAGTAATACTAAAGTAAAAAATCTTTGAAAATATGGTTTCATAGACTAGTATTTTCATCCATTATGTGCATTTCCCCTGGAGCCTCAAAAGTCTTCATTGTCTAATCAAAACTATTGTCAATGTTGTTTTGAGTAATGTGCTGGGACTAATACAAACTAGCATACCTAACATGGACTAATAAGCAAGAAGATATATATACATATATCCAAAAGTCATGATTGGAAAATTATATGAAAACACATTATTAATTCCAATGATCTAATGAATCAATCACAGCTATATGACTTGGACTCCCTGCCCTTTTTGTGATGACTTTTTGTGATCCATAGAAATTGAAAGTAAATGAAGAAATATTATATTATCCTTATGACTCGACTAATAAGAAAGAAGATATATACACATATATTCAAAAGTCGTGATTGGAAAATTATATGAAAACACATTATTAATTCCAACGATCTAATCAGTCAATCAGAACTATATGACTTGGACTCCCTGCCCTTTTTGTGATCCATAGAAATTGAAAGTAAATGAAGAAATATTATATTATCCTTATGACTCGGTAATAGAGTGTTGTTATTATAGGTATTTGAATAACTACAGACTCATAAAAGGGCACATAATCATGGCTCTAAAATCATTCAATCTCAACTTATTGCATGAATTATAGGTAGATGTATAAATACATGTCTGGTACTGTTATTACGAAGATGATACTACGGGGAACTATATTTATGTATACGGCCGGAATATTATTTTATGAATATCAAGGGCAGAAGCGATGTTTTTCATTGAACTCAATGTCAATGAAAACAATTTGTCCATAGCGTATACAGCACCAAAAAAACCTTGAGAGTAGCGCATGTAACAGGGAAAATATTGTGGAGAGTGCTGCGTAAAGCAACCCATGTAACACCTTGAGAGTAGCATATGTAACAGGGAAAATTATTGTGGAGGGTTCTGAGTAAAATAAGCCATGTGATAGCTACCAGACAATGAATATTGACTAACGAGTTCGTTTATGATGTCAAGATATCACGAAGATGTCATTTTTACCTCATATTACGTTTTCATATTTCAGTGCAAACTATCAAATGTAAACAGAAAAAAATCAGAAACTTTTCATATTTGAGTGCAAATGGACAAAAAAAAGTCAGAAACTTTTCATATTTCGGTGCAAATTGTCAGATTTGTGAAAAGAACAGCGGAGTCTCACGGTCGAGGCAACTTTTTTTCCATCAAATTATTAAAATATTTCAAAATTTACATAGAAGTAGAGTGGTATAAGAGGCGACGTTTTTGTCCGGGGAAAAATCAGACAGTTGTTTAAGAGTGCAGGTTGTCAAATATTTAAAAAGAACAAAGTCAGACTGTTGTGGTAATTTTGTTGCCATCAAATTATTAAAAAATTTCAGAATTTACATAAAAATATAGTCTAAAACGCCACGTGTTTTGTCTGGAAAACATACCACCAAGATGCCTTTTTTTTGGGTCAGGAAATGAAAAATAATGGAAATTTGGGTATATTTTTTATTTGATTGAATTTTTTTGGAAATCTCATTGAATCTTTTCGAATTCGTGATCACAGTTATAAATTTATAGGATTTTGCCAGCTTCAATAGGGCTTTTGATACTGCTAGATCTATTAACATTAAAAAACAAAGAATGAAGACCAAATTGAAATCACAAATAAGACAAATGTTTATAAACAACAGTAATAAAATTATCAATATTTTAATTTTATTTTTCATATTTTAAAATTTTTTCATATCATTTTAAAATACACATTTCCAAAAAATTTGTTAATATTTTTTTGAAACGTTGCACATTTTCGATGAACCTTTCACTTATCATGACACAGAAACAATGATGAAGAGAAAGGGAGATCAATCCTTTTAAACAACAATGACATTAGTAAATAAATATTACAATTTATTATATAAAAGTGTATAATTAAATTTTTAATTATTTATTAATTTTATTATTTAGAATTTTTTACTGCAATCAGACTAAAATTTGATAGAGGACGTAGAGAGAGAATTAATAATTAACTAGTTGAATTATAATTAATAAATTATTAAATATTAATAAGTGATGAAAAAGATAATTTGTAATTAATAAATATTAATATGTGATTACAAATACCAATTGCTATTAATTAGTATTAAAATTAGATTAATAAATAATTAATATGATTATATAAATATTAATTTAGGGTAAAATTGTGTATAACTATTATTATTATAGATGATATTAATAAGATTTATGTTAATACTAAAATATTAAAATTATAAATGCTATTAGGATTTAATTTTGGTAAAAGAAATTATAAATTAATATCTAATCATTAATATATGTTATTAATAAATATAAAAAGTAGAGCTTTATTCATTTACGGTAAAACTGGATATAAAAATAATCAATAATACTTATACACAATTTTACTTTAAATTAATATTTATATAATTTTATTAGTTATTTATTCATTTAATTTTAATTATTTATACATTTTAAAAGTTATTTAATAAGTTAATAATTATTAGCACAACCACATTAATAAATGTGGTTGAGATATCTTAATAGACTTATAGCAATTAGATGCACAACCACTTTAGTAAGTGTGGTTGAAAAACTATGACAAGTAATATTTATCATAAGAATGAACATTCATATACATAATATGAAAAAAAATAAAAAATAATAACATTACTACTAACAAAATTTACTACTAATAATAAAAAATAATAACACTGCTACTAACAAAAATTATAAATTTATACCCTACAAATATGAAGTGTGAGATAAATAAATGCAAGCCAATGATACTATAAACCAAAGATAATAATATTAAACCCCAAGACAATAATATTAGAAAATGCCAAAATATTTTAAACCAAAAGGCATAATATTAAACCCAAGAGTTTAATATTAAACCCAAGGGATTAAATACGATTGAGCATGGTTGGAGCATGGCTAACCATGGTTGTCCATGGTTGACCATACTTTACTATGATTATAAACCCTACGATAAACCTTTTGGCTGATATTAAAAACCTTATAAACAATATTATACACTTGAATATGAACCTCTCCATTAATAAACCCAACAGATAGATATTATAAACCAAAAGGATTAATACTAAAATGCTAATGTATTATAAACCCAAGGTATATAAATATTATGAACCCTAAAATAAACATGGTTTATGATGGTCCACTATGATTCATGATTTGTTACAATGCGATGTTTGGCCATCGTTCACCATGGTTGGACATGATTGATTTCACAATATGAATATAGAGAGAATGCTTTTCACAAAGTGGTGTTGCACCATTGTTAACTGCTATTTTAAACCCAAGGGATTTATATTAAGCCCTAGAAATAAGAACCCTTAGATTAGTAAACCCAACATATTGATATTGTAAACCCAACAAAATAATAAACCCAAAGAATCTATCTTATAAACCTTAGGAATATGAACCCCCAGATTGAACCCTCCAAATATGAACAATATTACACTCTAGCAACATGAATCCTTAGTTTGATAAACCTAACAAATTGATATTATAAACCCAAGAGAATAATAAACATTTTTTTACCAATTTTCCATATTATAGTTGTTGGACATGTTACATCATAAAATAATGATGAAGACCATTAAATTGTTCAGAAATATTCAGCATAGTCCACATATTTTCCCTCACCAAGAAAATATGGATATTGTAAAATGGAGAGAAAAGTGTTGAAAAACAGGATAATTTTAAGAGTTATAAAATGCTTACATGATTCATCAATATACTTAATATCTTATTTTATAAATTGTAATTTTCAAGTGGAATGTATTGTATTGTTAAATTATTGAAAATGAAACATTAAAAGTTAAAAAATATTATCTTTTAGCTAATAAGGGTAGGGTTTTGGTTGCATAACTTTAATGAGATTTCAATATATATCTATTAATGAAAAATTAGAACATTGACAATGTGGTTTATACACTCGTATTGGCATATATCAACCACAGTAAATATTTGTTTGTGGTAGTGCTACATTGATATGAAAACTTTATAAACCATTAAAACATTGTCAACAATCGGTACATCAACATAAACATATCAATATGTAAATACTATAAACTCCAAGGTCAATATAAAAAACATCTGGAACATAAATCATTATTTGATATATATGATGGTTCTATTGAGATCAAATTCAAAGAAAATTTTCAATTTCAAATAGTGGAACAGAACACACTTATTAAATTCTAGGTTCTTCCAAAACAAACTGAGACTAACGAGAAAATGAACACCAATTCAAATCAACGGGATAGTGATCACGATGCTTCACACTTTCCAAACAATCCCTTCTTTTTTTCCTTCCATATTCGCGTTGGTGCAAATGATACAAATATTCAACATATGATTTCATTTGATGCAAGACATGAAAATTTTCATCAACAAAAGCAGGATGGAATCCATGTTTTCTGTCTAGCATGTTTCGGATATAGGCAACAAAATATATTGCTCCTCTAATAGATTTAATCACTTTGACGTAATAGATGCCATCATTTTTCTCCATATCTTCATTTCAATGAAAGAAAAATACAATTAAATTTAGTACATGCATATATATATGAAACAAAAATATGAATAAAAAATTAAGTTGGCATAAATGTAATAGGATTGAAAATAGTGTCAAAAGAAAGCACAAATAGATAAACTTAAATAGATCAAAGAAGAATATAACCCAAAAAAAATTATTGACCCATGCAACTTCTTCGGAATGTTTAATTTACTCACTTTACTAATCAATAAAGCTATTGAAATGATCAAGAAGAAAAACAAACAACCTATCGATGTGCAAACAAATAATTGCAAGTAGCAACAACAAAGACATGCCAAAATAGTAAACTATAGGCAACATAAATACCTCTTAAATGATATCGATTTCAATTGTTCCTCTTCTTTCTTTCGAAGTGTAACATATGCACTATCTTCCATTTTTTCATAACGTTGAAAAGAACAAGGTGGTGAAATCCGCAAACCATCTATCGATTTCACTCTCGACATAGTTGTAAATGTCAAGCGCTGCCTCTCTCTATCTAAAATATCTATAGTGGCTCATTGTAAAGTAATGGCTTGTGATTTTTGTATTTTCAATGCCCATGTCTTTTTCAATGGCATATGTCTAATATTTCCCCTAACGACAGGAATAATGGGCACAATATTTGGACAATATCTATCTAATGGAACACCACAATACTTTTAAAAATAATTGTAGAAAATTGTGGAAGTTGTGGCAGCTTTGAACCAGGCGCAAAGAAAATATCTTCAATATATCCAAGTGCAACATTAACCAACCCATCCCAAGCCCTCAAATTACACGTTAACATCACACGCTCTCCACCACATAACAACACTTCATGCTCCAAGACATCATCATCATTGTCACCAAATCATGTTCTTATATTGCATTTAGAAACACATCTTGCAATAGGACAATTTAATGATTTTATCATTTTTCGATTGTTCAAATTGACGAGATTATTTGTTGCAAACAAGTCAATAGAAGAATCAAATAAACTCTTTTCTTGTCGATCCAAGCAACTATAGAAACACGTAATAATAACCTCCCAATCAACAAGAAAAGTCTCTTCATTTCTAATATTCGTTAAAATATTGCGAAAAGAGGCTTGTCTAAGATCATCAACTTGTTTCCTATAAACTTTGTCCAAAGTAACAACAATGTTGAATCTTTCCCATAAAAATTTCCCTTCTATTCTACGTGCATACAAAGGTTTATCCCTAACAAGGGGAAGTTGGCCAAGGTCACCCACAAGAATGATGGACTTGACACCAAAAGGAGAATCCTTGTTTTCTGGAAAGATTTCTGGCAAATGAGAATCTATATGTATGAAAAGCCTTGGACCTATAAATATCATCTCATCAATCACTATATATTGAATGTGCCTCATTTCTTCTTGTATCTTAGGAATTTTCTTAGAACAGTATTTTTTTTCCACGTATAATAGAATATGTTTATTTTAGTAATTAGAAAATATGAATATAAAAAATTGGCACCCTAGATATGTCTACCCAATAAATGAAAAATGTAAAAATATTCAAAAATATCAACAACATGAAAACATTTGAAAGAGTATTTATCTTAATTTTAGAATCATTTATTTTTATATATATATATTTCTTCAATTTCTTAAAATAATTTTTAATTTATTATTTAATTTAATTTTTCAATTTATATTTATTTATTAATAAATTATTAAAATAATAATGTTATATATATAGCCACCTAAACGTATTTTTGTAATTTATTATTATTGTATAATAAACCAATTTCAATTGAAAAACACTCTAGAAATGGAATACTATTCATTTTAATATATATTGTAAGTTGAGAACCAAATAAAGGAGTTTTGTCTAATTTCTCAAAAAGTTCAAGGGTCATTAATTATAATAAAATTAATAAATAAATATGTGAGATATTATTTTTAATAAAAAAATTTCCAATTTAATAGTTAATATTTAATGAAACATTTACTTTTAAACTATTAAGAAAGAAACTTATTATAATAGAAGATATTTTCCAATTAAACACATAAAAATATAATATTTATTTTAAAATAAATAACACATATATAATTTCACACATATAAAAATATAATATTAATTTTAAAAAATAACATTTCATACAATTTCATAATATACCACTGTGACAATAATCGACACCTTCAATATTTACATAACTTCAAAAATCAATATAAGAAACATATGTTAACTTCCAGAAAGGTAAGGTAGATTTCTTAACATGGTAAACATATTCCATATAAATCAATCCATAGAATATTTCAAATAATCACAAAAAAATATAATTATTATTTGAGAAAAGTTAATACCAATAATATAGTCAACTTCAACATACGTTAATACAATTTGCAATTTATTGGGTTTCGAATTTAAACATTTTAAAATAAAACATCAAAGAAAAGAAATTACAATCTGTCTTTGCTTTACTTAAAATTCTTTTCATGTTTTTTTAACGAGTTGTCAAGTTTTTTTTTTGGATTTTTTAAGTTTAATTTCTCTAAAATTTGATAGGAATTTATTAAAATCAGAAGCTTGATGAGTAATCTTTCACAATCTAAATACTTAGAGTTTTTAATTTTTAGAGTATTCAATTCATATATGCAATCAAAATTTAAATAAAACAAATCAAAATTTCACTTCAAAAATTTTCACCAAATTCCTACAGCAAACACTCAAAAAATCAGACGAGTCAGTTTCTTAAACCCATCTTGTCCGATGGTAATTTTTCACCAAATTCCTACACCAAAAACTCAAAAAATTAGAAGATTCAATTTCTTAAACCCATCTTGTCCACTTGTATCGTGCGACACTTGGTTTGATTTTGGTCGTTACTCATGCACCACTTGATCGAATAACCCATATAACTTGTAGGAGGCATTTAGGGCAACGACCACGCTCGATCCTTGCTCCAACTACCATTTGGTCTAGTCTTGCTCCATCGAAGCTTGTCTACAACTCGTTCGGGAACAAGGGATTTGTGATCTCACTAGTACATTGACACATTGGGTTTTAGTTAATTACTTGTCAAACACATTGCTTGTAAGTTATCTCTACTTACCCGAAGTTCTTCGATGGTTTTGCAACCCATCTCCTCAAATTGTATCATCGGAAACTTGGTTTCATTTGGTTCGTTGTTCATGCACCACTTGATCGGATGACCCATAACCTGCAGAGGAAATTAGGGAAACGACCTAACCCTATCCTTGCTGGAACTCCCATTCTGTCTAGTCTTGCTCTGTCAAATATTTTCTGCAAGTGGTTCCTGAATGAGGGTTTTTTTCTCTCACTCATACATGGCTCGCTCTTCAACCCTTGCTGATTGTTTTCTTTTATTGACCGAAGATTTCAACCACTCTTTAACCCCTACTAGTTGTATTGTTTTATTGGTCGGAGGTTTGAACCACTACTAACTTGATTCCTTGCCAAATTCAGAGTCTGGCAAGGGTTTTCTACCAATTTCAGCATCTGGTGAGGGTTTCGCACCAATTTCAATCATGGCAATGGAACTCTAGGTGTAAATTCCTTCCAGTCTAGCTTCAAATGTAAATTCTTTCCAATTTTATATTGTTCTCCTTTTGTGGCATTTCTTATGCTTCCATATAGATTGTATATCTATTTTCTCTCTCTCTCTCTCTTGTTCATAGGTGTGCTTGGAGTGGCTTACAGTCGAATTTCGATTTGATTCACTTCACAGGTATGCTATGAACACCCTCTCAAATTTCTCATGGAAATTACTTTGAGCTTCCCTCTCATGACTTCGCAGGTAACCAAGGATCCCTTCAGCTCTCTTCTATGCTCATCTTCTACTTTCCAAGGCCAGCAAGACTAACGATCTATTTTTCTTTCTTTTCTCCTTTCCTTGGGTTTTATCTAGTACATATTTTTTGCCAATTAGGGTTTGAGGTTACTTAATGCCCTCTCCCATTTTTTGAAGACATACAGTTCTTCTTAAGATACTGTATAGTTTCTGGGTTTTTAAATATGTTCCCTTCTTTGTTTCCCCAAAGGTTGTGGCGATAGTGTGAACTTCACCCGGAAGGGTTATTCATGTATTTATGCTCTTCTTGTTATGAAATTATCAACCAACCTCTGTTAATTTAAATGTTGACTTTGTTAATTTATAGGTTGTTTATTCGATTTTGGTACCATAATTTCAAGGGTTTGTATTTTTCTCACATCATTCGCCCATGATATATGTATGTCGCACAATTTTTTTATTCTATTTGCATTTAGTATACGGTTATATTTCTCTCCTTTTCTAGTTCTCCAACTATCCCACTGTTTGATTCACCAAACATAGTATTGGGGACCTATTCTTTGCCCATGTGGTGCAGTTAAAAGTTGTAGACTGGTTTTTTAGATGACTTACACCAAACTCCAGGGTTAGGTGGAACAAACTCAGAAATTTGAAGTTTGACCCTGTTAATTTATATGTTAACTCTATTAGTTTATATGTTTTTCATTCGATTTTGGTACCCTAATTTCAAGGGTTTGTATTTGTCTCACAACATTCACTCATGATATATGTGTGTTGCACAATATCTTTATTATATTTGCGCTAGGTAAATGGCTATATTTCTCTTGTCTTCACGATGTTCGATTCACCTGATAGAGTCTTCGGGTTGTCAAATCAAAGACCTATTCTATGCCCATGTGGTGCAGTTAAAAGTTCTTGTTAGAAGCGCCAGCAATCCCAGTCGATCAAACACCCAAAATATTCATCAACATCCACTTCCGGCACAGCATGACAACAATATAGCTTGCGAGAACCCATACCATCATTGGTTTCACCTTCACTCCTTCGTGCAATGCATAAACTCTTCACATGCCTCCCTGAAAGGTCTGCTTACGTGGCCACTGCTCTAGCCTAACATCCTACATCTGTTGTTCAATGTCTTCTTGGCCAAATGCCCCCATTTTCTTTTTTTATTTCTATATTCTCATGGCTAGCAACGCCTTCTTACCAAAATAATTTTTTGTAATTTATTACCTGTTTGTATATTTCTTTAAAAATGGTAATTTTTGCAAACAAATTATTATTTTTTCATTAAAAATATTTTTTTTTATTAAGAATTTGGCTTCTGTGATCCATAATAAGATACTCGAATGTGATGCTACCAAGATTTTTTATACATATGTTTTTTTATTTAAATAAATTGCAAAACATAAATTATTAAAATTAATTAATTGATAAATATATATAATTTTAATTGTTATGTTCTTTAATTTCATATATAAATATATATTTCAATAGTATGAAATTTGAAATCATTTTTTTAAATTTGTATTTGTTGAAATATATATTTATTAATTATTAATTAATTAATATATTTTTAATTAATTAATTAATTAATTAATATGTTATTAAGGCTTGAATATTTTCACAGTTAGATACATAGCATAATGTTGTTGCAAACTTCTAGAAATATGTGTAGTATGATTGAATCCAATTATATCCAATATTACTACACAGGTTTCCAAAAGTTCTCAACAACATAATATATTATTAATTAATTAATATATTAGAATTTCATATACATATTTTTCAAATTTATTTTAGATTAATTTTTCAAATTTCTTTTCAATTTTTTTTTAAATGTTCCATTAATTTTTTTATTTGTTTTAAATTTTTATAAATATTTTTTATGTTTATTATTATTTATTAATTATATATATATATATATTAATCAATTATATTATCTTTTTAATGGTGCCTTAATTTTTTTTTCAATATATTTTTTTAAATTTATGTTTATTATTGATGATGATGATGATGATGGTTAACGTCCACTAAGACCAATCTTTGGTCTATCGGACCTAAAGAAAAGAGTTATTTAATTTGATTTAAGATTTTATTCCTATGCTCAAAAAGCTTGGAGAGAAGCCTCTCGCGCTCACTATAATTTTGACATCTTAAAAGGATAGTAAGGTCAGTATTGCAATAAAGATTATGAAATTGAGCTCTAATGTCGTTGAACACGGGGCACTCTAAGAGGAATTGATTTTCATCCTCGATGTTCATAGTCTTACAGAGATGGCAGATCCTTTCCATCCATGGTGTTTTAGGAACTGTCCAACGACCTGTTTCACTATGGAGCTCATGAGAGTTCGTTCTAATCTTGGCTATATTAATTTTCTTCTTTGAGCTAGTTAAAATAGAGAGATACTTTTGATCTTCTAAGGTGGGGTTGATGACCTCCTTATAATACCTTAATTTTCTTTTCGCTGTTAGATCTTTCTCACACCACATTTTTTCTTTGAACTTAGAAGTAACAATTTTTTTTAATGTTATTGATGTTTTGAAATGCAACATTCTCGTCAATCTCCCAATGGTTTAACCAGGCCCTGGTGCCTTTATACCAACCTCGTTTAAGGGTGAAAATGTGAAGTTGGGAAACACTTTTTGCCCTTTTTTTACGTTGAAAATTGTAATTTTCTATGTTTTTCAACTTCAACTCCACTAAACTCATATTTTTATCGCAAATTATGCTTTGACATAAAAACAAGAATTGTAGAGAAATGTCTTACCTCCATACCGATATTTAAAAAAAAAAAAATATTGACATATAGAGGGGTAAATTTGTTGTTTACTAACTGCATATACTTGAAATTTTCAGGCAAACATAAATAGTCACTTTTTTATCCTTTACTTTTTTTAGGGAATGTTATTCATTTTTTGGAAAAAAACCATAGCATCATAATCTGCATATATTGCACTAGTGCACAGACTATGCTTTGCTAATTTTCGGATCAAATCACTATTTTTTATTATTTTTTTAAATGGACGAAGACAAAAAAACAGTGATGTTTCAGTACATTTTATTATCCTTTGATTTTCTTTTCAATGTGATCGTCAATAAGAAAAATGAGAGTACCCTTTTGAAGTAGACAGGGAGAGGAAGTGCACTATGATTTTTTTAAATTTTTTGGTGTCCTCGTTTGAAAGTTATTGAATTTTCACTCAGTGCAATTTTTCAAACAATGAAATTCCATAGTGACATAGTTTAGTAAAAAATTAATAAAAAATTGAATTTTTTAATGAAACTCCATAAATCTCGCATCATCAAAAACTAGATTTAGAGACGAATCTAATGGTACTTGGTCTGACATATAACATTTTGTTTTTGTAGGTGTTCTGCCCCTCCAAAGTTGCAGGTTTCTCAAAACTGCAGAGGTTTCTGAGTTTTTTGTTGACCAGAAACTCTCGGCCGAGAGTTTTAAACCAATTTATGCGCGGGAAAACTCCCGAGCAAAAGTTTTAAAAACTCTCGGCCGAGAGTTTGCGCAATAAAACTCTCGGCCGAGAGTTTTTCTAACTCTCTGCCGAGAGTTTGCGGCCGAGAGTTTTGTGACACAACTCTTGGCCGAGAGTTTTCAAAACTCTCGTCCGAGAAAATTTGAAATATTTAAAATCTCTCGGACGAGAGTTTTGAAAACTCTCAGCCGAGAAATTTAGTTGACTTTTTTTCGCGGCCGAGAAATTAAAAAATCCTCCCGAATTCTATCTCATGCCAAAAAGTGTTTCCCAACTTCGCGTTTTTGCCCTTAAGCCTTAGGTGGTTTTGGCCGGAATTTAAAGCTAGCTTAGGAAGTCTATGGTCTCCTATGCTATTGAGCTTTTTCTTGTACAACAGAAGTATAGTCATAGCTAGGCTCTCGATAGGGGAAAGACCCACTTCTATAAGGAGAATAGGATAGGGTGTATTGCTTTTAATTTTAAGGTTATACGTTATAAAACGCTTCTGGATTTGCTCAATCTTTCTCCAGGATTCTTTAGAGATGCTGCAACCCCAAACCTCACATCCATATAAGATAAGAGGAGTGACTAAAGTTTCAAAGAGGAACTTCTTTCTATCCCACATTACGAGGTTTGTCGTTTTACAATTATTTTCAAGACCAAAATAAGTTTTCCACCCCCCATTAATCCTTTTTTTAATGTTATAGTTCCACTTGAGCTTGTGATGAATATCAATTCCTAGGTACTTGTAAGAAGACACTTCCTCCAAGTTATTATTGTCATACATAAAATTAGCATAAGTGTCCTTCTTCGATTTGATAATCATAACTTTTGTTTTTTCATTGTTAACATACATACCCATGGTAGAGCAGAAATCCTTAAGAACTCTAAGTTGCTTATCAAGATTAGATGGGCACCTTGCAAGAAGAACAATATCTTCAACATAGAGAAGAAGGATGATGACTATCCCATCTAAGATCATGCCAGCACATAATGCTTCTTCTAAACAACCTTCTAGCTTGTCGATGTAAATGCCAAATAGGGTAGGGGAGAGGGGGAAACCTTATTTAACTCTGATATTACACTTAATATGTTTCGACCACCTCTCATTTCTCTTTAACTTGGTAATTACATTCTCGTATAACCTTATAGAGGTCGCTCCTAGCTCAAAAGGAACATTTAGCTCTTCTAATCTATTCCATAGGTTATTTCTAGGCACCATATTGAAAGCCTTTATAAAGTCGACAAACCAACAGAGGAGATTGGATTTATCATTGCGGCATTCCTCTACAATGATCCTAAACATAACGAGGTGGTTCGTTGTTGAGTTCTGCCTTCTAAAACCCGCTTGTTCTTTAGCTCGCGTATCTTCACTTTCAAGCCAAATGCTCAACTTCTTTTCCAAAATAATACCATATAACTTGGCTAAGAGAGGGCTGATCATAATTGTTTGATAATTAGAGGGGTCATTTGTATCCCCACTTTTAAAAATAGGGATAATGATGCTCTGAGTCCAAGATTTAGGGAACCCTTGCTTGACCGCTTGGTTGAAAAGCTTGTGGATGTGGGGGATGAGAACAGGACCTCCAATTTTTAAGATTTCTTCCTGGTAACCTTCAAAGTCTTTAGCTTTCCCATTTTCCAGGAGTTTAAACCCAAAATCAATGTCTTCTAATGAGAAAACTTCTTTCATTGTTAGAAGGATTTCAAAATCCCTGGCATTTGGAGATTCATAAAGATTTTTAAGATTGGAATTCCAGTTGTGTAAAGAAATTTTATTATTATCTTTAGTTTTCCTAGTAAGAATCTGCCTCCAGAATTTCTTAGGAGCCACCTTAGAGAGGTGTAAGAGATTCTCTTGTATTTTACGAATATATTGCCTTTTTTTCCTTTTAGTTAGGGCTTTGTAGATTTTTATCTTGTTAATTTTGAGAGATTCATCAACACCTTCCTTAATTGCTCTCCTCACACTTTTACAATCTTTGTCATACCATGGGTTGGTTTTGCGATTTATTTTATTACTTGAGACTTCAATTGAGAACTTGCTAATAGAATATGAGAGGGTTGTAGTAAAATTATGATAGAGGTCATCTATGTTGTCTATACTAGATAAAGGAAGCAAATTAGTTTTTAATTCATTTAGAAAGAGATCGTTTTTATTTTTATCAAATACTAAGTTCTTTTGACTAGAAGGATTATCTTCTATGGGATCTCTATGCATGACAAAATTGAGAGCTATGAGTAAAGGCCTATGATCAGAGTCAGGCTTGTGGTCGTCTGAGATGTCAAAATTTATTATTTCATTGTATAAAGCGAGATCATAAATAACATAGTCTACCACGCTCCTGCCAAGCCCATGGATGCAGGTCATCTTGCAAGAATTGGGCCACTTCTTTAGCCCATTGCAAATGATGAGATCCTGAGCACTAGAGAGCTTAACTAGCTCTGACTTAAACAAATTATCTCCGAGGTCTTCAGAGCTCCTTTTGTACCAGCTAGCCAGAGTAAGGTCTTCATCTAACCAAAGAGGATTGGGGTTGGAATGATTTCTTAGAAGAATAGATTGGTTGCTTGAAGTTCGGGCATTAAAGTCACCCATTAAAAGGATATTACCTTCATTCCTTAGGCTAGAAATATCATTCTCTAAACCATTGTAAGGATTATTTTTATCCAGATTATTTTTGTTATAGAAGTTATAATTAATGGGGGAAAAATAATAGATTTCTATGTAGGTATTTTTATCATTAACGTCAGTAATCTCAATCCAACTATATTAGTTGTAAGGGTCATTTTTATAAATCCTAGTATGGGGAGGAAATGTTATTCTTAATGTAGCAAGCTATGCCCCTAATGCCTCTACTGGAGGATCGCTTGTTCCAGGTTGACCATAGTGCAAAGCCATCTATGTTAGGGACCTTAGATTCTTTGTGCTCCCAAGTTTCAACAAGAAATATAATATCAACATCATTTGAGATCCAACTTATCTTGGGGCCTTTGTTCCATGGAAAGCCTCAACAGTTCCAAGAAAGAATTCAGAGCATGTTGAATTGCTATTATTACTATCATTTTGGTTTCTATCTCGAACAATGACTTTACTATTTCTGATTATTGCCCATTTTCCTTCCTTCCTAGCTTCTTTTACCTTATGAACCTCCTTTCCTAATTCTTCTTGATCTTCTGGAATGAGATTTTCGTTTATAAATATTCCCGTTCCTTTTAGACTTGAGGTTTTACTAAGTATGTCATACTTATGGTCAGTAGAGCTCACCTTTATTCGGATCAGCATTCCTTTATTCTCAGTTAATTTCCCTAACCGTGTTGCTTCTGCGAGACACATGGTTTCAATTTGTAATCTTTTAATTTTGTCTGCGCTATGGCTAAAGTTCCTCATCTACCTCCTCTTTCAAACTGAAGATTATAAGGTTCAAGGCCCTTTTATTATGCTCATGGTCTGATTCGATCAATTTTTTCATTTCATCTTTAATTGGTTTGATATCTAATTTACCTGCCCCACTATTTAGGGTGAGATTGTTGTTAACTTTTTCTTCTAATTCTTTAATCATGTCCTTCATTTTAAGACTCTCTATTTTATCAATATCTCCCTGCTGGGATGTTTGGTTCGTATCTCAAGTTTGTTTTTCTATGACCTGCAACCTAGTTTCCATTGCCTCCATTTTATTCTCCAATAGTTCTATTTTATTTTATATTTGTTTTTGGATCTTGTCTTCAAGAGATGTGAATTTGTTTTCCAGCATGGCTTTAACTCCGTTTGTAGTTTGACTTCTCTTTCTTCTCTACGTTTCTCTAAAGACTCTATATACTCATAAAGGCTCTGTAGAGTAACTGTGCTAGGTCTGCCTTTGGTAATCTTTGGTAGTTGTGGTGAATTATTCATATTTGAGAATAAATGAGCAGATATGTATTAGAAAAAGATAAGGAATGTGTGCACCTGAATATCAACAAACCAGACAGCAGACCTCAAGTGCCCAGGTCTAAAAATTTATCGAGAAAAAAATCACCACAGACCCAAATATTAATGGAGAAAATTCATCGCAAAATTTTCACCCCAAAATTTCACCGCAGACCAAGTATTAATCCGGAAAATTCACTACAAACCCAAATATTAATCCAAAAACCCAAATATTAATGCAGAAAATTCACCGCGGAATTTCACCGCATCCAAGTATTATTAACTAATTAAATATATATTTATTATAATTTTTAATTGTTTTTTTAAATATTAAATTTTTGATATATATTAAATTTTTATTGTTTTTCCATATATATTATTGTTTATTATTATTTATATAGTTTAATCAATTATATAATTTTCTTAACTGTCCATTAATTTTTTTTTCAATTTTAATTTTTTGAAAATAATTCTATGTTTATTATTATTAAATAATGAAATATATATTTATTATAATTTTTAATTATTTTCATAAATATTATATTTTTAATATATATTTATTTTTTATTATTTTTCCGTAAATATTATTCTTTGCGTTTGCTTATTCCGTAGTTTCCTATATTATTTTGTTTATATTATTCCTTTATTTTGCTTATATTATTGCTTACTTCCGTAATATATTATTCCACGTATATTAAAGATACCTAACACTTGGCAATCGACTTTTCAAAAAGATTTCGAATTAAATTCTGCCCATATTAAAGACAAACAACACTGGGCAATTGGCTTAAATATTTGCACTTTTAATTCCAACGTCTCAATTTTAATTCTGATCGTCCGTACTCTTTTTCATCTCACACTTTAATCCAACTCTAAGACGAAGTATATTTTTAGCATATTCCAAAGACCTTCAATTTTAATAGTTTTTTTAAATAAAAAATAAAAAATTAACACCTTAATTTGAAATATATACGTCTATATTAACAATTAATAATTTTTTTTAAATATTGTAATTATTCAAATATTAATTAATAATAATTAGTCTTTTTAGTCACATATTCATATTTAATAATTTAAGAATAATGACTCAAATGATCAACAGTGTTACAAGAAAATCTTTGACGTTTCTAATTCCAACAAAACAAAATTTATTTATTAATTATAATTCAACTAGTTAATTCTTTTTTTACCTTATATATCAAATTTTAGTCCTAATATAATTAAATTTTTATATAATTAAAATTATAGTTATATACTTTTCCACAATAATTATAATGTATATTCCCTAACGTCTTTGCCGAAACCATTTCTTTTTAAAAGGAGACCACTGTTTAAAAAAAATGGTGTCACCTTTTCTTCATCATTTTTCCTGCTTCATGTCCCTCATGATAGGTGATATTCATTTTTTATATCATTTTAAGATTTCATAAATTTAAAGCCAAGTTATTCATTCATTTAAAACCAAACTATTTACAAATTTTATACAATGATTGACCCTTACTATAACACGGGAAATGACAGGAACGATGACTTACCAGGGGGTGTGGAGTCCTCACATACAAATTGCGTTCCAATTCCTATTTCTACTCTCTCACATAATATTAATTTGTGTAAATTGGTCATGGATTTTTTATTTTTAGTGGGAAAAACTCACATTCTATTAATAAAAATAATTTTCATAATAATTTTACTAAGCATACGATTTAAAAATTGTTAGATATAAAAAACATCATTTTTCTAGAGGTTGACAAGGCATAAAATTTTACAAAAGGTGTCAAGAGAAAAAATTTCGAGACAACGATGTGATTATGAGTAGCGATAGCCAAAAAACACCAAAAACTTGAAAATATGGACTAAGGTTGAGTGAGTAACAAAAAGCATCCTTCCAACCAAAATTAACTGGAAAAATATTAAAACAGAAAATTATGAAAGAAAATTTTGCACAGCCTATAAACATTATGTATCGTAGGAGAGTGAATTACAGAAGTGAGTTGAGTTGTTTCTCAATAAGAAGTGAGACATGCCCACTTTTTTGTGATCTAAGAATCATTATCTCTTAAAATAAGATGAAACCTTATTTAGCCTCTAGTGTTATTTTGGATAGAAAGTTTTCCCTGTAATTCCATGTTCTGTGAATATGCTGAAAACTAAAGTCATGGACACTTTCCTTCAAAGTTGTGATCCTATCCATCCAATGGATTAGAGACATAACCTATAAGATGGATTTGGCAGAGATCCATTCAATAAAAAATTTGCATCTCTAATGAGCTTTAGGGAAGATAGATGAAGGAGGGGGGAGACGAAAATGAGGGCCAAGACACCACAAATTTTAGCTTTTATATTTGTACCAGCCCCAAAGTTGGCCCATATATAGAAGGAGAATGACCCAATGGTGTGAAGTGATCAGGGGCTCCGTGTTTAAGCTCAAAATGAAAGTTCTCAAAATCCAATGGAAACTGAACGACAGTGAGGAGCTCGTCACCAGGAATCTAGCACAATTCGTGTCGTCGAAAAAAGATTCTGGAGGAGGAAGACAGGGATTGTTGTGTGTTTTCCTAAACAACTAAAAAATTTACAGAACAAGACAGAATGGGGACATGGCAGCCCTGTTAGTAGAAAAGGGTTATTCTGGGAATATATAGTCATTTTCACCCAGTAACACTGTGACAAGGGTCACTCGAGGATTCGGTGAAAATTTTTGAAGGTGATTTTTTTTACGTACTCCTAAGGTCGATTTTCATATTTCAACATGCATTTTATTTTTATTAAAGGTTGGGGAAAATCCAACCATAGGCTGACACGTGGTGCAGTCAGGGGCCACAACGTGCCCCCTCTAGTGGACTAGGGTCAGAGGATGGATACATGTTATATGGTAGAATTTCATATATGGTGGATCAATGGTGAAGTTCGAAATATTAACATATATTACAAAATCTGAATTATCTACTATCCAAAGTTGTAATACATATTATAATGTCAAAGGTCATATCATATAACATATTCAGGTGGCAAAAATATTATACAGATGAAATGGCGGAGGTTGGATTCAACTGCGTGACCTCGCTCATACAAGTCGCACGACTTACCACCAAGTCGCACCATCAAATATTAATAGACTCTGGCATTGGCATATATTTGATATTATGTTATTTGATTGGCAGGGGTAAGGAGGGGGCCAGACCCATGAGATAGCCCCCTCCCCATATAACCACATGCAAATACCACGAGCGAAGGCCAGGAATAATGCACAAAATTAGTGTTAAGAGCGGGATTATTAAAACCATAATCCATTGTTAAAAGCGCCAATTATGTGGTTAAGGCAGATTATGATCAAACGTGCCATTAGCGCTAACTAAGGTTTATCCTTAATTAAATCTCCACTTAACCTCAATTAACTCAATTTTAGTTTGGCAGAGACACCAAATTCGGCATTGCCCCCAAATTTAGTGGCCCTAACGAAAGTTATCTCGAGATTTAGTTGGGTTTCTTAGGCCAAAATTGGGGAGGCCATAACTTTTGGAAAATTCGACCAAATTGGGAGAAAGAAGAGTATATTCTAGATGATTTGGACATTCTGAACACTTTGAAGTAGGCTTCAGGAGTAGTAGAAGAATGTAAATAACATATTTTTCACATTTGAGCTAATACAGAGGCCGAAGCCATGAAAGCTAAACCAAGGAGATGTAGCCCAGGAGGGATGAACTCCTTCATAAAAACACTGTGTTAATGGATCATTTGATGGTTTACTGTACATGTTATTATTTTTGTTTAGTAATTTATTTTAAGTTAAAATTCTCATTAATTTTAACATAAAACTTGATAAATTTATCTCTTTAACACTCACAAACACCTCAAGAAACCTATGCACATGAAGCAAGTGATCAACAAATTGTTTATAATTCTAAAGATGAAATTAGCATAGGAAAACTAACATGCGATTTAGATCAAGGTGGTATCATAGCCTGGTTAAAAGGTTTCAAATGTTATTTTCTTGATATTTGCTTGAGTTTTGTGCAAGTAGGGTTTTAATGATTTCAAATTTGTGATTCTTACAAGGTTGAAGTAGCAGAGAAGATAAGGGAAACTGTTGGTTGCTAGTACTGAGGTTAGGACCAGAAGAAGGTGATCCACAAGGGCACCATCTCCACACAAAGTTCCACTCCAAGCTGCACTTGAAGCACGTCAATTTTTATCTCTAGTTGAGATTGAAGAGGTACAAGTTGTTCCATAAGCTGAGCTTGAATTTATAGCCGTCATGTCAAGTTTTGGAGAGACTGGAGGTATTTCAGAAGAGTAAGCATAAAATAAGGCTTTCTATGAACTAACTAAAAGAGTTAGGATCCTCTTTGAAGAGAGGGACACCGGGATGGTTGGAGAGAATTATAAGTCTCCACATGGAGTGGGAACCTCAGCAGGAAAGAAGGATGAAGAGAAGGATTCAAAGGGCAGTGGAGGAAATCCTCCTCCATCTCCACCATCTTCATCGTCATCTTCATCATCTCCATCAGCATCATCTTCCACTACCACCACGAAAACCACCCATGCTCACTAAAAAAATACAAAAGCATAAACTACCTTACTCAAACTTGATGTCAAATTTGAACTTCCAATGTATAATGGGGAGGTGAATGAAAAGAAATTGGAAAATTGGATTTTTCAATTAGATATTTATTGTAGAATTCAAAACCTTCAAAAATATTACATAAAGATTCAATTAGATTCCTTGACGATGGAAGGATCAACACTTGTATGGTGTGAAGCAAGGACTCAAGAAGAGATTAAAAAATACAGTAAGATCTCAATGTCTTGGTCAAGTTTTATTGCTGAAATTAAAACAAAATTTTATTCTCTAGCTTACATGCAAAAATCCATTATGGACTGGAAAAATTCTAGACAATTGAAAGGGAAAAGTGTGCAAGATTATACTCATGAATTTAGGAGAAGAGATCTCATTTTGCATATTAATTTTTATTATCAATAACCTTTGTTAAAGTATATTGGGGGTTTGCACAGTTACCTTAGGCACACTATTCTCATGTTTAGTCCCATAAATTTATTTGAGGTTTGCGTTCAAGCCACACATTTAGAAGCAGGAGGGAAACATAATATAGATGAGAAAATGATAGTTTCCTTAAGTATGAGGGTAAAGGGAAGGGAAATTTTAATGGAAGAGGAAAGATAAATAGCTCTATCAAAAGAGAGAAAGAGAAACTCACATGTAAACATTTTTTGAAGAATCTCCATGATGAAGACCATTGTTGGCAACTTCATCTAGAGTTGAAGCCAAACAAACTAAAAGCCAAAGAGAAGGGGAAAACCATTGCTGTTATTGAACATGAATTAGGTTCATATTCAGGAGATGAAACAAAGATTACAACAATAGGTTTGAAAGGTAAGCACATAGCAAGCACTAGTTCTTCAAGTTTTTCCAATGTCACTCAAGATGAAGATACAAGAATTGAACTTTTCCATATTAGAGTCATTTCTAAACATACCAAGGTAGACACACTTTTTGATAGTGGATGTCAAGCTAGTTTAAATTCCGAAGACTTAGTTTAGAAGATAAACCTTGAAACAGTTATACATCCAATACCTTATCCTTTAGGGTGGATATGCAAGAATGCAAAATTGCAGGTAACAAGGAAGTGTATACTAAGATTCACCATCAATTCAAAATTTGTTGATGAAGTTGAACTTGATGTGGTGCTGCTTGAGATATTAGGTATTTTTTTGAGAAGTCCTTATCTTTATCATGAAAGCAGTATTTCATCATTTGTTTAAATATGGAATTGAGTACATAGTTAGAGCACATAAGAATAACACAAGTTTGTCTCTTATACATATAGGAGAAATGAAGAGAATAGTGAATGCAAGTCAAAATTTGAGTTTGTTAATGATCAAATATAGAGATGTTTTGAATCAATCCTTTCAAAAATATGCATTGAATGAACAAGTTGATTTCATTAAATTTTCTTATGATTGTAATGAAATGTTTCAAAACATTAACAGGTTTCCTTTGAAAGGAGGTAAACAAGATGTGACAGATTTTCAACAGTCAACATTAGTGTTGAGCAGTGTTGGAAAAAAGATGTCGGTGCAAGAGAGTGCAAAGGTCAAAGATAATGCGCTGAAGAAAATTGACAAAGAAGGCATAGGTTCTACAAGTGCTTGTTTTTGGTTTCCAAACGGTACATGGAAATGACGAAAATACTTGGTTCAAATTCAATGCAAGTACAAAGCAAGATCAACTAAGAAACGCCATGACAATAGTGTGCGAGGTGAGATAGTTTTTAACTTTCCTTTGATTGATGACCGAGGTGGGAATACATTTTTTTCTGCGAGAACAGCTTGTTCCTGTGAAAATTTATGGAAATTCCAGCATGACAGTATCAAAAAGAGCAAGAGAGGGTCTCAAGAGTCAAGGAAAAATCTTAGTTTTTATGAAAATCCCCAGTTGACGAAAATGGGAAAATTTAAGTGGATTGAGACTGGAAGGGTGAGGGAACTATACCCTCATCCATATGATCAGTAATCAAAGATATTTTAGGCTCCAAAAGGCTTATAGTGGGAAGGAATGATTAGGTCCTGAGTGCTTAAGCTCGAAAATGAAATTTATCAAAATTGAATGGAAATTGAACGACAATGAAGAGCTTGTCACCAGGAATATGGTGCAATTCATTTCGTAAAAAACAAAGTCTGAATGAGGAATATAGGGCATGTTTTTTGTTTTCCTAAATAGCTAAAAAATTTGCAGAACAGGATAGAATGGTGACATGGCAGCCCAAACAGCAGAAAAGGGATATTCTGGGAATATTCTGCCATTTTCAACCAATGACATTATGACAAGTGTCACTGCAGGGTTTTCCAGAAAGTTTTTAAGGTGAACTCCTTCATCAAAAAATTTTGTTAATGGATCATTTGATGGTTTGTTGTACATGTTGTTACTTTTGTTTAGTAATTTATTTTTAAGTTAAAATTCTAATGAGTTTTACAATGAAACATGATAAATTTACATGTTTAACACTCACAAACACCAAAATAAACCTATGCACATGAAGCAAGTGAGCAACAAATTGTTTATAATTCGAAATATGAAATTTTCACAACAAAACTAACATTTAGATTCAGATCAAGAAGATAACTAGCTACACACCTACAGTTTTGTAAAGCCACATCAAAGAATCCAAGGTGTGAATTGCAGGAAAGGAAATGGAAACCAAAATGTATAACATATTTTGGTGAGGGGTGATTTTAGTAGTCCATGAGAAATCCCACAATCTCGGTAGTATGTAAGAGGAGTTAACCCAATTTTCAAAAATATTTTTGTTTCTAAATTTCCAAATACCCTAGGCTATGAATACAGGAATTTAATTGTAGGGGAGCATTATTTGGCCCCACCAAAGAAGAAAATAAGATAAGGAGATGAATGGACTAGGCTTAAGCAAGTGGAAAATAAGAAACACTTTAGACCATAACGACCAAGAGAAGGAGCACTAAGAAAAATATGGTTTATGAAATGTGACCCATTTAAGTAGAGAGAACATGTACAGGGTCCAGAAAATCCTCTATGAAAAAGATTTTCCCTGGTGAGGACATCATTTTCCAGTAGAAGCCAAGCACAACACTTAAGCTTATGGGAAATTAACCAGTGACGTAACTTTCTTACTCTACCAATCCAGATGGGTCAGGGTGGTCCTATTGAAAATGTATTAGTAAGGTAGTTTAGTTCTAAGTTTACGAATTATTTAGCATCTAAAATAAATACCCCATTTAATAAAATACCCTTGATGAAGGAATACCACTCCAACTATAGGAATCCATATGGATCTAAATGAAAAGAAAATTTCCATTTAACAAATAAAAGTTTTCCAATCCTGCCAACCAAAGCCTGCAAAAGATTGATAATACCTTTTGAATGAAGAGAATAAATGATCTCATGACAGAAATGATTGCCCAAAGGTCCTCCCAAGAACGTGCTTTCTCTAAGAATGACATCATGACAATTTCCAACCTTCCAAATTAGTCCATCATATATCCATTGAAGAGCCATTAAGAAATATTTTTAGGTGGAGGACCCTAAAGGATTTTTAAGAGAAAAACATAACTCGAACGATTCTTTGAAGGACCTATTTTTGAGATATTCGGCACAAAATAGTCTGCTTTAGAAGCCAAAATCAGTAACATCCCTCCAAATCATTTTCATTGAAAGGGCACTGTTAGGTCTCTATATTACTAGTTTAGTCCCTTATTGTTATTAGTATAGCCCCCTTATTGTTATTATTGTACCCCTGTAACCCCAATATTGTTATTATTGTTCCCTTACACTATTATTGTTAGGTCAGCTAGGATTATATTATGGCCCCATGGACTCCTATATATAGAAGGAGGTTTTGGTCATTTGTATCATCGAATAATTGCTCATTTATGTAATGTATTGGAGGTTTCCCCCTCGAAGTGGCTAATTTCTAAGGCATTGATCTCTCTTTTCTTCTATTTTTGGACCTAGTTTCATAACATTTGGTATCAGAGCTTTCGATTCTAGGGTTTCGCTCCTCCAAACAGGTCATGTGGAATTTTTGATATAAATTTTTTTCTAAAAAGGTTCAGAAGCTAAAAGTATTATAGAGCGAAGCCGAAATCTTGAGGAACGTCATGGAAAATTTTCAAATCTTGGTTCATAATATTTTGGGAGATATGATCTATTCAAGTTAGGGATTTTTGCAGGCTCCTGAATTTAACCTAAAGTGGTCATCGTCTAATTTTCGCTATAAATTTGTTTCTACGAGGGTTCAGAAGATGAAATATTTAAAAAGCAAAGTTGCAGTCTTGAGGAACGATGTGGAAAAATTTCAGAGCTTTATTCGAAATATTTTCGGAGATAGGGTCTGTGGAAGTTAGGGATTTTTTAGGCTCCCAAATTTCATCTCAAAGAGGTGACCGTGTGAAAATAGTCATAACTCTCTCTCTGAGCATTAGATTGGAATTCTGTAAAAAGTGGCCATAAGTACACGGACTTTAGTTTCCTCTGTATCAATTTTAGATCCTAAGGAGGAAAAAATGACACGTGGCACACCGTACAAGGTCACTCTACTAAAACATTGCATAGTTAGGTCATTGTGGGATATTGGGCATAACTTTACCTTGATGAATACAAATTAGGTGAAACCTATGGCAATTTAAATAAGCTTCAGAGGGCTACTATAGGGCCGAATTTCAGATATTGAAGATCCGAAAAAAAAAATATAATTAAGTTTCAATATCGAGCTCCTCAAAATCAATAAAAAGGTGTGGAGTCGCTAGTACATTTGGTCAAAATTCTGACACTTTAGTTCCGACTCTTTTGACGTATTGTCGGAAATTTCCTGAATTTTTATCAATTTTACAAATCCCACCAACAATCGTCGTTATCTTGATGTTTAAAGACATCGTTTCTTTTACGACATTTATGAACATTGTTGGAATACCGAAGTTTTGGGAGACAACGTCAGAAATGCGACGTTTCTAAAATATGAGTTGGTATTGCAACAGTTTGGGGAAAATGTTGTTAATGCGATGTTTACACACGCTTTGAGGAAAATTGTTTGTATGGTGACGAATTGAGGACAACCATCAGTGTTACAATGGGTGGAGGGTAACCGTTGGTGTTGCGACATGTTCACCAAACGTCAGTATTGCAACAGTTGGAGGGTAATAGTCGGTGTTGCAACGTCTTCACCAGACGTCGTAACCACAATATATAATGTTAACATACAAATACCACAATATTTACCAAATAAAAAATCAAATCATTATAATACCTATTAAAATGTTATTTGTGCCATTTCTAAGCCATAGGAAGGCTTTCCCTTAAGATTTGTATATTTTGCGGTCAAATTTAACTCTTGGTTAATTTTGGAAGGACCACTAAGTAATCTAATATTAACTTGCATTGTAACTTTTCAATCATATCTAATATTAAATTTCATTATTACTTTTTAAACACTCCTTAACCTCTTGTCCACATCAAAATGGCATAGGTAAGAAAAAGGTATAAAATAAATTAGACTTGACATAATAAAAACAATATGCAAAAACTATAGTTATAGCTTACATACCCTTTCCTGGGCCAACATTATATAAATCTACTTCACTAGGATGAACATTAACAAAGGCTTCACGTATGCATCCACAAAATCTGTCACATCAATGTAGTCCCTAATACATGTACCTTCAAGAGTATTGTAATATGTTCCTTTAACCCACATTGATATGTTCCTTTCACCCACTTTGGTAAAAGGAAGAAAACAACACTACAAAGTTTATAATAATCTATATGTTGACAATTGAGTTGATCTATTAAAGTTAAGAATTTTAATCATCCTCCAACATTAATTCTAACGATTTTAATGTCTAATTTAATCCAAACTAAGGAAAAATTAACTTTGGGGGTAGATATATTTATTCTTTCATAAATTGAATTTTAAAGTTTAAATGTAGAGGAATACCTCATTTCAAGGGGGTTTGATGCCAGAAATAGAGCAACTAAACCTCACATAGTAAGGATTAACTTTTCATATATTTTCGGTTTAATAGGTTTTTAGTAATACATGTAAAGGAAACCCCGCACCTAGAAATCAATATTACTAAAGGGTTAAATGTTAGCAATGATATAATATACAAGATGATTTAAAGAGTGTTGATGGAAGCGTGAGTACAAAGTTAGCTTTAATACCCTCGTTATAATATAGATTCTTGTCTCAGAGGTCCATTTCTCAATTCTTTTACTTTTTTATTATTTTGATGTTTTCAAAGTAAGAAAAAATAGAGGAATTAGCTCTCAAGTTTATTTTTAACAGCAAGTCCTAGTTTGGAGGATTAAGGTCTAAACAATTTTAGGGTCATTTTGAAGCATTAAAAGATGTTTTTTGAGATCAAATTTTTTTTTGCTTAATTGCCATGCCTTGTGGAATTTTTCTACACTCAAATATCTTTACAACAATTCAAGAAAGAAGTTGATAAAATTTTACATTGATCTTGGGTGAATGAATATTCTCAACCTTCAATAGCTCTCCCTCTCTAGCCTTCTTCTTGAACTTTCTATTACCCTCTACCATGTTGATGCATGTCATCCCTTGAGCCTTTTTTTCAAGATTCACATCCCAATTTCCTTTATTCGTGTGGGTCTAGTAGGGTCGGGTGGGCTCGTGTTAGGCCGTGGTGTCAAGCCGATTCATGTGAGGTCGCGGGGTCGGGTCAGGTCGGGTCGGGTAGGCTCGGTTCGTGTGAGGTCGAGTCAGGTCGTGTGAGGTCAAGTCGGGTCGGGTCGTATGAGGGCGCCCAAGGAATGCGTCCAAGTTGGGTCATGTGAGGGCGCCCAAGGAATGCGTCCGAGTTGGGTCAAGTGAGGGTGCCCAAGGAAACACGTTCAGACGGGTCAGGTAGGGTTCGATCGGGTCATGTCATGTGAGGCCGCACAAGGAAACATGTTTAGTTGGGTCGGGTCAGGTTGTGTCATATGAGGGCACCCAAGGAAACGTGTTCGAGTGGGTTGGGTTGGGTCGGGTCAAGTCGTCTGAGGGCGCTTAGGAAAACACATTAGGGTAGGTTTTCTTAGGTCATATCATGTGAGGGCACCTGAGGAAACGTGTTCGAGTAGGTCAGGTTGGGTCAAGTCATGTGAGGGCACCCAAGGAAACGCGTTCGGTCGGGTCAGGTCAGTTCGGGTTGGGTCGTGTGAGGGCACACAAGGAAATGTGTTTGCCGCGGGTCGGGGAGGGTCGGGTCGAGTTGTGTGAGGGTGCCCAAGGAAATGCGTTCGAGCGGGTCGGGTCACGTCGGGTCGTTTGAGGGCACCTAGGGAAATGCGTTCGAGTGGGTCGGGTCATGTTAGGGTGATCGTATCAAAAATGCTAAATTGTGATCACCTGTGTGCCTTGTAGTACTACATGTTTGTGCAATCTGTTTTCTGTTTTGATATCCGTCGTGCCTTTGTTTGGGCAAGTCAGGTCGTGCCGTGTGAGGGTGCGATAGGAAACACATTTGGGTCAGATCGTGTGAGGGAGGCCATATAAAAAATGGCAATTTATTACAACAAAAATCAGAATATGAGAGACTCAAGGGTTTCCTTGGGCACCCTCACACGGCATGACCCGACCTAACTTGACCTGCCCGAACTCGTTTCCCTCGACACCCTCACACGGCCTGACCTGCCTGAACACGTTTCCTAGGGTGCCCTAACATGTTCACAAAGACCGTTCACAAAACATCAGAATAACAACATGGATAGAAAACATTAGAAGCGCGACATAGGCTATTGAGATCGTTGGAATAGCCATGATATGAAAATACCATTTACAAAATGTCATAATGGTGATGATATGAGGCTTGTTACAGATTTAATATATTATTTAATACATTTGTGTAGTAATTTTGTTAATATATATATATATATATATATATATATATATATATATATATATATATATATATATATATATATATATATATATATATATATATATATATATATATATCATCACAATTGAGTACTTAATTTAAATAAAACTAGCTTGGTTATCCTAATGGCTAGTTTAGCCATACGATATTCCAAGCTATTAGATCTAGATCTTGGTTAGTAATATTTTACTATGCACCATTATCAAGGATAACTCAATATTTTGTTATAAATAAGATCAGGGTTTTCCATTCATTATTTACCTTTGATCCTTTTATCATAGTCAAACTTTGATCACTTTTATTTTATTTTTTCTTATTGAGCTCCCATTGAGTTCAACACGTCTTGGGTTTTCTACACTATTGAGAGAGATAATTGCTAAATATATATTTTTTTCTTTATATAAAGGATAATTTGCATCAATGGAAGAAAACATTAGATGTGGAAAAAAAATTCAAAAGGGTGAAAGGGGTGATGGTAGAGTTTATTTCTCTTGCAGAAAATGTTGTATGAGAAATAATGTTAGAGTTTTAATAGCAACAACAACAATGCACTGTAGGAAATATCGGCACATTGATGGTGGATCGAATGACTATTGTCCAATGGTAATTAATTATCTATCTTCATTATCTATCTTCATTTTGATTATATCGTAAAATTTTATATTATTTTAATATTTTTTATATACGCACTAATGTTTAATGATTGTTTGTAATTTTCATAAAGGCACAGTTGCCCCCCAACATTTTACAGAACCATCTTCCACAACTAAGTTGTAGTAGATTAGATGATGTTGCACCATTACAAGAGAATATTGCAGCAAATATTATTTTTGGAAATGATGTTGTACAAGGTGAAGAACATGAAGCGAATGATGAAGATGATTTTAATGATCCCATAGAGGTTGATCATGATGACAATAATAAGACAGTTCACATTAATGATGGGAAAAATCAAATTCTCAAAGACTTGTATGGTGAGTTAGATGATGATGGTGAAGATAGTGATGGTATTTATGATGTACCTCTGATTGAAACATCAAATGAAGGACTTTTTGAACACTAAAATGCAACTCTTCTCTTTGCTACATTGTTGTTGGTGAACTTAAAGGTTATGAATAATTTGTCGAAAAGATGTATGACACAGATCCTAAGGTATGCAATATGTATATATGATCACATATGTAAATGTTGATTGTTTTCCCGTTTTTTAGTTGTAATAAATGTGTAAAATAATAATTCAATACTTATATATGATTAATAATCTTTAGATTAACTATTTTTTGTTTATGTTGTATATTTTTGGGTGAATTTTTGTTACCATCGCCAAATACTTTACCTTGAACATATCGAGATCTATGTGCTATTATGAAAGACTTTGGAATGGAATATAACACTATATATGCATGTCCTAAAGATGACATTATATATCATGGAGAACATGCGTCAAAAACAGAATGTCTGAAATGTGGTACCAATAGATATCGAACAGATCAACTAACAAAAAAGCTGCCTCAAAAGGTTCTTCTTCATATTCCCATAATTCCACGTTTGCAGCAAATGTTCAGGTGTAGGAGCATAGCACAGTTTATGGATTACCATTCAAAGAATATAAGTGGAGATGGTGTTCTTAAAATTCCTGCAGATGGTTCTGCATTTAGGGAAATCGAGGAAAAATATGTAGATTTTAAAAATGAACCTTGTAATGCCAGGCTTTCATTGGTAGCTGATGGTGGTAATCCATTTAGAGAGCTTAGATCTACTTACTCAATGTGGCCTATTTTTTTATCAACAATAACATTCCTCCTTGGATGTCAATAAATATGGAGCACATAATGTTGACTATGATAATTCCAAGTATTTGATACATTATTTTTTCGAATGTATCATTTTCATTTCTCTCATTGTTTGCATAATATATTTTATTTATTTATTAACTTATATATACATATATCATAGTAGTAATTATTATGTACCATAATTTTGAACAATTATGTAAGTACGAGTTCAAAGATATGAATGTATATATTTAGCCTCTTATTGATGAGATAATAAATTTATGCCATGGCATCACTATGTATGACATCACTAAACCAATCAAGCAGAAGAGATTTCAATGTCGTGGAATTCTTGTATGGACAATTCATGATGCCCCAGGACTAACGCATTTTTGTGGTATGTAATATTTTGTTGAAATTTAATATAATATATAATTATATAAAATATATATATCATATTTCATGTTTCAAAAATGATCTCATAGTATAATTGTTATTGATCCATCTATTGCAGGTCTTCAAACAAAAAGTAGATTTGCATGTCTAGTTTGTGGCCCTAAGATGAAGTATTGCCATTCGCCAGACTTAGGAAAGATGGTGTTTGATGAGTTTAGGAACTTCCTCTCTAGGAACCATAAGTATAGTACTACTAAAAAACATCTTTTAATTGATAAAGAGGAAACTGGATTAAAACCACGAAGAATGACACCTCGGTTGTGGAAGTGAGAATATAACAGAATTAATAATCGTCAAGCAACTAGTACATAATTTGTCTATATATATATATATATATATATATATATATATATACAGAGAGAGAGAGATATTAATTTTTTATGTAATGTTTGGAATTTTTTCTTTAACTTATGAATTTATTTTATTTTATTTTATAATTATTGTTCTGATTTATTTTATTCTTTGATATCAAGGTCGTCGTCGCGGTGAAGCTACTAATATTGTACTTCCAACCGCAATGAAATGTTATCCTTCTCAATTTGTGAGGTTTCCCTACTATGAGGACCTAAAAATAGCTCATTTGTTTGATACAATGCATATCGGGAAGAATGTGACAGAAACGTTATGGCGAACCATAGATGGTGCACATGATAGAGATAAAATTGAAAAAAAAATGTGCTGACATTGAGAAATAGAATCATGCAATGAAAAGTGTGATCGACAGATGAAATAACAATGGAGGTTGAAATTATAGTAATATTCCATGGTTATTAATAGAACAACAAAGCAATGGTGTGAAAGAGGTCATTAGAAGAATTAAATTTCCAACAGGTTTTGCTTCAAACATAAATAATATCTTAATGAAGAAAGGTGAATTCAGTGGGGTGAATACACATGATTAGCATACCTTTGTTAAGGTAATTTTTTTGGTATAAATTTTTGTATGTTATTGCTTGAATACATCTTTTAAATTTTCCTTTTTTTCTGTTTAATTTGGAAACCAATAACTATTCATTTTTTATTTTTATAGTATGTTCTACCTGTATCTCTCCCAAACAACTTTGACAACAATGTCAAACAAGTTATATAGGGTCTTAGTAAATACATGAGGTAAGTAGTTTTGATTTATAAGCAAAATCTCGCTACAATTTATTTTTGTACTTAATGACATGATGTTTTAATTTACTTGTAATGAAATATATATTATGTTTCCTTGAAATAACCTTGTGTAATGATTTGCAGACAGTTGTCATTGAAATAAATCCATCAAGATGAAATAAAGTATTGGAAGAGAGAAATTCATCTGGTTATGTGTGAAATGCAAAAGTATCTACCTCCAACATTTTTCAATGCACAAGAAGACTACTTGATACACCAAGTTTAGGAGATTTAAATGTGTGGACAAGTACACACAAGGTCAGTGTGGATGGTGGAGAGGCACCTGAAATCCTTGAAGACTTTGGTTAGACAAAGAGCACGACCTGAGGGTTATATGGTGGAGGGATATGTGGTATATGAATCCATGGTGTATATTAGTCGTTATATTCCTATATTAGCTGTGCTATCTATAAATGTAGTGGATTGCATTTGGGATGTGAACTCCATCAAAAAATTTGAAGTGGAGCACCTGTTTGGAAAAGGTAGAATGAAGAAAGTGAGCGGTAAAATATTTATTACGTATATACATATAATGTTTCATTTTTTTGACATCATGTATATGATCATATTCGTTTAAGTCTTATTCTTTCATCGTTTATTAATTAATATAATTTACCATGGTTATAAGTTATATTTAATATTGGTGAATTATTGTTTTTAGAAATTGCAAAGAATCTTGAGTGGATGAGTGAATGGATTGAAAGATGTAAAGCATGTAACAAAGATAGATTATCATGGCAACTACTGTCTGAATTGGTCAGAGAAGCGTATCATAGTGGAGATGGAAATGTTACAGACAGGGAAATTGATTTAGCATATGGTTTGAAAGATAGAAATGTAAGCAATTAATTCACCTATTTTATTCATTACTTATTTTATATTATATTTATAATGTGACAACAAGTTTGATTTTTCAGATAATTTTCAAGCTATTTAAATTATATGATTAATTATTAATTCAGAATGCATATTTTTCATGTTTGGCATATTTCAGTTGAAACACGACAAGGTAATGTGGTGCAATGGTCGTAAATTTTGCATTAAACAGTTGGATGATAACAGGAAAACTTCTGATAGTGGGATAAATGCAGTATTATAGGTCACTAATGTTTCCTCCAGGAGTGACAGACATCCTCGAGAATCTGAAAATAAATATTATGGATTTTTAGATGATATATTTGAGTGTGACTTTAATTCCTTCAAATTAGTTTTGTTCGATGTCAAATGGTATAGGCTACGAATGAATGTACATGATGATGATAAAAATATTATTCAACATGACAATGGATTTCCAATGGTTAAAACATCACAATTTTGAGTAGGAAAATATCGCTATGTTTTTCCAAGCCAATGTGAACAAGTCTTTTACTCAGAGGTTCCAGGTGAGAACAGATGGTCATTTTCTATTAGATATGATCCAAGAGGAAGGCCAGTAGAGTATACTATAGAGGAAGAATATGACATTGATCAAGCAGAAGATGACGCAGTGGAAGATGAGCAGGAAGATGTATTGACAGACGAAGAAGATATAGAATATGAACCAGACGTAGGAGACGAGGCAACAATTATTGATGATGATGTCGATGAGGATATTATTGAAAATGACATAATTGATGATGATGATGACATGGTTGATCATTTCAATGCCATTTCTGAATCAGATGTTGGTATAGATGTCAATCATTTGGATGAAGATCAAGAAGATACAGAAGAAGAATATTGATATAGATGTTCTATTCGAGTATGAGCTGATATGTTATAAATTTATATTTTAATATGTAGGAATTATTGTCTTTAAATAATTTAATAATTATGTGGGTTTATTGCATGTTTTTTATTATTTCAAACCAAGAAATAATGGCCTTACTATTGTACAGGCTAAACTAAAATTATGTATTTATACAAACACATATTGAAAATTTTGTTTATGACCTTAATTAATTTTGTTTTTTTCGTATTATATTTCATAAATTGGGTATTAGGAAAATGAGAGTGATGTGAGGGGTATGGGAGAGGCCATATGAGCTTCCACCTTCACGTTGTTGGCCCTGTTCAGTAGAGAATAAATTATTCTTGAAACCAAGAGAAGCTTAGTCATCTTTATTTTCATTATCGTAAATGTCATAATTGTTGTCTGATTATTGTAGCGCCAAAATTGCTGAAATTGTTAGAAAACACTAAAAGTGCATTTCTTTTAGGAATTGTCCAACAAGGCCATAAGTTTGTCTAGATGACCATTTTCTTGCTCGAATATGATAATAAATTCTTCAAAAATTCCCACTATGGTAGTGTTTAAATTGATATTTCGATGACGAAAATGGATTCAACACTATCAAGGACCCTTGGGGCACCCAAAATCTTGAATATTGACAACTATAACCTAGATTTTCAATAACTTCCACCATACTTTCGCAAAATCATGCTATAATTTCTATTGTTTTATGGATGAAATTCTGGCTTCATTAGACTACGTGTTTCTTTTATGTGAGGTTTAAGAATCTTCCCTATATCTTGTGTTGTTAGAATTACATGATAACGTTTAGCCATAATGTAAACACATGATTTCATGGTTTTATTCCCAGTTGTCCTCCTACTTCTTTGCATTTTATGTTTATAATTTAGTGGATATTATATGAGCTTGAGGTTGTGGCCTTTCCATTTATCAAGTGTGATAGTTGATTGAAATGGACCACCCTAGTTCATGTATTCACTGTCTTAGAAATTACACAGAGGACTATTCACGAGGTTAATAAGCCTTGGTCATGAGCCGAATCTTCACCACGACTGAGAAGCTCAAATTATAATCCAAATCCAGGAATGAGAGGTGATAACTGGGAAAATGATTAAGGAAAAAAAAAAAAACAAACAGAATCCTGAGTTTAGGGACTGCATAATAGGAATGATAAGAACTCACACTTGTCTCACTACATGTATAAAAGGTGGGGTCAGTTTTTATGAGATATCCTCCTCGACCTTTGTGAAATTTACACTATTCACTTTCCAAAATAAATATTTTGCTAACTATTCATGAATGTTACACATAGTGTCATGGGGTTTCACTATGCAAAAATGTTGTTTAGTTACTCAAAAATTCCCTACAGGTTAATCACCTGAGAAATTGGAAAAAATATAAAAATTTATAGAGTTTATACTATCTTAGCACCATGTATTAACCAAAATCACTAACAAATTCATTCTATGGCCATTACTAGCTATACCGAATTTTTTTATGTGCTCTCCCAAATGGATAGTGCATGTCTGTATATATACCCCACATTTCTTATTGGATGTGTGGTGACTTGGCATGGATTTATTTATACAATTAGCACACATGAAACCTATTATGTTAGTATTTCACCCCTCACTTTTCCCATGTGGTTCACATGCTTCCTTGTTAACCTTTGCTAAGATGGGAAAAAATTGACTTCACACTACATTTCACAACCGTTGGTTTTACGAAGGCTTATTTCGTTTCTTTCCTGCTCTATTCTCCTTCCCCCACAGCCAGACCATTTATCTGCGATTTGAATCAGACCCCGCTCTATTCTCCTTTCCCGTAGCCAGACCATCTATCTACACCCATCTCCCACAGAGTCATTTACAAACTTGAGACTCTCTTGTGAATCTTATTCAATATCAGTAATAGCGGCAAGTTTTTATTAAATCAATATTGACATAGCAGGAGCCAAATAGCCGCCATTATTTCAGTTCAACGAATTGAATAAGGATTGTTTCTATGTACAAGAAAATGCTATGTGCATAACCTGAAAACGCTATTGAACTCTGCGCGGGGACGAAATCGAATCATCTGCCATCGCAAACACTTGAGGGAGCTCCAAATTAAATGAACACAACTCTTTGTCAACATAAAACCCACCCATTCAAGTGTTGAGACATT
Source organism: Pinus albicaulis (assembly GCA_034641835.2). NCBI lineage: Eukaryota > Viridiplantae > Streptophyta > Pinopsida > Pinales > Pinaceae > Pinus > Pinus albicaulis. Next base: position 120,400 of record JAXQQM020074641.1, read on the forward strand.
GATTTTCTAGGGTTGCATTAGAGGAGACATTAATCTGATAGGTTCACGTCAAAGGAAACATTAATCTTCTAGGGCCACATTGAAAGGCTAAGTGGCAAAATGGTAATGTGGTTTCTTCATGCTTCAAAATTCCTTCATCTAGCCTTTCCGTTTATTTGATAGCCATGTTGATGTAAAATGCTGAATAAACCTTTACTTACTATGAATTTTAAATGCTTCCTTAAGGTATTTCCTTACTATTTCAATGCGTATACTGTCTCCTCTAAAATTCATCGAACCTTGAAAATCACTTAGAACTCTCTTACATAAATGGACACAAGTATTTCTAGTCACTTGAGATTATGGAAATGAGTAGTAAAATTATGTCAATGTGTATTTAGAGCTACTACTAAGTTTTGATCCATTTATGCTGTTTTAAATGAGATGCTTTAGAAAGGATTAGGTGTTCACGAGGAGAGACAGGAAGAGAGTTATGGGCTTAGTCTAAAGGCCTGGGCTTGGATGGCTAGTTTATCTTCCAATGGACGAGGACTTTATCAAACACCTGAAACACAATTATTAGCCTTCAAGTGAAATAGATCAGCCCTCTAGTGACTTTGTTCTTCATTTCATCAAAAACCTATGTAATAAACAAGGAGAAATTAATGGCACAATAGCAATATGATTAAAACACACCAAGAGACTCAAAATTTAACCTTGGAAAAACTTCCAGAATGATGTTAAATTGATACAAAACTTGTTCCTTAATTGGTCACATAATGATACAATTATAGAAGATTAAATCACTACAGAACTTCAAAGTACTATGGTTTGGACTTCAAACTTATACAACAAACCCCTTACTTCCTCTATTTTGTGTCTATTTCTTTGGTGATCTTTTATTGGTTATGGAAGTTGTGTCCCCTTGTGAATTTGAGCCCCTCATCAATATCCCCCCACAAATTTGAACCTCTCATTAATCTCTTCTCTCTCTATATAACTTCTTTGGCATTTCCTCATTGACGCCCAAGAATCCACTTAAATATCTAAGAAACTTGTACTCCGTTGGTGTAACTCCTTGTTTGGTTGTCCTACCAAATCCTTTTCTCAATGCCTAGATTTTTAGCTTTCATCTACTTTCACATAAAAAAACACTTATTTTCTTAGTAAAGATAGGTTGTCGTGAAAATAAACTAGTGTTTCTTGGCTATAGGGTTTTCTCCTGGTCATCAAGTTTTTCCAATTCTTGTATTTTTCTCTCTACCACATCCAAAGGTGAAGGTAGTAAATATCCAAAGCAAGCTTTTGAAGGTGACTTGTTTGTGGAAGTTTGAAGTACCATATTTTACTAATTTAGTAAAGGTGAATTTAGATTAAGTTCTCATTCTAGGGTCTTAGATGGCTTTCATAAGATGTAAAGCAATTGTGTGAAGAGACAAGAAGTATTGAGTCTCCTGCAACACTCTAAAGTGCTAGATATTCCTTGGAGAACAACTTGGGAGCTATTTTCAAAACAATGAAAGGCCTCCACTGCTTAATCAACCATACAAGTGAATTAAACAATAATATTTGGTATGGAAGATGAAGTGTGCATTATGAGGTCCTCTCCTTGTAGTTATTATGTTTTTAACCACTTTTCAGTTGCTAATCACACTTTAGGTGTGGTTGAGGATAAACCAAGGAAAAATTAGTGATGGACCTAAGATAATTTATCCAATGAGAGATGAAAACCCAAAAACTGGACAGAGTATTATTGTGAGGGGAAACCTCTAGCTATTGGAGGATATATATGGTCCAGGTAGCACAACAGTTTGAGAAGTAGAGTAGATTTCTTTGTGATGCAAATTTGATAAAATCCCAATGCTCTAGAAATTTTTAAGAGAGGCCTAAAATGAACCTATAGGAAGATGAATAAAATATGACATCGTCTTCATCTCATGGCTTGATATTTCTCGTGTTCTTTTTCCATTGTTGATCCAAAATGGGTAATGTAGATGGCTGCTTGTATAAGTTTCTTTGTTTAAGCTTTCAGTGCCATCCATTATTTTGTATTCTTTATCAATTACATGGCTTGTAGGGTTAGATGCACATCTATTGGATTCCTTTGAGTTTTAAGATATCTCAAATGGATGGTAGTGAATTGTTGGGAATGCCCAACATGCATTGTCAGCAAATGGGTGAACAGTGAAAATAAGAGAAGTAGCTCAATATGAAAAGGACAAAAATCAGGATGTAACCCGATCTACTCAATGAAGATGAGATCTAACAATCACTTATACATAAAAAATAATACATGTGATGAAGGGGAAACCAAACATATCTATATTCATACGAAGAGGAAAATACATGTCCCTAGTCCCTCGTCTAACAATAGAGATAACCATAGTGCCCTACATTTACATAGTTTGTTGTGACACGTTTTTACAATAAAATAACACAATGCCAATACAAACTTCTTTGAGATGAGATTACTAACAGTGACTTATACAAGCGAATTGCACTATGTAAATTCAAGAGGAAGAAAGATGCAAGATGCACAAGACACCAAAAATTACAAGAGAAGCCCATTATCACTTGCATATGAGGACAAAATGAAATATAGGAAACCCTTAGGGTATGAGAATGACTTATTATGAATTTTAAATTCTTCTTAAAGTATTTCCTTACTGTTGCAACATGTATATTAGACTCATAAAATTATACATCGGACCTTGAAAATCACTTAGAACACTTTAAGAGCAATGACACAAGTATTTATAGTTACTTGAGATTAAGTGTCAAATGAGTATAGACTTATGCCAATGTATTTTAGAGCTTACTAAGGTGTTTTGATCAGATTTATGATACTGTAAATGAGATGCTTCAGATTTTATTGTAAAACCAGTGAGGAGAGTATGAGGAAAGAGAGAAAACCGTTAGGCATAGAGGTCTAGTTTGATGGCTAGTTGATCTTCCAATGGACAAGTACTCTATGAAACACCCGCAACACAATTATTAGCCTTCAAGTGAAAAAGATCAGCCCTCTAATGATTGAAGCTAGGGCTTGTCTAAAATCAAGAAATTAACAAATTAGAACAGAAAAAGAAAACGAAACTATTGAAAATTCATTCATTTTCAAAGAGAAACAAGGAAGCATAAATAAAATTAGAAGAGTTTAAAGAACGTGATATTAGTGGCATAGTCATTGTCACTAGTGTTATATTTCATAGCAACAGTATAAACATCATTATTCTATGATATTAACATACCTTTGGACACCATCCCACCAATTAAAATCATCAGTTTACATTAAATTTTCATTTGAGTGGATTTCTAGAGTAGAGTTGGTAGCTGCTAGCCCTTTTATAGGTGAATTCATATTTTATCTACTAGTCCATTCTATCATTTAGTGACTTTTTAATTATTGATATTTTAATTAAATAATAAAGTATATGTGGTTGATAAAATTATACTGTGGTAGTTGTTTACTGAATTGTATACATGTTCAGAAAGTTAAATGTTCATAATAAGGAAGTCATGATTGGTTGGTGATTATACAGTTGCACCCTTTCTATCATATGTATGCCCTCAATAAGAACCCCAACCTTGCAAATTGAGTTAACAGCACAAGTGAATGTATGATTGCTAGTATTTTTCGTCATACTTGTCCCCTTTTTTGGAATAGTCATCGTCTTTGGAGGATTTGTTGATTCAATATTTCTGATAGAGACATCATATATAGTTCACTTCAATATTTGCTTGAGATGAAAGAAAAGTGACTTGTGGGAGTTGGATTGATATGCAAGCAAGGTGATAAGAGTTTATGTTGTGGTTGGGTGAGGATTATACCACCTATATTTAGTTTTTTCTAGGGGATATCTTATCATGATGAGGTGATTTTACATAACACGTATTTTTTCCATTTGGTCTATTGTTATGTTTGGAAAGAGAAAAGTTACAATTTGATTATTCTCTCGTCTTCAACTTCTAAGCTTTCTTGTTTTTCTCCTACTAGTTTTATGAGTTTGTAGCAGCAGTTTTATAGCTTGAGAGATTCACAAGATCTTGAGTAGGCATTGTGAACTATGCCCCTGCCATCTACTTCAAGTAGATTTGTCTTGTTTCCTGCTAGAAATATTTCATGGCATCTTTGAGATGTTTTATTGTGGATAATTATATATTTTCTCTTTGCTTATGAAATTTGTTTTTAGGGCTTCTAATTAGAAAGACATAATCTTGTATTACCTTTCTAATTTTCTTCTCTTCCCTTTTATCCATTCAATTGGACCTTCCTTAGAGGATTACATATTTCTTCCTAGTGTTCCCAGTGGATTGGAAAATATTTGGAGAATCAAAGATACTTGTGACATTGGTTTTAATTAAGTCCACCTCTTGACATTGTTTTCTAGACCATTAGTTAATTCTATATTGTGATTTTGGGAGGTTCCTTTCCATCTTCTTTTCCTATTAAGATCATAAGTGTTTTCCTTTCTACATATGTGTGGCATTACAACAGAAAATTGACCTTACAATATTTATGTATATCTTGTTTCACCAAATTGATCTCCTCCTTCTAACCTATCTCGGTAATTGGAGGTGCTAAACACTATATATATTCCCTAGCCCCAGACATATATGATATTAGGCTAGTGAGATATCTGCATTGCCCCATTCTATTGGTATGCTACTACGTTCATGAGGCCACAAAAATGTATCGACTTTTAGTGCAGATTTGTGCCCATATCAAGCAACCAAATGTCCATCACTAGATTTTTCTCTTTGGCCTCAAATGTTAGGATGGGTTCGGCTGATCACCACCACATTTCTCCTCCCATGATGCCCTAGCTAAATATTTAGCGTTAGGCATTCTATATAGGACATTATTGTTGGTATTTTCATTGATACCTTGGTGATGGAGATGAGGATGGCTCTGCTCCCTCCTCTACATCTTACCTCTATATCTAGTATGGAGTATTAATTTCTACAATTTAAATTTTTCCTTCTAGATTCACCTTTTCTTTCAGTATCACTTGTATTTGTTTATCTTTTAGCTTTCAAGAATCAAGAGTATTCTGGGCACTTCCACAGTATTTATATGTCTCATTGTATTTTCTAGTCCCATTGGCTTACTATTTAGTGTATCTTATCTTCCCCCTACAAATGTTTTTAATAAAAGAATTATGGTTAAGGTTTGATATGATGTTGATTGTGTTCTTAGTCACTGCATTTTTTTTTTGAGAGGGGTGGGGGGGGGGGTGGATTAAAAAAACGAAATTCATTGAATCTCATGCACTAGTGAATTTAATGGAAAATTAAATCAACCAAGCATGTTTTTATATAAAATTTGTGAAAAAATCATCAAGGTTAATTTTTATTTGTTTTTAAAAATATATAATAATATATGTATTTATTTATGTGTGTGCATGCATTTATCTATGTATTTATGAGCATGTTTTTGAACAATATATGATGGTTAAGATGTTTTAGTCTTGAGACATTTTTGGATCAAAGTTGAAGTTATAAAAAATATTTGCGTCTTTTGTTTGAATATATGGAGTTTATCAAAATCTTCTTAATTCATTTTCCAAATATAATGGAAAATGCTATCATATTTTTTGTCCCTATTCCCTTGTCTAACACTTCCTTGGCCCTCACACAACTTGAAAAGTCTGATATCTGAAGGTTGAATAGTCTCTTTTAAAATGAACAACACATGTTTGCAAATGATTCTTCCTCCTTTCTTCCCTGACAAACCTTCCTTAAATAGATTCATGGAGGAGGATAGAGAATGGTTGTAGATCTCTCGAACTTATGTAACTTGAGTCTAATAAGTTCAAAATCTCCTAGTGCAAGAGAATCAATTCATTTAGTGTTGATTTCCTCAACTCATTCAATGTTGGTCTATGCAATGGGTCCTTAGTGAGATTCAAGGGTGGAAAATACAGTTGTAACAACACCCCATAATGTGTGAGGTAAGAATAGGAACCAATGGTTGAAACACATTCTAGTAAACATCAGTTATGAGGAATTCTAAGGAAAGAGCTAAAGATCAAGGAACTAGTGATTACTTGCAATCGATTGTCAACAAATAGATAGGCATATCGATTCTTAGAAGAGAAACAAAGCATGGTTGCCAACATAATACACTTTGAATCCATGTAATAATATGTAAGACCATGGCCATGAAAAAGGTACACAACGGGTCCATGTGATGAAAATGATCATAGCCATGAGCAAAGTCAATGTGAATATGTCATAATATACATCAAGAAGACAACAAATACCAATGGGAAGACGTATTAATTGTAAGATAGTGATATAATCCATCACAACTTAGGAGGGGTAGCATGAGTGACGTGCCTCCAAAGCCCAAAGTCTTTGTTCCAACCCCGATGGTATCATTCTACATCATGTGAATGGATAAAATATTGGAATACAACAATGTATCAAGTATCAACACTTAGTGCTATTCTTACCTCTCCAAAATGAGAACTAAACATTTGTTGATCCACACTTAGAAGCTAAGAAAGCTCAGCTTGAGATCCTAAATATTGGGGATAAAAAACATAAATGGAATCCCCATCAAAATCTGCACCAAGTGGCCACCATATTTAGAGTAACAATAATCAATAGAGCCCTAAGATTGCACGTATGATTATAATCCATGCAATAATGCTTTTGGACACTTTGAGGACCATTAATCTAAACAAAATCCTATCATGAAAATCTATTTAATCTAATATATAGGAAATTTGTTCCTCCCTTGAAACATTTGGAGCCCCAAGAATTAAAAGTTGTTGTCTGCCTTCTGGCAGACCTGTGGCTCCCACTATCATTTCCTAGCTCATTCATAAATATATTTCTTTGAGAATCACAATGATCAAGAACCAAATCATCCAAACATGCACTAAAGCATCTAAGGAAAAAGCATCTAAGGATAATAATTCAATAAAAAAGTTCAATTGAATTCAAGCACTTTACCGCTAATTTCAACCTTTGCACTTAACAATTGAATTCTACAAATTTGGAGTAAGCAAAACTTAACAATTTGTTTTATCAAAGGTGTTTTTCTCAATTACGTTTATTTCGTGTGTACTGTAAAGTATGTATTATCTCACACGAACACAACGTTGAGCTGTCAAAGATGAATCTCAAAGGTGTTTTTCAAAATATAAGCACACATGGGCATTATTGAGCCAACAATGCCTGCATATTTCCTTCTCATGAACAAGTCTCAATGTGGAAAATCCATGAAATATAATTATGTCAACATTTTCATGTAATTCTTCCACATTTTTCCAAAAAAACACATTGCCACGTGCTCTTGTTTTCTCATTTTTCTAAGCAAGGAAATGGGAGCATGTTATGCTATTGATGGCGAAGGTTGTTGTGTCTACTTGTAGTTGCCCTCCTATGGATCAAGGCCTACTACTTTTTTCTTTTCATCGAAAAACCTTAGAGATAGGTCACTGAAAATCTCAGAGAAGATGTCCGAAAATCTCTGTTTGTAGACTGTTTGAAGATCACAATATCAATTTGCAGTGAAGAACAGTAATATATTCATTGGTATGTGGAACACCCAAATGGAAGATAACATGTCATTGTTATTTGGTTCATGATGTTGTGGCACTGAAGTAGAATGATGTACGTATGATTATAATCCATGTAATGAATGTTTGTGGACACTTGGAGGACCATTAATCAAAACAAAATCCTTATCATGCAAATCTATTTAAGCTAATCTCTAGGAAACGTTTTCCTCCCTTGAAACATTTCAAGGCCTAAGAAGGCAAGCTGTTGAACCACTTTCTTAGCAAATCTTGCATTTCCACTATCATTTCCTAGCTCATTCATAAATATATTTCTTTGAGAATCACAACGAGCAAGAACCAAATCATCCAAACATGCACTAAAAGCATATAAGTATAAAAATTCAATCAAAAAAGTTCAATTGAATTCAAGCACTTCACTTCCACTCCTAAAACTTTGCACTTAACACTTGCATTACAAATTTGAGTAAGAAAACTCAACAATTTTGTTTAATCACCATTGAATAATATAATTTCACTATTTCTTATGAGAAGCCCATTCTCCTCACAGTTCAAATCAAGAGGTAAGTTCATCTAAAGGAGTTGCCTAGCTATCCAAAATGGCCCTCCATCATGCACTTTAGTGACTGTTGGTTCATGCAAGTTTCCATAAGTCCACATTGATAGCTGATTCAGTGTAGTTTTATCCACCATATATTTGATATATTATGATGTAATCAAATTTTGGAGGCCCAGGTGTAACCATAGTTTTAAAAACACACAACCCAATATCACCTTGAGCCGACTACTGACTGGGAAAGTTAATCGTCCCACAAGTAACACAACCACTCATTATAAGGATCTAGCAAGGGAACCACAGATAAGAAAGAATTGTCTTCATATATAGTTCATAGCCCTTGTCTGCCATTTGATCATGCAACTTCAAAGCCTCTAAGATCTTGTTCTCTTTTATTAGCCCATAAATTATGGTATTGTATGTAATTATGTCAGGCATGCAGTAATTCTCATTTTGTGTTTTCAAGTTAGATATTGTTTTCAAGTTTTCACAGCTTCTCTAATTTCTTATTGGAAACATGCATCGATCGTCGTAGTACAGAACAACCCTGTGACAAAAGAAAACCATGTAGTACCAAGAACATGATTTGCTAGCCTTGCTCTATCTTAAGGTATTTAGTTCTTTTACATAATTGAAAATACCATTAATTTTGTTCAAATATGTAGATTACACATAAGTAATTTGATGATTCCCTTAATGAGGAAGATTTTTCTTCATCGCCATGTCCATTTTTGTTGCTACAAAAAAATTCGTGAAAAGCAGCCATGGAACTTGAGTGTTTGCTAGACATTGTGCCTCAAACACCTGAATTAGGAAAAAGGATAAGACAACTTATGACCCAACTAGAAACATATAAGGTAATAATAAAAAATCAAAAGGATATTTTTTTTGTTCTGCATGAGATCAATTGTGATAGTTTGATTTTTAATTTTTACATTAGCTAAACTAACAAAAAAATTCTTTTGTATGTAGCATTTTTTGACACCTGTTGCCCCCTATGTTGGTGGTAGTGGGACACAAAGGCAAGGGATTACCGAGGAACTCTCTGGTATACCTTCTACGCCTTTAGGTGGCAGCCAAGAAATGCACCCTGCCCAAGAAGACACACAACCAACCGCTGAACGTGTTGGTAGTGATGAGACTGGTATGGCCAACTATATTATTTCATTTCCTAGAGCTACACGTGTCACCTCCACGGGGACCATTACAGGCACATTTTTGGTGAACGATGAAGGTGTTCCTGTAAAGCAAGTACAACTCCCAGGTAAGTTTTCATATTTTAACTATTTCACGTACTCTATCTAAAACATATTTTATCATGATTTTTAGTTTTAAATTAATGATAATATCTTTTTTCTGTGTAGGAAACAATGGTTTCTACAAGTTTTTGGAGATCAAGGCATTGGTAATTTTTGGCCCAACCATATGCACAAGGTGGGATTCCCAGAATTCCAACCTGAAAAAAGAACTTCTAGATTATCTAGAAGGCCTTTTTTGGGGTGGGCACATTTGATAGAACAATGGTTTCTCAGGTAGTTGGAAAATATCTTAAATATACCAAGGACACCTATAGGATGCACTTGCAAATTAACTCTAGATACTAGCGTCCTCTCACAGTTCCAAAGAGGGAGTGGAGAGCACTCATCGATGACGGAAAAGAGAAAAAGGCAAAGAAAGAAGGAAAAATGCTATCTAGACCCACAAGGTAAATTACAACTTTAATTAAATAGCTTTAATTTTCTCTATGTCTAAAATAAAAGTGTGCTACGTCATATCTGACTTCAAGCTTTTTATGATAGGTTTCCTGACACCTCGAAGGCAACCAAAGCTAGGATTGAAAAAAAGGCCATCACAAGCTAGGACAAGGCAGCTACATGAAATTAGCCGCAAGAATTGTAAGTAGCTAAACATATTATAATTAATTGTATTGCCTTCCAAAATTTTTGTAATCCCATCAAATAACATTAAAAATACACAATCATATGTAATGTAGGGTGATGACTTTGGAACGAAAACCACAGAGGAAGAAAGAGAGATCGCTTTCTGTTCTAACTATCAAGCCATAGTTGAATGTCGTAGAATCTTGGGACAGGTCCCAAGATCTAGAATGCCTGATAAGGTAAAATTTTAACCTTTCAATATGTTTGTTTTTGTCCATTAATTTAATTTCTAACAACTTTGTTTAAATCAAGGGAGAAACACTTTCAACGAGCCAAATAACCCAATTGTAGAGCAGTGTGTTGAGAGTGAAATATTTCCAGAAGTACATGGTCCTCACGTGCAACCTTATCATTGTAGTGGGGACCAGGCCGACAATGCTACTATCAATGAGGGCCATGACGGTAATTAATTTCCACTTATAATTTTTTCTAATTATACCTTGATGGTTGTGTCCTTATAACGTTTTTTGTTTAAATGACAGAGAATGTTGTACTTGAGCATCCTACCACCAGAGAGGAACACAAGGCAATGGTTCCAACAATGACAACTGGTGCACTAGGCAAATAATCTCATTGCAATTTTTTTTATTAATATTACCGAACTAGTTCAATGATATTTAAAAAACTGACAATTAAAATTTAATATTATCTGTTTTTAGAGTTTATGTTCTATCACTCACGATACCACATCGAGTACACAACTATGTCGCATTTATAAAAGACAAGACAGAAGTAGAGCACAATGATGTTGATGATGTAGTTGGGAGCTTTAGAAGTAGGAATAAGAAAAAGAAAATTTTATAATGTAAAATATTGTATTATTATAAGACAAATGTTACCATACTTGGAACATTTTTTGCGTTATATGAAAACTCATTTATCATACTATTTTTATGTCAAGCACTTTCAATGTTTTCTTGCGTACTTTTTGTTGCATTGCTTTTTTATTAGTTATTGAATACTTTTTTTCTTCTCATGAAAGTAAAAAATGAAATATAGATTAAGTATTGGGGAATTGAGAATGATGTGAGGGAGAGGGGCCATAAGAGCTTCCACCTTCACGTGGTTGGCCCTGTTTATTAGAGAATAATTTATTGGAGTGATTTAATCTTGGAGAAAACCTCCCTCAATCCAACGTAGCAAAAAAAAAGTCAATGTTGACTTAGTTGCTACTCTTTCAGATCGTGGGAGGCTAGTTCCAATTTCAGACAACTCCAATAAATCATTCTTGAAATGAAGAGGAGCTTATTCATGTATGTTTTGACATTTTCAACATATGTTCCAACATTATCATAAGAATGCATCTTAGAGTAAAAAATACTACATCAATTACTTGTGTTTATTGTATAGATAATTATGGATTTTTAATGACTTGGCAGTGCAGGTACAAATCCTCTTGCATCATGAGCAATACAACTTGTCAACCAGGGTCATGTCCAGGATATTTTTTCTTTTGCACTTGACCAGCTTCGTAGTGTCACATTTTGTAAGTTCCTTTACAGTTCATAATTCAATATGAAGCGTGTTCATGATTATTATCTAGTTTTTTTTATGTGTTTTTTCATCTATTTGATTGTAAGTTTGAACATGCTTTTAAACATTGAATTTTTTTTTTATACTATTTTTATACTTACTTGTTCTAGTTATGGTGATATAACCACCATTGTATCGTATCCATCTTATCGCATTCCCTTGGGTTGTAGTTAGGTACAAAGGAACTCCAATCAGTTCCAATTCCCTCACATTCCTCTTGGCCAACAACATAAATTTAATATATGTGGGTTCCCCAGCCTAATGACCCCTTTTGTAGTAGAATGAGCGCCCGTGTTCTGGTAATTGTATATCTGCTATATTAGCATAGGAGTGGACCTAGAGTATTTGCAGCCAATTTCTCCCTACCACCATTTTCTGGAAGTCTATTCTGTTAGGTCATAAACTCCCTTGGGTAATTTATTTCCAAAAAACATGCCAATTATTTGGAGTTGAAATCTTATATCTCATATGGAAGGTTGAAGGATTCACCCAACACAAGGTTTATTGTACTAAGTGAACACAATGAGATCTACAAATATCCTCCTCCTCATTCAGATCATGATAAATTTTCTTGAAGATCACAATCTCAATTTTAGCTAGGTTGACCTAGTTTTGTGGTCACTTAGACACTAATAAAATTATCTTATTGCATCTTATATTATCTCCTCGCGCTCATCATCCTAGAAGGGGATAAGCCATGGACCAATAGAATGATGGATAGGACACTTGTCACCCCCAAATAGGGGGGCTGACAATGAAGGCTAGGGGACAAATCCCAAAAATAAGGATGGCTTTATGATGGAAAATTGGCCTGGAATTTTCCTACAAACATCAATCTATCATCACTAACTATTTATTCTACACAAGGTATCTAAAGTTTCTCTACCGATTCATTTTAATGCCAAGAATCCACTACATGAAACAAAATCATTGTTATTTTTTTTCGAGTTAGGATACAGTTTATAACGTTAAAAAGTTGGTATTATTTATAGGTCCATAGTGTTGCATATTTTCTATTTGAATTACATCAATATTTATAATAATTACGTTTATGTCTGTGTGTGTAATCTCTGTGTGTGTATGTGTGTTGGCTCACACATAGACACAACGTTGAGTCATCAAAGATGAATCTCAAAGGTGTTTTTCAAAATATAAGCACACATGGGCATTATTGAGCCAACAATGCCTGCATATTTCCTTCTCATGAACAAGTCTCAATGTGGAAAATCCATGAAATATAATTATGTCAACTTTTTCACGTAATTCTTCCACATTTTTCCAAAAAAACACATTGCCATGTGCTCTTGTTTTCTCATTTTTCTAAGCAATGAATTGGGATCATGTTATGCTATTGATGGAGAAGGTTGTTGTGTCTACCTGTAGGTGCCCTCCTATGGGTCGAGGCCTACTACTTCTGTCTTGTCACCGAACAACCTCATAGATAGGTCACTGAAAATATCAGAGAAGATGTCCGAAAATCTCTGTTTGTAGACTATTTGAAGATCACAATCTCAATTTGCAGTGAAGAACAGTAATATATTCATTGGTATGTGGAACACCCACATGGAAGATAACATGTCATTGTTATTTGGTTCATGATGTTGTGGCACTGAAGTAGAATTATGTGGCACACCTATGTGGTAGATGGTGTATCATCATGACATGGCTCATTGGTGATGAGGTGATGACATGGTGAAAGCATTGCACTAACGTGGCGTTGACATGGAGAGGAAGTGGAAGGTGATGTGGAGCTAGGTATTGACCTATTGTTATACTAGCATGTCGAGGAATTGTTTCCGAGAAATTTGGAATCTAGTATTTGGCCTATGTCCCAATAGTAATATAACCTAAACTTTTTCAGTTATATTAATTGTAGCTACAAATCCAAAAGAAACCTAAGACAATATGGAATATTTGTAGCTTCCTAATTATGTAGCCATCGTGTGATATTGTTATGCATTACGTTGTTAGAAGCATTTATACAAACTGATAATAAATGAAAATAGGCTATCCCAGTTGGGCATGATGTCAAGGTGTTGCCATGGTGTATTCATGCTTGGGCATGATGTCAAGTATTAGTCTAAATTTAACATTAAACATGGTGTATTTTTTAATGGACATAATATTATAAATAATAGACACGTATTATTTCCAGAGGTATCCTTTATGGATATACCTGATATTGTTATTTACCTTAGTAAAGGGTACAAGGTGATTTATCAAATATTTTTAGTCATGTTTTATTGTTGGGAAGTTTGTCTTGCTACAACATAAAGAAAATGGAGTCGTGTTTTAATTACTGGGCACTTTGCCTTGCTACAACAACAAAGAAATGGGGTTGTGTTTTAATTATTGGGCAGTGTGTCTTGCTATAGTAGAAAGGAAATGGAGCCATGTTTTAATTACTAGTAAGTATATCTTGCTACAGTAACAAGGAAATGGCCATCACTAAACTTCACATCTAGTGGCTCAACACTATTACCATCACCAACTTATTGCCCATTGACCACCAAACTAGTGGAATTATCCAAATTGGTGTTTATGTTAACCAACTGAAATTATTTGTGCATTTTTCCTTTAAAATTTTGCAAAAGATATTTGAGTCATGGAGTCTTTTACACTGTAATGGTAGTATAAGACTAATTGGTATAATTTGTGTGATTTTAATATATATTTGGTCTTTATATGAGATATTTCCATCACTTGAGTGTGTAACCATGCTAAGCACTAGTACAAAGACATTCCATTCTTGATATGGTAAGATTCTTGGACATGTTAATTCCTTTGTGACTTGGCATTTCCATGGTGATTTTGATGTTTATTTCACAAGGAAAGCTTCATGGATGGTAGATCATAATAGGAATGTCAATTATGTGTACACTCGGATATGAGATTAAGATTTTCATGTTATTGGTTTTGTTCTATCATAATACCTCTCTTGTATGTACTACAAGAGTAATCACCCTATTTAATGGTTTATAATTGGGTATACACTTGATGACCCTTCCCACATGCACCATATATTAAATGAATGCAGGTATAGCAACGTATAGAGGCCTCCCTTTAAGGCAAAAAATAGGACTTGTTTAGAGGTAGCAGTATGAAATAATAGTTGTAGGTTTCATTTCCCTCTTTACAATCCTCTTGTATTGACTCCCTTGGAGGAATTTCAAGCATAACCTTCCAGTCTTGTAAATGCAATTGACAAGTTTCAAACCTATAGAAAAAATATAATATAACAATGATGTTAGGCCCAACCTCAGCAAAAGGGTGTTGGAAAAATAACATAAGAATGGTCAAAACTAAGCCATTCAAGGAATAGTGGATCACCCAAACATAAACAGGAACAAAAAAAATCACAACTACACATGGGGGTACGCTACAAGTGACATCATATCCCAAGTTCCAACACTTGACATTGGGTTGAAAAATAAGTATAAGGACTGGTCTTATTCATGCATGCATAAAACTTGGATCCTTATGTTATCGCTGAGTAGGGTGCCATTGTGGGTAGATCAAACTTGAGGTGAGAAACAAGAGTTCGATCTAACAATGGCACCATACTACCTCGGTAGATCAACATAGAGATACAAATTGCATCATACTATCAATGGTCCTGACTTGTTCACAACTTTGATTGAGAACAAGTCCCATCATTAGAATTTATAAAGGATACTATCATCAATCATTTTTCCAAAATGTCACAACTTCCTCGAACTGGAAGAGTGTCATTTCAATACTTCTTCTTATGATAACTATATGCATGAATATATGATGATTCCAATATTGATCTACCTGCAAATATGTTTTCATGCCAAATTTTCATAGGTATCCATCCCTCTGGCTAGGGCTTCCCATTTTCACTGGTGGACTGATATTTCCTTTTGACAATTCAAATTTCACATGAGTGAAATTTCAAAGTAGTTCAAAGACCTGTTCAAGAATCAAGAAGTTGACACTCTTTTACATGAATTGTGATGAATGTCTCCTAGTATTATCCTTATGCTGATAAGACAACTGAATATTTTCTCCTTTAAAATTTGGCCCACAAAATAGGGCTTTCAGCAAGCACAAGAAATGTTTTCTCCTTCTTTATTAGTACTCTGAAACTGTTTATTCTTTCTGGTTAGTACTCTGAAAATTTTTAAAATATAAACGTTGGAAGACTGTGTTTTAATGACTGGGCAGTTTTCCTTGCTACAACAAAGAAATGGCTTTGTGTTTTAATTATTGGGCAGTGTGTCTTGCTACAGTAGCAAGGAAATGGAGCCATATTTTAATTACTAGGAATTATATCTTGCTACAGTAACAAGGAAATGGCCATCACTAAACTTCACATCTAGTGGCTCAACACTATTACCATCACCAACTTATTGCCCATTTACCACCATTGACCAAATGTCCACATTGTTAGTTTGGTTGTAGAATGAGTTTTATGTACAAGATTGCTATTTCACCTCTTTATTTAAATTCTTCGAAATCACATTTGAAGGGGTTCTCCTAACTTTGTTGATCGAGGGTATTACTTGGACCAGCCTGCATGAAAAATGTGAGAGAATTCTGAGTTGTCTTACTAGAGCCTTCAGATGAGTAAGTGCTTAGATAAAAATTTCATGCTAGTAGTTGAGATACCCAAGAGAGATAATATTGAGGTTGCTAGAAAACTGTTTCAATTAGATACCTAGCATTCCACTAGAAACAGAAAGAAAATTTATGTGTGGGAACATACAATCTCTACACTATTTCATGCTTAACAAGTGCCAAAGAATCTACATTTTATAATCTCTTTGTTAAAGCCTTGTAGCACAAAGGGTAAACAAGGGACCTGCCACCATAGTAATATGTTGCAACTACAAAGATCACATGGATAATGACCGCATGCCAGAGAGGGTCCAGATGGAATCAAGGATATTGGGTTTTCAAGCTCTGGTTTGAAAAACCCTTTATGGATATAAATCCTATTATAGGAGAAAATTACATAGGAAAGCACAAATTCAACTATGCATTCACTACATGCATATTCCTCAATGGCTATGGTGGGCATTTTTTTTATTTCAGTTAGAGTGTTTTGTAAAAGCGCTTTCTTGATAGGTATTATTAGTTGGAAATGTAAAATAAGAGAGATTCCTGCCATCACAGGGGAGCTTAAATCCAAGTAAGAAAGAACTGGATGCATGTAGGAGATAAATTCTACAGATAAATTAATTTCCTTTTGAATATGGGGGAAAGGCTGAAAAGAGTGACTGATTTCAAGGATCGGAATTTCATAAATGTGTTCCGGCGATAACCAGGGGTGTAGAGTCCCCATGGAGACTACTAGGGATGTGATTTCTGAAATGCTACTTCAAGAGTCTGTGAAGCTTGTAAGGCCCCACTATAACAGTTGAAAATTAACCTAACTGCTCTTGATATCATATGTTTTAAATGCAAAACTCACAACTCCAAAGGGTGAGGCTTGGTCAGTTTTATGGTTTGTACTCCTGTTAAGTTCTCTTAGCACATGGAAGGCATAAACATATTGGTTTCCTTGAACATAATTTCAACCATCTCTTACTCCATCTCCTTCATTTTCTTCTCTATAATACCCACTTCTTTAACCCTTTTTTATTTGGAAATTTGAATCCATCTATGAGTTCTAACCCTTTCCTTTTCTAATTCAAAGAATAGTTGGACTACAAAGTAAGTAGGGAGTATCTTTCATGCCTCAATATAGGCATAGTAATATCCATGATATGGCTAGTGGTCTAGCTCCTATAATTTGGGATCCTATTCCTGTAGCCCCACAATCCCATTTTGTAGGTGTTTTGTCTCTTCCTTTAGCCACATAGTTTTTTTTTGGCTCTACAGATCCTTCCTATAGCTTAATGGATTTTCCTAAAATATTGGTTTCCTTGATACATAGCCTTCTTTGTTAGATATTTGGTTCTTTTGACCTGATTTTATTGGAGGTTATTTTCACTTATTGTCTATTTTCTTTCTTATATTCCTCCTTTTGACAACTGACTAATTCCTCAATAGTGATGGGTGTTGGAGAAGGAGGTTGAGGCTTCCCTTATCTGATTTTGTTACTCTTTATGGTCTTAAAGTATGTGAGGGCTTTATTTTATTTCCTTCCTTGAGGTTTGGTTGGGGTACTTAAGCCTACTAGGGTAGAAACAATTTCCTCCTCTATGTTCCCCTCTATAGTGCTTTCTTTCTCCTCCATTGTTCTTTTCTTTGGTGGCCTGGATGTTTGATTATAATATCAATATTAAGCATAACTGTTGATTTTTTTAACAACTCTCAGTGACAGTTTGTATTATCCTGGCATACTTGTTTGGACTATTCGTTTCCTGGAGGCCACCTTGAATTCATTTTTGTTGGGGATAGCTTAAGATCCTTTATAATTTTCCAAATAATAGGCATATAATGACATCTTTAACTAGGCAGGCATAATTCCTTGTGCCCTTTTGGTGCTTGGACTCTTCTTTATCCCAAAATCACCAAGATGGCTGGTGAGTTAGTAGCACATTCAAGCATGTAAACTGAAGTGATATGAAATTTTATTTAGGTGTCCCTGTTACTTATTTACTATCATCCATTATCGGTAAGGTCTCATTCTTTATGGCCATGTACATGCAGGCAAAGATTGGTAATAAAAATTTTGAAGATTCATTACAGGCTCTACAAGGCTCTGATGCTGATGTTTCTCTAGAAGCAGTTAAAATCAGGGTCTTTTTCTGAAACAAATGTGATCATTTAGTTGTTTACACTTTTCCTTCTATATTTATGGTTTCCCAATCTTTAATTCGTTTCTCATCCATCATTCAGTTTCCTTTCCATTTCCATTTTCAAAAGTCTGTGTGTTTTTCTTGTTTCTTTCAGTTTTTTGGCCTTTACAAATGGTCTATGTATTGCACAATACATATCACAGGAATTAATCCCTTTCTTATACTGGGACAATTATCCTCTAACTAATAAAAAAAATTTTGTGTTTCAGAGTATCATGGAGACGGGCACTCAACAAAGTAGTATCAAGATATCAGAGCTTTTTGAGCACAGATATGCACTGCCTTTGACCGTGAGTCACATTTTGAATGTCATTTGATTTGGTAGATTTGAAAATCTACTTTGATAGGTGGAGGCATATTTGTTATTCTAAAATGAGAATGAACTGTATTTTTTTATACTGACATTAGTGCATCTAAATGGGATACCACAGATTGTCATTGGACTGCTGCTTTTGCAGCAATTAAGTGGAATTAATGGTACCATGTTTTACAGCAGTAACATTTTCAAATCTGCAGGTGATTTCTCATCTGACATAGGTTTCTCCATATCGTTGTTGTTTATCAAGCTGTGGGTTTCTTTCTGTTTTATAGTAGAAGTTTGAAAAAATGTGTTGGATCTGTAGATTTTTTAGTAACTTCTCACAGCAAAGGTTAATGCATGGAAAATAATGAGGCTTTATTTCAAGAAATATATATATCAAAATCAAACAGTTAATATCAACATCTTTGGCTTGGCTTCAGTATTTTTTTATCTTTGAATTAACTATTTATCTTGAACATTTATAGGAATTTCATCTTCCAATTTTGCATCACTTGAACTTGGTGCCATCTAGATTTTCTCTTTTAGTCCTATAGAGCTCCACTAATTTTTTAAGGCTCTGATGAAAAATCCAAGTTGTTGGTTTTCTATCCCAAGTATTAGAGTCAAATTTTTGTGTTTGAGGGATGTTAAATAATCTATTGTACAGGTCATCATGACTGCATTTGTTGTATGGCTCATGGATAAAGCTAGGCGACGTCTCCTCCTTATGGTGAGAAAATTGTTTACAACTGACTGTGCTATGTTCATGAATCTGATCTCAATAAAAAAAAATTACATGAAATTGTGTTGATGTTAACAAGTCTCATCTGGGGGCATGGCCGTATGTCTTTTCCTCGTTAGTTTCTCATTTTACTTGAAGGAAAGTCTCTCCAATAATTTTATAATGCTCTCCAATAAGTGAAAACATTACACTAACGTGGCCTTGACATGGAGAGGAAGTGTAAGGTGATTTGGAGCGCATGTCGAGGAATTGATTCCAAGAAATTTGGAATCCAGTATTTGGCCTATCTCCCAATACTAATAGAACCTAAAAATTTTCAGTTATATTAATTGTACCTACAAATACAAAAGAAACCTAAGACACTATGAAATAATTGTAGCTTCCTAATTATGTAGCCATCGTGAATGGCATTGTTGCAATTCCATGCGGTCTCTCTATTGCTACGCCTTTTTGGCTGCAGGTCTCTCCCCTCCTGAAAGCTGCAGCCTCTGCCCAGGTGGAATGGCTCGGGGTTCCCTCAAGCCCGGGCTGCCTTGCGCTGGAAAACAGGACTCACGCCATAAAATGGCTTCAGCAAGTTGCTTTCGCTAAAGCGTTTTCGTTGGAGGCTCTGTTTTCTCAACCCTACAGTGATCTAATGCAGAAGCTGAAGCACAACCGAGGCCTGCGGACTGGGGTCCCCTTGGGCCATGGCAGATTGGCTCTTGGAAGCACAACAGGTCTTGGCATTGGATCTAGGCACCTCTTGGATTTTTTTCAGATTCAAATTTCTCAACCTACAGGCAAAACCATTCTGCAATGGGTTAGTTCTTCAGATTTGGTGCTTGATCTTAAACTGGATCTAGAAAGGCGAACTGGGATCCCTTCAGGCCTTCAGAGACTTCTCTTTCAAGGTAAACAACTTGAAGACCTTCTTCCCATTTCTTCTTACAGCATTATCAGAAACAGCTCCTTAGTGTTAATCCTCCGGTTGAGAGGGGGGGCAGGGGGACAGACGTCCTCTGCTCCTCATTTCTCTTACAAAGATGCTGTTCACTCAGAGATTCCTAAACCCCCGGAAGCCTCCAAGCATAAGCCATTTTTGGTTGACAAGACAGAGGATGTTCCCACTGTCGAAATCACTTATCCAGATCTTGCAAATCTTCTTCAAGATTTTGCAGACAGAGCCATCATCTGCAGATTCAACGGATTGTGGCCGCGATCTCAGGACCTTTATGCTTGGATTCATGCAAACTGGACCCATCAATGTAAGGTCAGTTTCTGCTCTAAAGGATACTTCATTGTTCTATTTAATGACAGTAAGCATTATGAAAAAGCTTTAGAAGAAGGCCCTTGGTTCATGGGTACTGCAGGGCTTTTCTTAACTCCTTGGTTCCCAGATTTTGATCCTGTAACTGCGGTCATTACCACGACACCAGTATGGATCAGGCTTCCAAACCTACCTATCCACTTATGGCATGTTGCAGTCTACAAATCTATAGGCAACACCCTGGGCAGTTTCATAACAGGTGATTATAGGCGAGAAATCAATGGACTCTACACATATGCCAGAATATGCGTGGAGTTAGATTTAAGCAAGGGACTACCAGAGCAAATCAATATCAAGATAAACGACTTTGTTTGGACCCAGACTTTGGATTACGAAAACACTGCCTTCCGCTGCCGCCATTGCCATTTAACAGGGCATCTGCGGTCCTCCTGCCCTTCTCTCCCGGCAAAACTGAAAAAGGATCACCTCTCCAAGCCCAGATCCAAACGATGGGCTCCCTGCTCTCCACCTCCAGTTGTGGACTCTGATTCCTCCATCTCCGAAGATGAAGCCAGTGATGCTGATCTGGATCTCGCCCCTCAATCTGGGGTCCCCTCCACCGATGGACCGTCGCGTTCCTCTGATGTAGCCATCGCTCAAAAACGCATCCATTTGACCTCCTCCTCTGAATCAGACAAGGAGGGCCCCTCCATGGAGACCCCCAATCTTCAGGTTGTTGTTACTCATTCGCCCTAGGATGGCTGGGTCGAAGTTAAAAAAAGAAAAGGAAAAAAGCTTCGTATTGAGACTTCTGCCCATTCTGGGTAGAGGTCAGTCTTTTAGCTTATGTCGTTGGTTGTAGCTCCTTGACTGCTTCTCTCTTTCTCCGGAACCGAGGTTGATAGTCCTATCATTTCCGGTTGCCGGTTTTTTTCTCTCTTGACTGTATCTTCAGATTGTACCATATTTTTACTTAATAGAATTAGTCCAATTCGGAGAAGAAAAAAAAAATTATGTAGCCATCGTGTGATATTGTTATGCATTACGTTATTAGAATCATTTATACAAACTGATAATAAATTAAAAAAGGCTATCCCAGTTGGGCATGATGCCAAGGTGTTGCCATGATGTATTTATTCTTGGGCATGATGTCAAGTATTAGTCTAAATTTAACATTAAACACAATGTATTTTTTAATGGACATAATATTATAAATAATAGAAAGGTATTATTTCTAGAGGTATCCTTTGTGGATATACCTGATATTGTTATTTACCTTAGTAAAGGGTACAAGGTGATGTTATACAATATTTTTAGTCATGTTTTATTGTTGGGAAGCTTATCTTGCTACAACAAAAAGAAAATGGAGTTGTGTTTTAATGACTGGGAAGTTATCCTTGCTACAACAGCAAAGAAATGGGGTTGTGTTTTAATTATTGGGCAGTGTGTCTTGCTACATTAGCAAGGAAATGGAGCCATGTTTTAATTACTCGGAATTATATCTTGCTATAGTAACAAGGAAATGGCCATCACTAAACTTCACAACTAGTGGCTCAACACTATTACCATCACCAACTTATTGCCCATTGACCACCAAACTAGTGGACTTATCCAACTTTGGTGTTTGTGTTAACCAACTAAAATTATTTGTGCATTTTTCCTTTAAAATTTTGCAAAAGATAGTTGAGTCATGGAGTCTTTTACACTGTAATGGTAGCATAAGACTAATTGGTATAATTTGTGTGATTTTCATATATATTTGGTCTTTATATGAGATATTTCCATCACTTGAGTGTGTAACCATTCTAAGAACTAGTACAAAGACATTCCATTCTTGATGTGGTAAGATTCTTGGACATGTTAATTCCTTTGTGACTTGGCATTTCCATGGTGCTTTTGATGTTTATTTCACAAGGAAAGCTTCATGGATGGTAGATCATAATAGGAATGTCAATTATGTGTACACTCGGATATGAGATTAAGATTGTCATGTTATTGGTTTTGTTCTATCATAATACATCTCTTGTATGTACTACAAGAGTAATCACCCTATTTAATGGTTTATAATTGGGTATACACTTGATGACCCTTCCCACATGCACCATGTATTAAATGAATGCAGGTATAGCAACGTATAGAGGCCTCACTTTGAGGCAAAAAATATGACTTCTTTAGAGGTAACAGTATGAAATGATAGTTGTAGGTTTCATTTCCCTCTTTACGATCCTCTTGTGTTGACTCCCTTGGAGGAATTTCAAGCACAACCTTCCAGTCTTGTAAATGCAACCAACGGGTTTCAAACCTACAGAACACATCTAATATAACAATGATGTTAGGCCCAACCTCAGCAAAAGGGTGTTGGAAAAATAACATAAGAATGGTCAAAGCTCATCCATTCAAGGAATAATGGATCACCCAAACATAAAAAGGAACAAAAAAAATCACAAAAAAGGAACAAACACATGGGGGTATGTTACAAGTGACATCATATCCCAAGTTCCAACACTTGACCTTGGGTTGAAAAATAAGTATAAGGACTGGTCTTATTCATGCATGCATAAATCTTGGATCCTTATGTTATCATTGAGTAGGGTGCCATTGTAGGTAGATCAAACTTGAGGTGAGAAACAAGAGTTAGACCTAACAATGGCACCATACTACCTCAGTAGATTGACATAGAGATACACATTGCATCATACTATCAATGGTCCTTACTTGTTCACAACTTTGATTGAGAACACGTCCCATCATTAGAATTTATAAAGGATACTATCATCAATAATTTTTCCAAAATGTCACAACTTCCTCGAACTGGAAGAGTGTCATTTCAATACTTCTTCTTATGATAATTATATGCATGAATATATGATGATTCCAATATTGATCTGCCTGCAAATATGTTTTCATTCCAAATTTTCATAGGTATCCATCCCTCTGGCTAGGGCTTCCCATTTTCACTGGTGGACTGATATTTCCTTTTGAGAATTCAAATTTCACATGAGTGAAATTTCAAAGTAGTTCAAGGACCTATTAAAGAATCAAGAAGTTGACACTCTTTTACATTAATTGTGATGAATGTCTCCTAGTGTTATCCTTATGATGATAAGACACGTGAATATTTTCTCCTTTCAAATTTGGAGCACAAACTAGGGCTTTCAACAAGCACAATAAATGTTTTCTCCTTATTTATTAGTACTCTGAAACTGTTTATTTTTTTTGGTTAGTACTCTAAAAATTTAAAAAAAATAAATTTTGAAAGACCGTGTTTTAAGGACTGGGAAGTTTTCCTTGCTACAACAACAAAGAAATGGGGTTGTTTTTTAATTATTGGGCAGTGTGTCTTGCTACAGTAGCAAGGAAATGGAGCCATGTTTTAATTACTGGGAAGTATATCTTGCTACAGTAACAAGGAAATGGCCATCGCTAAACTTCACATCTAGTGGCTCAACACTATTACCATCACCAAATTATTGCCCATTGACCACCATTGACCAAATGTCCACATTGTCAGTTTGGATGTAGAATGAAATTTATGTACAAGATTGTTATTTCACATCTTTATTTTAAATTCTTCGAAATCATATCTGAAGGGGTTCTCCTAACTTTGTTTATCGAGCGAATTACTTGGACCAGCTTGCATGAAAAGTGTGAGAGAAGTCTGAGTTGTCTTACTAGAGCGTTCAGATGAGTAAGTGCTTAGATAAAAATTTCATTCCAGTAGCTGAGATACCCAAGAGAGATAATATTGAGGTTGCTAGAAAAATTTTCAATTAGATACCTAGCATTCCACTAGAAACAGAAAGCAAATTTATGTGTGGGAACATACAATCTCTACACTATTTCCTGCTTAACAGGTGCCAAAGAATCTAAATTTTATAATCTCTTTGATAAAGCGTTGTAGCACAAAGGGTAAACAAGGGACCTGCCACCATAGTAATAAGTTGCAAATACAAAAATCACATGGATAATGACCGCATGCTAGAGAGGGTCTAGATGACATCAAGGTTATTGGGTTTTTAAGATCTGGTTTGGAAAACCCTTTATGGATATAAATCCTATTATAGGAGAAAAATACATAGGAAAGCACAAATTCAACTATGCATTCACTACATGCATCTTCCTCAATGGCTCTGGTGGGAATTTTTTTTATTTCAATTAGAGCGTTTTGTAAAAGCACTTTCTCGATAGGTATTATCAGTTGGAAATGTAAAATTAGAGAGATTCCTGCCATCATAGGGGAGCTTAAATCCAAGTAAACAAGAATTGGATGCATGTAGGAGATAAATTCTACGGATAAAGTAATTTCCTTTTGAAGATGGGGGAAAGGCTGAAAAGAGTGACCAATTTCAAGGATCCTAATTTCAGAAATGTGTTCCGGTGATAACCAGAGGTGTAGAGTTCCCATGGAGACTTCTAGGGATGTGATTTCTGAAATGATACTTCAAGAGTTTGTGAAGCTTGTAAGGCCTCACTATAACAGTTGAAAATTACCCTAACTACTCTTGATATCATATGTTTTAAATGCAAAACTCACGACTCCAAAGGGTGAGGCTTGGTTAGCTGTATGGTTTGTACTCTTGTTAAGTTCTCTTAGCACATGGAAGGCATGAACATATTGGTTTCCTTGAACACAAGTTCAACCATCTCTTACCCCATCTCCTTCATTTTCTCCTCTATAATACCCACATATTTAACCCTTTTTTATTTGGAAATTTGAATCCATCTATGAGTCCTAACCCTTTCCTTTTCTAATTCAAAGAATAATTGGACTACAAAGTAAGTAGGGAGTATCTTTCATGCCTCAATATAGGCATAGTAATATCCATGATATGGCTAGTGGTCTAGATCCTATAATTTGGGATCCTATTCTTGTAGCCCAACAGTCCCATTTTGTAGGTGTTTTGTCTCTTCCTTTAGCTGCACAATTTTTTTCTATGGCTCTACAGGTCCTTCCTATAGCTTAATGGATTTTCCTGAAATATTGGTTTCCTTGATACGTAGCCTTCTTTGTTAGATATGTGGTTGTTTTCACTTGATTTTATTGGAGGTTATTTGCACTTATTTTCTATTTTCTTTCTTATATTCCTCCTTTTGACAACTGAATAATTCCTCAATAGTGATGGGTGTTGGAGAAAAAGGTTGAGGCTTCCCTTATTTGATATTGTTACTCTTTATGGTCTTAAAGTATGTGAGGGCTTTCTTTTATTTCCTTCCATGAGGTTTGGTTGGGGTACTTAAGTCTACTAGCGTAGAAACAATTTCCTCCTCTATGTTCCCCTCTATAGTGATTTCTTTATCCTCCATTGTCATTTTCTTGGGTGGCCTGGATGTTTGATTATAATATCAATATTAAGCATAAATGTTGATTTTTTTAACAACTCTCAGTGACAGTTGGTATTATGCTGGCATACTTGTTTGGACTGTTCGTTTCCTGGAGGCCTCTTGCAATTATAGGTACCTTGAATTCATTTTTGTTGGGGATAGCTTATGGAGATCCTTTATCATTTTCCAAATAATAGGCATATAATGACATCTTTAAATGGGCAGGCATAATTCCTTGTGCCCTTTTGGTGCTTGGACTCTTCTTTATCCCGAAACCACCAAGATGGCTGGTGAGTTAGTAGCACATTCAAGCACGTACACTGAAGTGATATGAAATTTTCTTTAGGTGTCCCTGTTACTTATTTACTATCATCCATTATCAATAAGGTCTCATTCTTTATGGCCATGTACATGCAGGCAGAGATTGGTAATAAAATTTTTGAAGATTCATTACAGATTCTCTGAGGCTCTGATGTTGATGTTTCTCTAGAAGTAGTAGAAATTAGGGTATTTTTCTACAGCAAATGTGCTCATTCAGTTGTTTAAACTTTTCCTTTTGTATGTATGGTTTCCTAATCTTTAATTCATTTCTCATCCATCATTCATTTTCATTTCCATTTCCATTTTCAAATGTCTGTGTGTTTTTCTTTTTTCTTTCAGTTTTTTGGCCTTTGCAAATGGTCTGTGTATCGCACAATACATATCACAGGAATTAATCCTTTTCTTATACTGGGACAATTATCTTCTAACTAATCAAAATTTTGTTGTGTTTCAGAGTATCATGGAGACGGGCACTCAACAAAGTAGCATCAAGATATCGTAGCTTTTTGATCGTAGATATGCACCGCCTTTCGACCGCGAGTCACATTTTGAATGTCATTTGATTTGGAAGATTTGGTAACCGCTTTAATAGGTGGAGACAGTATATTACCTTCCGAGAACCAAGAATTAACTGTATTTTTCTATATTTACATTAGTGCATCTAAATGGGATATCACAAATTGGCATTGACCTGGCCGTTTTTGCAACAATTAGGTGGAATTAATGGTATCATTTTTTATAGCATTGACATTTTCAAATCTGCAAGTGAGTTCTCATCTGACATAGGTTTCTCCATATTGTTGTTGTTTATCAAGTTGTGGGTTTTTTTTTGTTTTATAGTGGTAGTTTGAAAAATGTGTTGGATCTGTGGATTTTTTAGGAACTTCTCACAGCAAAGGTTAATGAATGGAAAATAACAAACCTTTATTTTGGGAAATATATATATATATATATATATATAGATAGATAGATGTATAGATCAAGCCTTGTGATCTTGCTAAGGAGGCATTTCATAAGAATACTTTTAGGCCATTTATTATTTTCACTGGGGTGGTGGTTGTATATTTAGGAATATTTTCATTATACTGAATATTTTGTTTTTTGAGTTTTTTTGCCTAGCTGAAAGACACACTTGAGATCCGTGATTTTTATAAGAACAAGTCCTCTCTCTCTCTTTGATAAATGGATTGTAGATTAACATTTAAGTTTATTATCTACAAAAGAAGAGTAATATGCATTCAAAATATTAGATACATTGTTGTGTGTGCCTCTTTTGCAACATCAAAATTACAGATCGGGAAATACAAACAATCTCCTGGTCATATGTGTTGGAAAAGACCGTTCAATTTCAAAGCATTCAACGACTCTGTGTTGTCAAAGATCTTTCAGCTCATGATGTTGTAATGCGTATCATGTGCAAAGACAATTTCTTAATCGGGATGTTGAACAAGGGTGTGCTTGCCATGCCTATTCCTCGGTGGGTTCATGGTGCAGTTCTTGTGGTTCATAAAGCTAATGGCATTGAGAATCGCTTGATGTTGACAAAGACTCTAGAATGGACCCTAAACTAGTGTATATTGCAAAACATGTTTGACAGGTTTGAACCATATCAATTTTACTCAAGATGTATTTTTCAACATAAGTACTCATATGCAAGTAATAGATTGTGATATGATTCGTTTCTGAATTAATGTATGCTCTGGAAGGGTACACAAGCCTCATGATTGATTTTTAGGTTAATTTTTCCCTCATTGCAAATACTTTGATTGCATTTTAAATTCTTTCATATGCATGTCTATTCATTTAAGAATGCAAAGGGAAATTTTAAAAAGCTCCTAATAAATTCCAATTCTTTTAGGTTGTTTCATTGCCATCTTCAAACACATACATATGTACATATAAAATGTGTGTGTGTGTTTAAAGAGGAGAGCGAGAGATTTATATTTATATTTTAGTTTTTTTCTTTTCCATGAAATACATATCGGGTACTACCCCTTCTTCTGAGGATGGTACCCAGGGTAAAGCACATTCCCCAGAAGCTCATGACATTCTGAACAAAGGGCTTAAGGCCATCAAAAAAATATGCTCATTAAGATCCCAACATTTCACTTATAAGAATTGAAGCTGGGTGGGCAGGATAACGATCATTCCTCCCAACCACTCGACCTAGACACAAAGGACCATCTTGGAATATGTCATAGATCATTCAACATTAAAGACATAACTAACACCACTTACATCTTGCATGTATTTGTAAGGTATAGGTTGATTAAGAGAGAAAATGATATGTTGTCTAGCTCTGCTCAATCTCCTCTTGGCTAGGGTTTCTAGTTGGTGCTGTTGCATTTGATTTGGAATCTTTATTGCCTCCCTAGGGCTAGGACCTCCCTCCTTGGTATTTCTCGAGCTGGATGATTTTGCTCATGTCACAAGTCTCTACTAATTTTTCCAACCTTGATTTTGATCATCCAAATACATTTCTTGAAAAAAATTTAGCCACATTATTGATGCCTCTGAAGTTGCCCCCAACAAGCCAATTTGTGAAGAAGGCAATGATCCCATCTCTATTGATATAGACGTCAGAAACTTGATGGAAAGTGTCCATCCTCACAGGATGAGCATTTATATGTAAATTAACTAGGTTGCGTCATAGTCCGATTGCAGTAGATATATGGATCTCAAATTGTTGGGCTCCAAATATGTAGGGACAACTCTCTGTTTTTGCACTTTGAAGGGGTGTTTTTTGCTTTCTTGTTCATATCTGAAGAAGATTAGGATTTAATATTTTGCTCAGGTCCTTATTTTATAGCATTCCAGGCACTGCTACACTGTATCTAAATCCTTGGTCTCTAAAATTCAATCCAATGGAGGAATTATCCTCGTTTTGTTATGGGTTTGTATCCCCTTTTTTGTTGATCTTTTGGGACAAGGCTATTCTAAAGGATATCGATGGTGACTTTGGGAAGTTACTTGAAGTGGTAGATCACAAGGGATGCCAATTTTTGTGTCTTGTATTTGTGTTGAAGTTGAGTTGGATAAAGGTTTCGTGGAGGCCATTCCTCTATAGCTGGATGAGAAGATCTTCCTCCAAGAATTGTATTACTATCAACTACCTTTCAAGTGTAATATTTGCCATAGATTTAGGCATTTTTCAAGAATTTCTAGCAAGATGCTCATTCTGCTCCTAATCAATCTTAGGGGAACAAGGAATAAAGCAATGAAGAGGATCAATCTCAATTTAGGCTAGTGATGATTAAGAAGAAAATACAATTTGTACAATCAAAGAATCAAAAGCTCCCATGATTGATACGTCTAGGTCTAGTTGATTTCATGTTGTAGGAGTCTCAAAGATGTAAGAAGAAAACCAATTTGTTCAATCAGAGAATCAAAAAGCTCCTAAGATTGATCCATCTAGCTACACTTGATTTCTTGCTCTAGGAGTCTCAAAGACGTAAGAAGAAAAACAATTCGTACAATCAAAAAATTAAAAAGATCCTAAGATTGACCTGTCTAACTCCAGCTGATTTCATGCTCTAGGAGTCCAAAGGTGTTCAGGACAACTAAGTAAGGAGGGGAGTCATTTCCTCAAATGGGCACACCCCAAGCACAAAGGCACATTGATTCCAAATGTAGTGTAAACCTCCAAGTAGGGTCCCCTATAGCAGAGGTGGAAAAATGCTATTTCAGTCACCTGATGACATCAAGATATTTAGACTACCTAAGCCGAAGAGTAATATGAAAAAAACCTCACTCATACAGTCACAGAAGAAGAGAGAAGAATGGAAAGAAAACGAGAAAGGGTTAGTCCTTAAAGTTATACTGAAAATAGTACTCCCTATAGCACACTATACTGAAAATAGTGTGTTTGCCTTGTAGAATGGTACTTTGGAGTAGGTAAAAAACTTGTTAGTACTCTCAATGAAGAAAAAGTGCCATTTGAAGATGTTGTGGGTAAGTATGTAGTAGATAAGGCTCCCTGGAATCTGGACTGTAAATTCATGCTTAGAATTAGGTTGAAAAACTTGTTGGTACTTCCATTTGAAAATAATTTTTTTCAAATAACATGAACCATAATTGTAGAATGCTATAATTTGTGTCTGTGACAATGATGAACCAATGCCAAGGAAAAATATTTTCCTATCCATAAAATCATGCAAAATTGCTATAAGAATATGCTTTTTACTTGAAGATGTGATTTTTGTTATTTCTGGAGAAATTTTGAACTATAACTTATGAGTGTGTACTTAGATGCGGTACAGAAAAGAAATTTCGTATGATTGTTTTGAAAAAAAAGTGTATACGTACATAGGGGAAGGTGGTTTTGAATAGTTATTTTAAATGCAATTTTGAATAATTTATTTTGTTGAATAATAAGTCTTCTCTATTAGGGGGGGAAACTCTGGAAACATTAAAAATTCTTTGATATTGATACTTTTTCAGAACAAAGATAAATTTATACTGCATTTGTTAAATTAGTAGTAGGCATCAAATTCTCCTGGTTCTTTTGGGTCCTATTTTAAACTCAAGTACACAGGTTGTCGTTGTCTTTTAGTGTAAAAACAATAAATTTTGTAGCTATTTTTAACATAAGTCCTGTCTGCAGCTGCCTTGTTTCTGATGATGTTCAGGGTGACTATATGTAACACACTACTCCTACAAATGTTTAAACTAACCAAAGTATGAGTTATATTACTGAAAAGAAAATTGAACAGCGTGCTATACTTAATGCTTGCATAACATATGATATTGTGAGTAAGTTTATCTTCTGTGGTCCTTTTCATTGATATCTTATATGTTGGAAACACTGAGAAGGGGTGAATAAATATTTCGCTTACAGTTAGTTAATTATATTTTTTCTCAAAATTGTAGCACAAGCATAAGCTTCAGAATTAAACCCTTGATATCTTTTCATTGATATATTTAACTTTCTGCTCCACGTACACTAGTACCTTCTTATTTTTGAAGATGTAAAACCTTCTCTATCTGTGACAATTGACAGTGATGGAGATACAAATACACTGAATCTAGTGGGATCATCAGTTTGTGCTTTAGCAATCTTCAAACTAGCTTCAATTTCAATATTGTATTCTTCAGATAAGGTTGTTGGAAATTATCAGAGTTTTTCTCAGAATTGTAGCACAAGCATAAGCTTCATAACTTTATAAGGACACTATTGAGGCCACCACTATACAACAAATATGTCCTACAGGAGGGCTGTAGACATACCCTTTAGATCCATTTTCAAATTTCAAACTTGCACAAGGTATACTAGATCTTACTTCTGCAACATGATTTACCTCAGTTTGTAGACAAGATTCTCAAGGACACACCTACACCTATGTGTGTAAGAGTGACATTTTGGCCGCCGAATTTGGGAAAATGTGTTAGTGTCATGAAAGTCGATATGCGGTGTGGGCCACATAGCACAACTCTCCAAGATCTTCTGTGCTTTTCATTCCCTGTGTAGTGACCTCTTACTACGCCTCTATGGGCTTACTAAGATGGCTTGTCTTTCATACTCAGGAAACGTATCTTGGCGGTACCTCATTAGCTCCCGACTTATACAAGTGGCTGTTATGATGGTAAGAGTCTGTGTAGCGGAGTGACCAAGCTATTTTTTGTTGTGCGAATATTATGTAGGTGCCATCCCCATAGTTAAGTAGAATGATATCGGCAAAGTCGCATCAACCACCTTTATAGCAAATAGTTGTGCATTAGGCGATCCTTCTTCTAGGTTGGTCAGTTCTTCACCACTCTTGATTCGAGAAAAGTGGTCCGGCCCACCATTTAGTTTCCCCGGCTTCACGATGATCTCAAAATTATATTCTTGAAATAGCAGTAGCCATCGGCAAATCTGCCCCCCCCCCAACACAGGCTTATTCACTAGGTACTCCAAAGCTAAGTGATCTGTGAACATCTTGAAGTGCCCTCCCAATAGATAATCCTGGTATTTCTACAGGACATATACCATGGCCAACCCATCATGATCATTAGTGGAGTAGTTATGCTCTGCACTAGAGAGTTTTATACTAGAAAATGCAACCAGGTAATCGATGTCCCCTTCCCTGGGCAACGTGAGGACAGCTCCTAAGGTGATCCCTAAAGCATCTACATGGACATAGAAAACCTTCACCCAGTCAGGAAATATGAGGATAGGTGAAGAAACCATCTTCTCCTTGAGTAACTCAAAGCTCTTCTAACACTCTGCATCCCAAAAAAATGAAACTTCCTTCTTTAGCAACTTCTCCATGGGTGTCGTGATTAATGCATACCCTTGAATGAACTTCCTGTAGTAGCCCGTGTGTCTGAGGATAAAGCGCATTTTTTTCTGAATTGTAGGGACTGCCAAGTTGATGATAACTACTACCTTGGTTGGGTCAACCATTAGTCCCTGTAGACATACTATGTGGCCTAACAAGATCCCGAAAGGTACACAAAATATGCACTTCTTAATATTCAGGGAAATCTTGTGCTTTCTACAAGCATCCAACATCATGTGCAGGTTCAAGACGTGCTTCATTTCCAACCAAAATATTGTCCAATTGTCAAAATATGCCTCCAAAAACTTGTGGATGAACTCCTTGAATACTACAACCAGTACCCGCGAAAAGATGGCAGGGGCATTCTTGAGCCCAAACGGCATGACGTTGTACTAGAAGGATCCTCATTCAGTGGAGAAAGTATTTTTGCTATGATCTTCAGGTGCGATCTTGATCTGATGGTGGCCCGAGAACCCGTCAGTGAATGAGTACGCTTCCTACCCTCCCACACTATCGAGAATTTCGTCAGAGAATGGCGTAGGGAAGGGATCATGGATGCAGGCATCATTCAGTTTGCACAGGTCAACACAAATTCTTCTTTCTCCCTTAGTATTTTTCTCCTAGACCACCATAGGGCTCTCCCAATCTGACTATTCTACTACTTTGATGATACCTGTGGCTATAATTTTGTCAATTTCTTCCCTAAATTTATGCTTACACTTGAGGTTTAATCGGTAAGGTCGCTACTTAACAAGGCACACATCTAGTTTTAAAGTGATGTGCATGACCCCTAGGTCCCCTGTAATATGCTTGAGTTCTGAGAATTACGTAGGAAATAGGTCCTGGTACTCCGTGAGAAGCTCTGCGACTTTCCCAATAGTATCATCATCCCAGTAGTCCCCAATTTTAGCTAGCTTAGGTTGTTCTTCTATTCCAATGTTGGCTTCCCTTAGCTTAAGAGGCTTGCTCACATCGGCGGTCTGCAATGGGGGTCCAGCAACTGTGTGTTCTCCCTCTAATTCCAGGATAGTGATATTTCGTGGGTCTTCATCACATTCCTCCATTGATATATTATGGCAGTTAAAAATATCTTGCATCTTTGTATCCCAAGTTGGTGCCCCGTACTCTACACGAGGGCATGATTCATCAAATACTAGGGTTTCTATATCTTGTAGGGCCTCGTCTAATGCCTCAGTTCCACCCATCAACCAGAACGTCCCCACAAAATTGTCCTTCATGGTCTCCTAGTGGCGGGTATGCTGATGTAGTTCTGCATCCAAATACCATGCAGTGGGAATTGGCCCCAAGTCATGAATAAACAGGTGGACCCATTCGTTCATGGTCCTTTCACACCATGCCTCCATCCATGTAGCCATGTGCATGCACAGGTCTCCTTGTCCAAGGAAATTCTTCATGTGTAGGTGAACTGGGGGTTCAAACCCTAGGATCATCATCTCGCAGCATTCTTCCCAATCCTGGAACGTCCCCTTATGAGTTTCCCACCATCGCACAGAGGTTGCACGCATGGCTAGGTTAAGCGCCCACATTATTCACTCCCTTAGGACTTCTGCTTCAAATGTTCTCAAAAAATCCCTAATACTACCAGAACCATCGAAGTAGGGTAGTTCTCTTACCTCTGAGGAGATACACCGGAAGCTCTTTCTGATCCTAAGACATCGCAGTGCAGATACATCATCTAACCGATTCTGCCAATTTTCAATCTCCCCGTCAGAGTCAAAGAGGCATTCATTGTATTTCTCTTAGAAAATCACACCATCAGTTTTAGGGTTAATCCAATCCTCATCCCAGATGGTTAGTTTATAAATATGATCCACGTCGTCTTCTACATGCACAGGTTCTGTATACTGCTTTCCTTCCGCTAGGTCTTGAGGGACTATCACTCTTGTACCCTCATTCTCAAAAACGATGCTCCTTTTCTTCAAGTTGATAATGCCTCCCATGTCTATTGCCCAATCCAGTCCCAAGAGTGCAGGATATGGGTCTGCATCTTCCATAATCTGAATTACCTCAAAATTCGTGTGTACTTTAACCCCTGTGATATCTACCATAATCTTTGACATTCTCCCCAATGGTATAATCTTTTGTTCATTAGCCATGTGCAGCTATATAGTAGACCATTCCAGCTTAGGTTCTCCCATCCTTTGCCATGTTTTCTTGGGCAGCTCATTTGCATCAAATCCCAAATCCAGGATGACCTGATCCATCTCATAATTGCCAATATGCGTCATTAGCCACATTTCCTGACTAGTGTGTTTCTTATGCTTGTATAGTTTGTGAACATCCTTAACTTCTGTGGGAAGATCAATTCTCTTTGCGCAACTATCTATCAGTGCTTGAATATTTTCTACTACCTTCTGGTTGTGTAGCAGCTTCATACATGCCTATAGGAATGGTTTAACTTCGTCGCCCACTTTTATGTTTGTTGGAGCCTTGGAAGTAGATGCCTCATCCTTGGTAAAGTATTTGCAAGCTTCGAGGAAGGTTTCTTTCCCCTTCTATAGGTCCAATCTTTCCTGTTTGATAGCATCTTTCTAGATAAGGGGTTCAGCTGCAGCTTTATGCTTAGCTCCTCCAGTAGCCATGCCACTGCATGTTATGACATTAATACTTTATCCCTCATCACGCGGTTCCACCTTAACCCTCTGCACATTCTGCGTTGGTGTCTATTGTTTTTCCTGAATTTTCGCTATTAGTACTGGAAAATCTTCGATCACATGATCCAGTTGTCTACAATATTGGCAAGATTGCCGCGCAAGGTTTGGACAATCCCTTGCGAAGTGTCCTACTTCTCCACAATTATAACAGATCAATTGCCCTCTTCCCCGACCTGCGCTTCCACATCTTTCCCCTCCTTTGCCCACGAGATAGTGGTGAAGAAGGGTTAGCCTATACTCTGTGCGAGTTTCCCTCGGTCGATCATTAAGTCATATGTATGATTATGTTCATCGTGTCCCACGAAATGAGCAAAATCGACACCATTTTTACTTCAATTCTGGGATGTAAGCACCAAGACGGGGCGACGATTGACATCATGTAGTCTAGCTACGCGGCAGTCGGCGCACCATAACATCCCGAGCCACTTGGTCCACGACCTCTTTGGGGTGTAATGGGCTAGGCTCCCCCGGCCTGCGGTGTAGTCGCAGCCCGGCGGCGGAGGGCACGCTGATCCTTGGTGTGAGTGGACACCACCGCATCTTGTATGCACCATGCGATGGGCTCACTGCTTTTCTCGCTCTTTCATGATTACGGATCTCAGTGCATTGCCTCCAGCTGTCCCTGGATCTATTGCACCCCAAACTGGGCATCTTCTTTTGGCGCAGCTTCTAGCTTCATAGCAATCTCCAAGGCTTTCTCTTGTATCTCAATCGCTTGTTGACCCATAGGTCCACGCAGGTGAGGTAATAGCATGGTGATGAACCATTCCTTGTGTTGTCTATCATCATACTGAAATTCCCCATCCTCGATAACCTTCTTCAGCTGCTGATCAGCCTCCCATACTGACTCAGTGGGTCCTTGTCTAAAGTCTTTTAAGTCAACCACCAGCTAAGAGTAGGACTTAGGCTTCCGAAACTGTTGTTTTAAAGCATTCTTAGTCTCTTGAATAGATGGATCCGCATGCTGGCCTACATACCCCATGTACCAATTCAGGGCCCTTCCTTCAAAGGCAAGGGATAACTGCGCCCTCTTTACAACATCAATAGCCACATTCTGTGCAATCCATACTGATTCCGCTATGAACCAAAATCAGTCCATATCTTCATCTCCTACACCCTCGAAGGTGGGTAGCTTCATGTGTGTGGCCATATCTTCTTCCAGTGGTGGTAGAGGTGTGGGGGAGTTCTTGCCCTTATGCTGACTCGAAGGTGGTGTAGCCGGAGGACTACTTCCTGCATGCACAACCAACTCTCTTAATGGGTTGTAGATGGATCTATCCCCTTCTCGGTTGGTTTGGTAGTACTAACCACTTCGTGTTGTACTCTCGCTCTGATCAGAGGTCATTCTTTCGATGTGGCTGCACATAATTCCCTTTTTTCACAGTAATATTTTAATTAGCAATGGAAATGTTCGCAATAACTTACCCCAAAATCCTTTGAAGAACCTCTGCTCCACCTCAGAGTAGGATACAGACTAATCAACTGTGAATTCAGTTACAAATCCTACTAGCACGCTATCCACCCAATGATCTATGGTATGGGTGATTGTGTTGTCAGCCTTCTCCAAATGTTGAATCAATTCTGGAGTCCACTACGTAATCTGATCATCTTTCCAACACATCTGGAATTCTACGAGCCTTGCTAACCACTCCTGGAGCTTGTGCGCAAAATTTACAAAGAAAATTTCATATACTTCAGTGAAAATGTATTTGTTCTTCCACTTCTCAGCTGTTAGCTTCGTGCTGTGATTCTCTTTTACAGAAAATTCCTGAATCTATTTCTCGAACTAGTCTTCAAGCTCCAATTTCTTAGGTCTCCAAAATCTTTGTGGCATTACCTGATCTCTCTCTCAAAATGCTCCTGGTCCCGGCAACGGAACCATTTGTTGGATTTAGGTGTCCTGATCTAGGTTCAGAGCTAAGGTTTTCCAACAAACCCCTATACTACTGGCCATTTCGGAAATAACCTACTTTCACAAGCCAAAGTCTCACCTGAAGTAGTATGGAAGGGTGCTGGAAGCAGGTTTCCACACCTTGGGAGAGAGTAGGTAATTAAGGCAGATCTTCGTTGAATCTATCGGGTTCATATAGAAACAAGCCTATTATCTAGCTTTTAATAGTATAATCAGCATGTAACCATAAACAAATCTACTATCATTAACATATATGATTAATACATTCGCATCCAGGTGCGCATCAACAATTATCACCTGAGAATATTACAATCTGACTAATAATAAGATCATAGATACATTCACGAAGCTCAAATAAATAACACGAGAGGCACTTGACAATAAACATGATCAATCCAGATATCATAAAGATACTTCAATATATTTAGTATTCATTAGTATCCAAGAGCAATTACAAACACAAGGCTCACGGCCATTGCACATAACCGATGGGAGTCACACCACATTAGCATGAGTCCTTACCCAAAACAACCCAAGACAAATCTCAACAGTTCATTTGTAGCATCAATCTTACTTACTTCTTTACTATACCCAACTATCTATCTATTTATATCATTGTAGCCTCTGGTATCCTACTCTAGGTCTACCCCTTGACCCATTACAAAACATTGGGGGCTTTGACCCACCCCAAAACCCCTACGCAAGACCACTTACTACAAAATTATATCAAAAACGTAGCTTAGGGAACCCCATTCCAACAATTTCCTATTTGGGTTTCAGGTATGGGATTCTAGCACAAATTATGTTATGCCTCGCTAGTGTGGTCGGCCTCATAGAGGCGATGGTCAGCAGAGGCAAGAAGGCCATTATGCAGGAAGCCACAATTCGTTAACTGCAGATTTTGTGAATGTGGAGTGCACACAGGGAGGTAACTCAGGAACAGGGCCGCTCCCCAGGTCATGTGGTTATGCTAGTCACTTTGGAATCAATTGCAGAGCAGCTGAGAGGAATCCATTCCAACCTAGATATCGTCATGGAGAATAGATATGAGGATAGGAATGAGCTCATGGCATACATGACTGACATCCAGTTCAGTCAGAATGAGATTCTGGAGCAGCTGGATAACATTCGTTGGAGCCAACATTGGACTAATGATCGCTTGCATGATTTGGAGTCTTGAGTTGAGCACATTGATTTCCATATGCATGAGAGATCCTGTTTATTTGCAATGCCTCATTTGCACCCTCCTCAACCACCACAATGGTAGGATGCTCACAAGTTGTCTGTTATTTTTGTCTCCTTTTTGGCTTGTAAGGCTATTCATCCCGTTGGAAATAAAGGTTCAATGGAAACATTTTCTGCATACTCTGGCTCTCCTAGCTACCAAATTTGGTCAGAGTGAAGCCGAGGAGCTATTGAGAAACACTTTGTAATCTCTATTTTCTTGATAATATAATAGAATTTCTTTGATCAACAACAAAGAAAAAAAAATATGGTATTCACCCATGGTATTGACTCGTGGTATGAGAACCCATGGTATTCATGTCGAATATAGGCTATTTAAAGGGAGAAATTAAACCAGCTTAGATCCATTAACTTCGAATATACCAAACGCCAAGAGGGATTGAATATCTTTCCACTTTAAAATAGGTTTGCATCTCAGGAAATTTGATCCCTATCTAGGCTTGGTAATCTCTTTTAACTCTAAAAGAGGTTTTCATTTCGGGAGATTTGATCTGTCTTAGCGCTTGGTATATCGGAGTTAAGATGTATCAAGGTTGGTTTAATTTCCCCCTTTAAATAGGCTGTATTCCACATGAGTACAATGGGTCAATACCATGGGTTCTCATACCATGGTTCAATATCATGAAGTTATTTTTATTTTAATGTTATTTTTTATTATTTTTAAAATTTTGACTAAGTAAAAATGTTTTCACATCATTAATTTTATTTTTATTTTTATGTAATTTGACCGAGTCAAAATTTTTACTAAGACAAAGCATCACAACATGTCTACCATGCTTGGTTGGAGAGCGCTTGATATGCAAACCTCTTTTAGAGTGAAAAGAGATTTGATCCCTCTCGGCACTTGGTATATACAGAGTTTAAATGAATCTAGATTGGTCCATAATACATTTCTAATTTCCTTTACTCAAATAAGTTCAATAAGTTTCTTATATATATGCTCTGAATTTATTTCTATGATACATATACTTTCTATTTTAATTTTCTTTTCTAAAATGGTTATTCAAATAAGATGTATATGTTTTTAATTTATAAGTTTTGAATTTGACTCTATAACATATATACCTTGTAATGTTACTTATGTTTTCTTTTTAATTTTTTTTGAATAATAAGATAACATGTTAGTGTACATGCACAAATTTTCAACCTTTTTCTATTATTTAGGAGGATTGTTATCTATAACGTGTTTTATTTTAGTATGTCTAATTTTAGTACATGTCATGTTGCTCGAACCTCAACAATGGTAGCCCTATCATAATCTCCTTGAGCACATTGAATGCTCCATGGTGCAAATGATCCATCCTCTTGTGCCATAAGTCACCCAAATATTGGGTGCTACTCAACAATGCTTTTGTTGGTTCAAACTAAAGTCTAAACAAGTTACCTTTTCTAACTCCTGTCACCTTGGCTATTCTTGAATCCTTAGACCAAATATACATATTTTCATCCTCGAAGTTCACAATTAACCCAATTTTTATTCTAAGGTAGAAATAGAAATAAGATTTTTAGTCATTCCCAAAATTTACATTAAATCTTCCACAAGTAAGGGTTTACCCGTACTCCTCTAAAAATCGACTCCAGTTCCTTTATACTTGGCATTGCTCTTTGGCCCAAGTTCTATTTACAAGTCTATTTATTTCTCCTTATGGTCGGTGAAATTCTCCTTCACTCCCATCATGTGGAAATAAGCCCCATTGTTAATAATATACCACACGCTGGTGGCTAGTAAACTCAAGAGATAGGCAATGAGTGAAAATTCATTTTTGAATCAACAAATTGATACTTTGGTTGTAGAAGAAAATTATTTCTTTTGTTTTCCATTTTTATTGTTAGGGAATTGGCCGGTGAAGTGTCATAGCCGATGAAAATTGAAACACTCTATGTTATTGAGGTATTTTCTTCTCTCCCTTAGAATATGACCCATTAATTGGCCCTTTATTTTCCTTCATCTTACCCTTACCCACTAGGAAAAACAATGTCTTCTTCTTCCAAAAATTCTTCTTATGGTCACCACATTGAGTCCCTTCTCTAATATCTTCCTAAATTAAATCATCGCACATTCTTTCTCAAGTGGGAAGGTGCTCTACCTACAATTCTTTTGACAAACACATCCTACTATTTCTAAATCCATTCA
The DNA here is from genome assembly GCA_034641835.2 of Pinus albicaulis. NCBI lineage: Eukaryota > Viridiplantae > Streptophyta > Pinopsida > Pinales > Pinaceae > Pinus > Pinus albicaulis. Next base: position 160,868 of record JAXQQM020074641.1, read on the forward strand.
AGGCTATACGCACAAGTTCAAAGTTCTAGTTCAATTATAATTTATCCTATAATTATCATCTCATCTCGTACCGAGTGATCCCGGTCAAATAAGAAGTTATACCCTCACCCTTGACATAACAGTGTTGTCTAGTTGGTCCCTCAGTACCATCTTTTAACTCGATAGTTGTTTTGGTATATCTTGGTGAGTGCATCCCACATTTATTTCATTACCTTCTTCCGAACATATGTGGGATAAGTTGATATTTGACTCCATCAAAACTATCCTTTGTGTCGTTGCTTCTTCACGCAGATTAGGGTTAGTGTAGCTAAAATTGGTGGAACAACTATGGTATTGAAAAAGTTCCACATTTTATTTTCCTAGAGAATGGTTGTGATTCAAACCTCCATTGAAAATATTTTGAGGACCCTTCCAATTTGTCTTCATATCAAATGTTGGTAACCAGGATTAAAAACTTAAACACTTACTTGTTTAAGACTCACACTCCTTTGAGTTGATATCCCGAGTCAAATTCCGTTGGTTTAATACTAGGAGATCATAACTCGATACCATGTTAGTTTTCTTAAACCCATATTAGATTTAATGTTCAATAAAAATTCCAGAATAGAAACAAAATTAATTTCCTCAAATCTGAAATTTCATAACAATAAATATTATCTACTTAACTTCATATGTACAAAAAAAATATGTAGACAATAAATTAGAAGATTAAAAATATTTGACACAAATTTTACCTTGGAAACTCAAATATGGGGAAAACTAGCAAACTTGGGCTCTTTATTTAGATTAAAAAATCGATTACAACTTAACATTTTCTTAGGAATTTACAACATGAATTTACCTTGAATTTTTCAACCCTTTGACCTAGAAAATTATTTGTACAACCAAATTGAATTTGACCTATATGAGTGACAAATTGATTTGTATGACTTACTAGAAATTAGTTTGTATGACCTAGTCAAATATTCCTTGCAACTTTCCTTCAACCTTCAATTTTTCCCAACTCATCCTTGTCAAATCGTTAGGGTCTTATGATTTGGCTGATTGGCAAGCCAAGTGATAGGGTAACATCAACCCAACTTTGGAGCCTAAGGACCTGGCCTTCTTGGACTCAGAGAGGGCTCTCTCTATTTGTGCAAGGGATGTATAGTTGTTTGCTTCTTATGTTTCTGATTTTAGGCTAGTTGTTAAATGTGTTTTTAGTTTTTTTTAGGTTTTTGAGGGAGGAACTGATCAAAGTTTTAATTAGATAAAAATATTGTTAGATAAACTGGGCTATGGGGTCGAAAAGGTCGAGAAAGCCTCAGATGACGGACAAGGTATATTGAAGGGCCGATTTGATCAAGGTAAAATGGATCTTTAGATGGAATGAAATGGGATGGACACTAGGTTTTGTGAAGGACAAAGACTTTTAGACATAAATAGTTCAAAAACAGACATCTATGTGGTAGGGCGAACCATTAATCACGATAAATGTAACTTTGAACTGATAGATGCATAAAATAAACATTCAAGTGATACATAGAGATATATGACTCTCTAACTTTAGGAAAATCTCTATCAGACTTTAGGGAAAAACAATTAAGATAAACAAATAACTCAAGCTACTAAGAGGGAACTCCTAGACATAGTATTTTGAGCTATCAGGCACTTTGAACTAAGATTGCAGAGTTTTAGGCAAAGGGCAAGATCGATACAAGACCTCTTTGGTTCAACTAGGACAATCAAACATTCAAAGAAAGGTTTCAGAGATGGAGCTTTGACTAGCCATGAGTAAGTAAGGTGTACCGTGAATCATACTTAGCATGCATAACAACCATAAATGAAACTGAAAACAAGTTCTGAGGGTATCAAAGAGCATTTAAGAATTCATTTGACATAACTAAGAAAGAAGACAAACATAGAAGCTGTAATGAATCAAGAAATCTGAGGTGCCTCCATGGGCATGTCTCAAATCTATTCTCTATTGTCTTACAATAAGCAAAGAACATGAAATATGTATGAAAACTAAGGAAACATAACAGAGAGGAACACTATACCATTTTACCAAGTCAAGGAATCCAACAACAGTCCTCTTTCATCATCCAAAACATTCAAGAAACTATCCAATGCATGAGACAAGTATTTCTTCCAAGCTTGTATAACCATATATTGCTCTATATCATCAAGTTCAACCCTGTTTACAATGAAATCCTTTGGAATATATAGAACAAAGTGAAGGAGAACCTCCTAGTGCAACTAGCAAGCTCATTGGCCCATCAAAAATATCTGATTTTGTCCTTGAGGCTTTACAAAGCCCAAGGCACAAAATATCTATAAAAATATCCTAAAAATGCTAAAAAAGAAAATTATATTGACTTTTCCCAACTGAAAATGGACAAAAAAGGCTAAACGCACATTTGGAAAAGCCACTACAGAAAACTGAATTTTTCACAAAAATGCTTTAGAAATATAGCAGCAGAAAATTCCCGGTATTGTGGGCAACTTTTGACGGACCTCCCGATGTCGAAACGAGACCTGTGATGGCTTGTTGGAAAGAATTGGATGTCTAGTTTCTGAAAATACTTTTTTTTCCCCAAAATGATCAATGGAAGCCTGTGAAAAACTAACCTGTGTGGAAAAACCCATAAATTAGCCTTTGCTGATATGCAAGGCAGAGTGTTGAAAAAGTGATTGTTTTTCGCCACTTTGGGGGACCAAAACATCTTCAATTGATCTAAAATTTGTTGAGTATATGCCCCTGAAATTAATGCATCCAATGATACCACTTTCAAACTTTGAAGATGCTTCAAACTAAAATGGCGATGCCCATGAGTTTCTCCAAAAAGCCCAAAAATGTCAAAAAACAAAACTTGTCGAATTATGCCCAATTTTGGCGAGCATAACCCTCATGGGTTTTCAAAAGCATGCTGAGAAACGGAGGCCAAAATTTCAAGCCTTGATATGCCTTTCTTCACTTTTTGTACCGGGTGCCTCTTTCGGGCCACCTTGAGCTTTTCTTATGTAACCCTCAATTTTCTTCGGGAAAATTGATTTAGCTTCTTATAGTGCCCGGTCATTTTCCTTTGAAGGCTTAAGTCTCTATTAGCTCTTTCCAACTTATTCTCCAAGTGTTTATTCACCATTTCAAGCGATGCTTCTCTATTGTTTTCTATTTCTTGGGTGAATAAAGTAGTAAGAGGAAAGGATCGGAAAAGGGCAGCCTCTTCCTCTTTCTGTTTCTCCAAAGCTCTTTTGAGTCCCATAGTCCTAGGCCTCTTCCTCCTTGGCTGATCTTCTTCTTCAGTGTCATTGAATTCACCCATAAGTTCTTCCAACTTGATTTGCGCTTTGGAGGCTTCCTTTTGGTACTTGATAGCCCGTGCCTCATAAACTGCCATGTGGACATTCATTTGCTTGTTTTGTGTTTGCAGAAAATGTATGAGGTCCTTAGACCTCTCTAGATCAGCTCTTAGGTAATGAATTTGTTCTTCTCTATTTTGCAAGAAGGACTCAAGGATTCTAGCCTCATTATCACTGTCATCACTATTTATCTGAATTATATCAAAATCCCTTTCTTTCTCATGGCTACTTTCCTCCTTCTCTTTTCCCTTGCCTTGGGTGGCCTTCTTGGTTTTCCTCTTCTTTGGTAACTCAAAAATGGGTTGCTTGGGCAAGTTGCCTTTGCTTCGGAGTGCTCTAGTAACATTAGGAGTTACAACTTGAGCCACTTTATTTCTTGATGTTCGGGGCTTTGTTACCTTTGGAGAAGAAAGCATGGCCCCTTGCCTAGGAGAGGAAGATAGCACATGCTCTATTTGGTCTTTACCTTTATTGCTTCCCTCATCATCTTTGTCACTGTTTTCCTCCTTTTGAAGGCTGACTTCTTTAGAATGCTCACTGCCTAGGATTTATTTGTCATCATCCTTGTTGGTTGGTGGGCTTTTATGTTTTTCATCATAAGTGTCCCTTTGAGGACTGTCTTGAATCTTTTCATAAGTGCCTTGGCTGTCACCTTGTATGTCTCCTTGAAGGCTGCCTTGTTCACTTTTGTCCCTACTTTCTTCAGGACTGTTAGGCTCGGTATCCTCAATGTTTTGTGTCTCATCATCATCATGCTCACTACTGTGTGGGCTGCCAATAGTTTCCTCTTTGTGACCGCTGTTTTCCTCATCAACTTGTTCCATATCTTCATCATTTCCTTCTTCATGCTCACTGCTGTGCTTGGATTCTTCATTTTGTTCCTCCTCATCACTTGTTTGCCTCCTTTCACTGTGCTCTTCTTGATCACTGTTTTGCTCTTTTTCACTGTGTTCTTCTTCACCTTAAATTATAGGATATTTTTGCTTTTTAGGAGTAGACTTACTAGAAGAAGGAGAAAGATGATGAGTGGATGGTGAAGGAGGCACATGGGATGAAGAAGCAGTGGCGAAATCAGGATGTGAAATGAAAGAGTCCCAAGAAACTCCCTTTTTCTCAAGTTGATGGAGGATGACAATCTTAATAAGGGAATGATGAAAAAAACAAGCTTGCTACTGAGAGGAAGGATTATTTTGAATAGTAGAAGCCATCTTTTCAATGCTTCTATAGAGGAAAAAGGGTAGGTTTAGCAATTGATTTCTTGTGAAGTGCATGAGTAGCCTGATATGATAAGCATAAACCCGGGAAAACCTACCTTCACATGTGAAATATTTCATGATGATTTTCATGAGAGGAGCATAGCTGGTCAACAAATAGGAAAAAGGAAAAATAGATGGGCATGCATCCCGATGTTCTGGTTTCAAGAAGGGTTTGTATTGATCTGAATCTAGGTAGGTTTGCTTAAACCATTTTTCTCTGACATATGGAATTTTGGTAGCTCTGGAGATAGCTCTAGGAGGGAGCTTGAAGTCTAAACCTGCTAGATGAACATGCTTCCCTTGCAGCGTTAAAGCAAATAGATGTGTCAAAGGAAGATTACTTTCCACTTCTTGAACCTTCTGACAAAATTCTAAACATCCTACTTCATGAAAGTTAAAGAGCACTGAAGGAGAGGCATTCACTTCCTTAGTTGAAAAAGGTTCATACCTTTTGTGAGGACCACTTCTATTATCTGGCTTAGGAGGCATTTTTCTTTTGAGATCCTTGGCTGATTCACCAAGGAAAAGTGTCTCAAATGTTCACTGAGATAAATCTTCAATCAATACTCTTTGCTCTTTGAGAAAAACTAAGTCTGTCCTTATTTAGCCAACAAACTTGTTCAAATGAAACCAACTCTTTCTGAGCCTGACAATATGAATTCCTCCCCCTTAATTCACTGTTTACTGTGATTGTTTGAGGCAAGAAAGAGGTCCCTTTGAAAAACAATGTCTCTTTTGGTGTCAAATCTTAACTTTAAGGGACTGGTTTCAACTATGAATGTACTTTTTTAGAAAAAAATCATGGAGTGATCCCCGTGAGTAACCGGCCCATTTTTGAATGTTTATTGCTTTCTCTACAATAAAGACAACCCCCTTTGCCACCGAGTTATAAGCCCTATTAAACAAACTAGCCCTATTAAACAAAATCTGTTTTATGTTGCAGAGACAGCAGTGATTATTTAGCTATTTCTAGCATAAAAATCCTTTCAATATTGGCACTTTTAGCCCTTTCCTTTAACCATTGTTTTTCTTTGAACGCACAACAAGAAAAACCCTTCTAAACTGACACAAAAGCTTCACTATTTCACAGCATGAGAAAAAATCCTTTTCTTTGATAATTTATGACTTGAAACCCTCCTCGAACTCAAACTTTAGAAAATATGCGAGGAATACCTTTAAACATGAGTTTTTGGATCTCTTTGATCGTTGGTGCAGCGTGCAAGGAAACATGTTGAAGACAGGTCAACGCGTGGGCGTTTAGCGCTGAATGTGCTGCGCAGAAGAGGTGTCAAGTCAGCCTCGGCCACCTAGTGACCGCCGGCACAGCCATGCTGCGCGAGGCTACAGGCGCGCCGCGCCTCAGTGTAACTTCTATGGACATGCATCCACAGGCATGCCGCGTAGAGCCTTTGAGCTAAAATCTTCAAAAACGCCTGAAAATGCTTCTTTCTTCAGTAAGGGGGCTAAGGAATATTTGTTTCGAGTTTTTAAACTTTGATGAGGGCCTTTTTAAGGGCTTTTTCCTCCTTTAAAATTAGAAAACCCTTTTTTCCCTTTGTAAACTGTGCTTTTTCATAATATTCTTGTGGAGGCCCCTTTTAACTTAAAGATAATCTTGTAAGCTGTTCAAAAGCTACCTTGTATTTTCTATATTGAGGCCTTTCTCATGAGGTTGTTTCTAGCCAGAAATTCACCCTTAGTTTTTTAGTTTGAAGGGGATCTTTAATAAACGGAACAATAGAAGCCATTTGACCATTATGTCACCTTTGGCCTTTGATGTAGATGATGTTTCTATCTCATAACCTTTGTAATGAAAATGCCCTCTTTTAATGCAAACATAATCTGTTTTAATAACATTCCTTCTGTCTTTTACTGGTTTGAACAGGTATCTCTCAAGTTTTTCTTTTCATTCCTAACGTGAAGGGAGCTTAGCTTTGATAACATAATGAATTTATTCAAAAGCTATCATGACCTTTTCTCATTAGTCATATAGGCGGTCTGTCCATCTTGCAGATAATATTAGAACCTGAGCTTCAGATCTATTAATTGAACCATCCATGAGAGGCTTGTTTTGTCAATATTGCAACCTGTGATTTATCCTCTGGGGAAGGTTTTCATAAATGCAGGATCATAGCCTGTTAACACCATCATGCTATCTCTCTCAGATAAGCTTTAGCTTGTGATATGGAATAGGTTTTTTACTTATGAACTCTTATTTACACACCACTTCTTTTCACCCTTGTATTTTTGATAAGAAAATTGCTCACACATCATTTGAAAACACTACTAATGCATCTTTTGCCCATATCTTGGAAGGAGGTGACTCACAATTTCTGAAATCACTTTGACACCTTAACCCTCTATTTTTAATGAAGGAGGTTACACTGTGCTTCTAACCATCTGCTCTTTTAAAGGAGGAGGTTATCACTGTAGATAAGTCATTTCACTTATTTCAAAACTATATCACCTTTTTACAGATCATAGGTCTCTTCTTTGACTTTGTTTGGAGAGGCATGTTGAAATTGCTTTTTGGAGGAGATGCTAAAACACTGTTGAGCAGCATAACATCGACTTTTTTCCTTCATATGATTTGGAGGCTGCACTCTGTTCCTTTAGGAAACTTTGGCTTTTAGACTACACCCATTAGTAGCCCTTCACTTACTGTATTTCATTTGTTTTACTAAGGGCAAGCCAGTTCATCATGCAGGACCCTTTTGACTTTGTTCTTTTGCTCTTTTACACATTGATCATTGTTGCAATGACACCCCTGCAGAGATGTAACAAACATATGACTTTGAACTCTGAAGAGCTTCCTTGGGGTCTTATGGAGATTTTTCCTGACTTAAGCATGTTCTTTTAGACAGTGAACATACTTATCTTCTTCTGTTTTGGACCTTTGTAGAATTTCTTCTGGACTGAGACAGAAAGACCTCTAAGTGGCATGACCTATGGAATGATGAAGATTTGTTTTTGTAGATTAGGCGCTAATCCAGGGCTGGCTGGTACTAAATAGAGGCTTTTGGCACAGGATGTTTTTGCCAAGGAAGGGATTCCCTAAAGTGCCACTATCTAACTTAGGGGCGATCTTGACATATTTTGAGTGTTTTCTTTGGTATGATTAGATATTCAAATGACATATAACCAGGGATAGGTTTGCAGACATTTTGTCAATTGTTGATTAATGAATGGCTTGAGGAATAAAGGTGAATGACAGTAGATAACTCTTAGCTGTGACAACTCATGGACATGATTATATGGTTGAAACTAGATAGGACTTGGCAAATAGGTTTTTTCTCATCATAGGATGACTGGAAGGTGTAGGAGGAAAAAAAAATTTTAGGGGTGTTTTCTAGATGACAGATTTGACAGTTTGGAGATCAGCTTCTAGAAAACTTAGCTTAAGAAACTAGTCATCATCAACAGGTGAAAAAAACTGATGACTAAAAATTGGTTTGTTTTTTGTCCTCTAAATCAACCTATATGTCCTAGATAATTTGGCATCCTCAAGCCTACTCATTTCCCCTAAAACATTTATCTTTGTTGATTACACCTTTTTGTAAATTCGACTTCGTGTCTCTACTAAATTCATAGCTCTTGTGCCAAACCAAACTAAACTCTCCAAAAACCCATTTCCTTATTTTGTAATTTTCTAACCTAATCTCCAAAGTAATGGAGTGTTGATATTGTACCTACACACTTGAGATCAATGGCCACAATATATTATTTCATTGAACTCTTAACTTTATAAAAAATTGGCTATTAAAATAAAAAATTAACTTATTGATTCTATGCCTAAGCTCCAAACTTAAGAAATATATAAATAATTTTGTTGTGGGAGAATTCTTGTGATTCACTGCATGTCATGGCACTTTACCAATGTATAATAACCTTCCAAGCGACATTTTCAACATTTTAGGGCGTTGAGTTGATGTCTTCCACCTCCTATTTTTCCTCTTCCTCCTACTTTCTCTTCTTTGTTTCCAATAATCATTTCTTCTCTTCCTCTTTCCCTAACTCATCCTTCGTCCTTTCCTCCTCCCTCAATATTTTTCTTCTTATTATTCTCCTCATCTCTCCTTTTATGTATATCCCACTCCTCCTTCCTTTTTGTCTCTTCACTCGTATTCCCCCTCTTTATGAATCATATTTTTCCCCAATTTATCCTTTTCCCCCCAAATCATCCTTCCACTTCTCTTCTGCCCAAAATACTCCATCTTCAACTTTTTTATCTATTACTTGGAACACATGAAATTTATCAATATTTTATCCATGGGTTAGGTCTCTTTTGCACGGATAATGTAGAATCCTCCTTCCCTCTTCTCCATCTTTCTCGTCCTTCTCCTCCTATTGGGTGACCTATTTATATAAGGTTTATTTTTAGTAGGTATTATCATATAGGATGACATGTGGTAGTGATTAGGTTGTGGAATGGTAGTGAAATGGAATTTAGAGCTACATTTAAAGAAATGAAAGAAACAAAAAAAAAAAGATCCATGAAGCTCCAATTGTTGGAGACATGTTTTCATTGATGTCGACTACAATTTCATTTGTTGGAAAAAGTGTTGTTATTAACGACAACGAGTGTCATGTCATTGATGTCAAAGGAGGTACGATACCTTGGAGATAATTGAGCATTTTTTTTCACATCAGTGTGTTGTAATTGAGACCAATTGTAAATGTCATTGGGTATCCCACATACATGCTTGAAAAATATGTAGCCAACAACCTGGGCCCTTTGGTCAGTAAAATTGATTCATTCATTAAGGATTCCAAGAATTTTATTGATCTTATTAAAAATGACAAATGTGACCCTAATGATTTAAGAATGAGCTTTGGAGTTGTCTCATTATTTACCAAAATCCCCCTTAATGAAGCCATTGAGGTTGTCAAAGGAATTACCGACCCCCAAACTGCTAAATTCGTTGAAATCTTCCTTAGGTTAACATTTTTCAATTTCAAAGGGGAATTTTTTGAAAAAACCACTGGTATGGCTATGGGCTTCCCTTTATCCCCCATTTTTTCCAATATTTACATGGAGATGTTTGAGAATAATGCAATCAACACTTACCCTTTGAAACCAAAAATATGGAAGTGATATGTGGATGATACTAATGTTAATTAGCCCCATGGAAAATTTGAACTGGATAAGTTTTTGGAGCATCTTAATGGAATTTTGAAAGATATCAAATTTACCATGGAAATTGAAGATAATAATATCATTCCTTTTCTTGATGTCCTCCTAAGGAAATAAAATGGAAGCATAGGTCATCATGTTTATAGAAAGAAAATACACACAAACAACTATCTCCACATCGACCCTCACCATCATCTCACTCAGAATATGGGAATCCTCAATACACTTATCACTAGAGCCTCAAGATTACCTGAAAAATATAATTTTCATCAAGAGATTGACCACCTTACTAAATTTTTTCTTGATATTGAATATAATTAAAAATACATTAGCAGAGCTGTCAAGAGAGCCAAAAGAAGTCCTCCTTCTCCTAATCCTTCTCCCCAAAAAGGAAAAGCATTTCTCCCATACATTTGTGGTACCAATGAAAAATTTCTAGGGTACTTAAAAGAAATAGTATTTTCACAACATTCAAACCCATGGAGACCATCTATCAGAATATGAGATTGGTTAAAGACAAAGCTAACCAATTTCAGTTCAAAGGAGTTTACAAAATTAACTGCTCTTGTGGAAAGTGCTACATTCGGGAGATTGGTCATTCATTCAAAATAAGACTCAAGCAACATGGTGCAGACATAAGGAAATAAAAAATTCACTCATCTTACCTCACTGAACATTCTTCTAAAACTAACCCCACTTTTGCCTTAAGGACACAAAAATCATCATGAGAGAAGACCATTATTTCAAGCACAAATTTAGAGAAGCTATGGAAATCATTAAAGACAACAACAATCTTAATACGGGTGGGGGTATTGAGGTCAATAACAATTGGGTTCATTTACTCTCTCACATCTAACCTTTCCCTCTCTCCTTGCTCCTCCTGCCCTTGACACTTCCTTCTTCACCTCCCCCCTCTCCCTTTTTTCCCTCTTTTTCTTTTCTTTTTCTTTCTCTCCTTATACAATTTGAATCCTTCTTTTGATTACTTTCCTATGTTTCCCTTCTCTTCCCCATTATTTAGTCTCTTTTTCTTCATATTCATATATAATTATAAAAAAATTATCCCTTGATTTATTTATTTTTTATTTTATTTTATGAATTTCTTTTATTTCTTTTAATTTAAATTTTTTCACCTAATTTTCTTATTCTATTTTTTTTGGTTTTATTGTTGGATTACGATTCACTTTTTATATTTCTTTTGTTTTGGTATTTTTATTTTTTATTTTATTATGTGACTATATTCTATTTTGTTTTTGTTTTGTTATTTCTATTTTTTATTTTTATTATGTGATTATATTTTATTTTTGTTTATATTGTTTTATTTATTATTTTATTTTTTGGTTTAATATTTTTTTTATGATTTTGGTTTATTATTCATCATGGTTTATGCAAAGAGATATTTAACTGATAATCACATAAGTAAAGAATGCATCGACGTGTTTCGAACCAGCTAGTGTGGATCATCTTCAAGACATATGGGAAATCTGATGGTGGCATCGCATTTTAAATAGATGAAGAGAATGGTTAACTAGCCATTGGAATGTAACGACTAATTTGACTTAAAAGAAAAGGAATTAGTTTAAATGAAAAAAAAGTCATTTAATCTTTATTATTATATTGTATTATATAATTTTCTAACAATCATGGTATTATTATTTTTTCCTTTCTCCTTTATTTTTTCCTTTCCTTATTTCATTATTTTATGATTTTTTGGTTCCTTTCCCTTCTTTATTCTCATAATTTCTTTTATTTTATACTTTCTTTTACCTTTTTCCTATCTGCCGATACATCTATTCTTTTTTCTCTATTTCTTTTCTTCTGTTTTTCTATTTATTTATCCATCTTTTGCTTCCTTATCTTGACAATCATATCCTAATTATGAGTCTTGTTTGTTACTCAAAATGTCAACTTGAAAATGTCAGTTGTGGATTTTCCAAATCAAGAACCTGCAAAGCCTAACTATTATTGAGTATTTTTTTTAGAGTTATGTCATTCAAATATGTGTGCAAATGGTTTGGTTGGATAGTCCTCTTTGATAGCTTTCCATCAATATATGGCACTTCGTCAAACTCCAACCAAATAAGGAGAAATAGTAATTTGAGTACAAACAAGTTCATAATGGAGAAAAAGGGGTCAAACCCCAAATCCATTAAAAAGGGCACATATTTGTTGGAAAATCAATCTATTTTTGGTAAAATTTGATGGTGGATCACTAAAATTGTGTGAAATTTAACTGACTTTTTTGGTTGGGTTGTGTTATGGTTCCACATTGGAACTGTGAGGCTGCGACCCACACAAACATTAATCCCATACACACATGGGGTAACATATATATGGTGGGTCCAACCACTAATGGTGTATATGTCTCAAGTTTGACCAACGGTAACATATATGTGATGGGTCTAGCATAATATTTGACATGGAAGGTCTATTCTAATATATGTTTGATGTGGCCGATATGTTTGACATGGCAATACATATGTCATACATGGTGAGTCTGACGTAAAATATATTTTTGACATGTTGGATCCATATTATTTACATGGCGAACAACAACACACTCCAAAATATACAATATGACATAGCGAAAAACAACACCCTCCACAATACACAGTATGACACGGCAAACCCAAAAATGTGGCATATTAAGATTGGATGACATGAAAGAATAGGTGACATGGACAAATGACATGTCAAATATGCATTTGAGTGGCCAATTGGGCCAATTTTTGGTGACACATATCACCACCCAAAGGGTGCCATGAGGCACATTGATGTCATGCTTATGTCAGCATTAGGTTGACCATCGACAACTAAGGCCCAAGTCATATTTCATGGTCACATGAGAAAGAAAAATGGATAAGTCTCAACCATATGATGTAGTCGCATTGGTTAGATAAATTGGAAGTTTTTGATATGGGTTAGCCTTGTAAGGCCCCCCACACATGTCTATATATATATGTGTGTGTGTGTGTGTGTGATGGTCAATGAGATTTCAAAATCAATCACTTTTCACAATTATAAAATGAATATATGTATGGCTTCATGGTTTGAATGCATTGTTACAGTTCTGAGGTCATAAGGTCAAGTCTAAGAGGTGTTTCTTATTTCGTGGTACATATATACACTTCATAGGGGTGTGCTATGTGATCTTAGCACATACTCAAGTTGATGTCTCGCCTATTTCGCATTGTGTTGGTCACGGGTTCAAGTTCTTTTAGATTGACCGAGGTTGAATTTTTTTGGGGGGTTGTATTAATTACGCATTGGGAAGGTGGAGCAAATGGGGTAGCAAGATAAGTGGGCTTGATTGTGGGGAAAAGCCACAGTTAAGCGTGCTTGAGCCAGAGGAGTTCTGGCATGGGTGACCTCCTAGGAAGTCCTAGATATCAGGTGAAAGCCCCATAAGTGATGATTGACGCTATGTGATTCATTTCACTAGTTTCAACCTCACTTCTTCACCCCTATGAGCATCACCCGATGCAATGAATGCTAAGTGGACTATTCAAAAATCATGAGAAATTAGTCACTTATTCACCCATGTGAGCATCACTCGATGCAATGAATGTTAAGTGGACTATTTAAAAATCATGAGAAATTAGTTAGTTACGACTACCTCTCATGGAAATGGTCATAGTTGAATGACTTTCTTAACGTAGTTGAATCCCAAAAAATGATATCAAAGGTGCATTTTATTAAATTGCGCACCAGTGAAGTGCATTTTGTAGACTGCAACTCAAAAAGTTGTATTATGTCAACCCATTAGGCTCATTTTGTTGAATTATTATTTTTCATAATGTTTTTTGGGTCATTTTGAGGTCCAATCAATTTTCGAAAAGGGGAAAGTGTCAATATTGTTTTTGTGATTTAAAAAGGGGACATGAAAAGTTATGAAGATTTTTTTTTAGGGAAAGAGGTTATATTTCATTTAGTGTTTTCAAAATGTTTTGGGGCTATGAATATATTTAGAATTATTCATCAGAACAAGAAATGAAGAAGATGCCACTAATGATGATTGAAGAAAAATTTGAGGTTGCATTAATATGATCAGATTTGTAAGGGGCATTCATTGTGCTTTGAGCTTGTGGATCCAGTTTGAAATATTATGAAAATTTTTCCACTATGATTCAGTGAAGGAGGTTGGTGCCTCATTAGGTTGGAGCCCATAACAAAGGTTGGTTCCTCATTAGGTTGGAGCCTAATTAGATTAGATCCTATAGTAGAGGTTGGTGCCTCATAAGGTTGAAGCCTAAATTAGGTTGGAGCCTACAACATAGGTTAGTGCCTCATTAGGTTGGAGACTTGAATAGAGGTTGATGTCTCATCAGGTTGGAGCATATAGTATAGTTTTGGGCCTCGTCAAGTTTAAGCCTAAATTAGGTTGGAACCTACAACAAAGGTTGGTGCCTCATCAGGTTGGAGCCTATAATAGAGGTTGGTGCCTCATTGAGTTAAATCCTAAATCAAGTTAGAACCTACAACAAGTTGGAGTTTTAATATCTTTGGGTGTTGGTGCCTACAAATTGATGTAATAAAGATTGAATACGATAAAAATATTTGTGATTTTCTTATACAAGAGTTTCCACGTATATCTAGTGTTCATGGTTATTGATGTTATGATTGATTTTATTGATGAACCGTTATTCTTTCGGTGGAAATCATGAAATATTAGACTCAACACCAAGGTTACATTAGGGGTCACAAAGACATAAACAAAGTTCATGAAGACCAATGTCTTTCCTACATGGAACTGTGTCAAAACTCATTACACCTTATGTTACTATTTTGTAAATGTATTAATTTTTCATAAATGACAAACATTAAAATCATGGAAAAGGCCAAAAGAAAATATCAAAGGCCATGAGGAAGTTGAAAGGTCCTAGGGAATAAAGAGTCAATTGGAAGTCAAAATTTCATGAGGAATTCCAAAATTCACAGAAGGTGAAAGGTCACCCTCATCATTTCTATAAATGCAACCTCATGCCTCATTCAACAAGACTTTTAGCACTTAATATAGGCTAGTAATAGGATTGCTATTTTATGCTTAAGGAGCTGAAGGAACTTGCTCATGATAGCTTATAGGTGGAGGGATTTTGAGGCTAGTGTTATGTCATGAAGATTATATGAACTACTTTCATCCCACTATTGTATTTTGATTAGCTTGGGTACATGTATTTGAATGGGTGATAGTATTAATGAGGATATTTCAATTCATGCATTGATTCCCATACATGTTAATGACACTTGTAATGACTATTCATGCTTTTGTTGTTTATGTATGTGTGTTTACACATTGATTAAATGTTTATGAACTACTTTTTTTCATACAGTTGGTGTGTTGGATTTTAATCTTTGTTCCTAATTCAATGTTAATGCTAGTGATTAATTGTGAACTAATTCACATTTGATCTGTAATGTACCCAACCCCTTCCAGCATCGACAAAGTGGGGTTAAAAAATTTCCCGGACGCTTTCTTCCCATAATATTGCTACTATTATTATATATATTATTATTTTTTATTTTTGGTTATATATATGTGGACATTAGCTACGGGGCCTCCTCAATGCCCCACCTTCCAGCGCAAGCCTTCCCCCCTGAATCGACCTACCTAGATAACGTGTCACGTCTCCGGGACCTCATGGTATTTCAAGTTACCAAGGTAGGAATCCTCCCTAGAACTTGACATGTCCGCTGAAATATCGCCACCTCTACGTGTAACATCCACGCCATCTCTCTGGGCTACCCACTATGGTAATTCCCTGAAAAATTTGTCCTCACAGGGTTTCCCACCTTTGAGACATGTCCTTGCTCAAGTTGCTTCAACCATGCTCTAGGCCCCACCTAGTATAATTCCATGTGTCATCTGTACGCGGCCCATTAGGCATCCAATATGCCCCACTACTGACCGTGTTCCCCAAGACCTTGCGTCAGTACTGTATCCATGCAAAAGGAAGGGAAACCCATTAGCGAATAATTCATATTGGGTCCCCATGAGTGGTTGGACTCATAATCCCTGGATACCATGAAGTATTATTTACATAAATCCCTTGGGTTCTTAACCTTCGGGTTTTCGGGGTGGCCCCTCCTCATTGTAGCCTTCCCTCATCCAATGGTCCGGGTAATTGAATAATTTTTGTCGTTGTCTATGTCAGGCCTGTAAAAATCTCCATGGCATTGCTTCAAGCCTTCAGTTCCCTCGGTCCACATTACGACACCAACAACATGTATACAACCTTCTGAAGATGCACGGTTGAGGGCCACTTGGGTAAATATGGTGGCTCAACTGATACCAAGGGAAAACTCCCTTTGATGTTAAGATTGTGCTCATCTAGCAACACGACAACTTGAAACATGACCATTAATTACTCATTAGTGAATATAGACCCTTCTATGCATAAGGTCTCTCTATTCGTAATCATATATTAATAAAAAGGGTCACAAAGCTCACCTTTCTTTAAGTGTTTATCCAAGATTTCCTAGTTCGATGTAGAAATTGGTCTCAGATTAACATATAGATGATATACTTTTATGTACCAAATGTCTCATGACAATTTTTAACAGTTAATAACACATTTTTTCCTTTCATATTTCTTTCACATTTGAGCATATATTCCACAGAGATTACATAGATACTATTATCACTTCACCGGATCTCCAAGGCTGAGAAGAGACCAGCAAAGGTAACCACGGAACAATATTTTTCCAAGTAGCTAGCCCTACTAGGAAGGAGAGGGCTCTCTCCACGTCATCATAGTCAAATGGACTGGATAAAGAGGATTTTAGGCTAGGTATAGTATCACTAGGGTTTTATTGATTGAATTTGAATGGCCGATTATGAATCTTGATGGAGTGGGTTTAAAATACTAGGGCCTGTAAAATAACATTGGAAACATAAATTTCTTTTCAATTAGAAGAAGATGAAACAAAATTGTAACTATTCCTCCAAAATAAAGCATAAGCTAATGAATTATGTCTTTATGACTTAGGAATAAATTACATTCAAAGATGGAGTGAATATGAATATCACAATACATTCAAACATTTGCAAAAATAAGAAGAATGAACAACTAATACTACAGAATCCACCAAAATAGCTTTTAACCTGCCTATCATTTCTCTTTACAAAATTTCCTTGACATAATAGTGTTCAATGACTTCAAATTATAAAACATCCCAACTTGAATAGAAAGTAATGAAAATATAGACTAAAAACTAATTCTTCACTTCCGTATTAAATTGACTTGTGGAGATGATCCCCAAAGTGCTCAACTAGAATCCTAATGACTAGGGAGGTCAACAAAGTCATCCCTATCATTCATGAAATTGATTCACTTTGACACTAAATTACATATTTACTTGATGTATCTACCTCTAGTAACTATTAATGACATAATTACATTTAAATTTTACAATTAAATCAGTAAATATCCTTGGAATCCATCACTCAACTAAGAAAACTTGAAAATTTCGAAAAATCACTAATCAAAATGTGCAACGTAATTGTGGTGCAAATGTTTGGTGTTGGGTCGTGAATACAACCACTTTTTAACACTTATTTAATCCATTTTTACTCTTCTTATCATGTCATTTATTATAATTTATCATATAAATCCATTTTATAATGATTTATGCTCTTATGGATGAATATATTTCTTTCTATTTATTTTTAATAAATGGATGATTATTATGCATAATTTTATCAATGATGGTTTATTAATATATTTGTACCAACAACACTCACTATTTTAGCCTCCAAGATATTTAGATTGCAAATTTGATCTCCAAATCATCATCAAATATTCCAACTCAGAAATTTGCTAGAATAATAAGTGACAATTTTGCGGTTAAGATTTTGGGAAAATGAAGAATAATCTGGAAAATCTGGAACATGGGTTTTGTCCAGAACAGACCAAATTAACTTTAATGAAGAATTTTTTGCCAAAAAGTGGCCTGTATTGAGAGAAACACAAGGTTCTTTGAGCATGATTTTCTCAGATTTGTTATTGCGGCCATTCTCCAAATTATCTCAGCTGCAAATCCAAATTCGACTTGCTCTTGTTGAAAGATGGATGGAAATATATTTTCTTGTTGATCAATTGGTTAGGAACAATCCAATATTGTTATGAGATATCCTATTTACTATTTAATTTCTCCTCTCTTTGGTTATAAAAGGAGATGTTTGTAAAAGAGAGGGGATTGTTGTTGCTTTTGTGAATTGTAAACTTAATCAAAAGCTGTGTTATTGAAAAACACGATTCCATTGTAATGCTGCTCCAGTTTAATGATTAATTGAAGTTGTTGTTCCATTCGCATCATCTGAAGTAGCTTGAGCAGTCCCTGCTGGTAGTTAAGGGCCCGACCCCTGGCAGCGTGAACTACTCCTCTATGTTATATTTCTGATTCTTACAGCATGTGATCGATTTGATACATGCATGCTACTGTGAGTTCATTTCATTAGTTTTTTATCATCTTACTGTCTTCATGTATTATGCGTTCTGTTTATGAGTTATTTCATTATCGTGTGATCTAAATCTTATTTCTTACAGTGTGGGTTAATTAAGACAACATATTGCCTTACTTAGATCATCCTTGGATTCGCGGAAGTGATATTGGTTCTATCTTAATTAATTCATAATAGCTTATTGTTTTATTATAATGGATTGAGTTGATGTTCCTTCTCAATTTAACAAGAATCTTAATCCTCGAATTACTTATCTTGTTATGCTTCGTTGTTCGGCATTTGATGTTCCATTCCATTTGCTGTTTTGTTTGACTGTTGTTCATTTCAGAGTGCAGATACAAAGTTTCGCTACTTAGTTTGTTGTTAAATAGGATTTTTCGTTTAATAGAGTTTTTTTGCTCAATCCCAATAGTTAGGATTTGTTGTTCAATTCTTTTAAGTTAAAATTTTCTACCCATTTACATTATCGTTCAATTCTAGTGTGTTGTTCATTTCCAATTCATTAGTTTACAAATTGCAAGAGTTTGCTTTTAAAGAGTTTTCCTAGTTTACTTTCAATAGCAGCTTTAGTTCAATTTCTATTTCCTTTTAATTGCTTTAAAGCATGACTGTCAACTGTAGAAAACATTGGTTATTGCTTCCATGTTCCCAAATTGATTGTCTTGTTCCAGTTTGATTTCAATTGCATCAATTTCTAGAGGAATGAGTTATTGCTATTGTATCTTTTATTGATGTTTGCTGAGTGAATAGTTGGATTTCAGAGTATTTGAGTTTATGTTAGATTTCTTTTCCAAGCATCCATTTACTCTTGCATTTAGAACACTGTACTACATATTGAAGAGCATTACTCTTGGATGAATTGCTGCCTTAGACTGAGTACACTCTTGAAATAAAAAGTCGTTCCTGGATTGATAATTAATGTAGGATAAATAGGCGTTAAAAAGACACCTTTTATACCTCAACACCTAGTGAAAAGCCTGAGTGTGGGCCTTCAAATCCCAACTTTTGAGTGACTTCGAAAGTCAAAATTGAGCTCATGATAGCTCATCGGAAATCACTTCCGGTATAGTTGTCGGAAATTTCATAAAGCACTAACAATGATGGAGTTAAGCCCACGAAAAACCATTTCCAAAACTGGTCAAAAGCGCAACGCTAGAAGGAAAAGCACGGCGTGCCTTGAGAAAAGTGTTATGTGGAGCTTGCATACCACTTTTGGAGGCCTTCCTTAACTCAAATTGAGCTCATTATAGCTCATTGTAAATCTCTCTATCTCTGCTACACAATGGACCCCTCAAGAACTAAAAATTATTAATTATAGCCCCTCAAATATCAAAACTCCAATTGTCAAAAAGCATAAGCGAAAGGCTTGAAGCAAAAGGCTGAAAAGGAGGCAAAAAGGTGGTTTTTTAGTGGTTTTTCTTTTCCATTTCCACCTGTCAAAATCTCTGGTTTTTGAGTGCCAATAGTCAAAATTTGATGTAGACATCACTCTGAATCCAAATATGCAAATATTTTCTCATTTTTAGGTCTCCAAAAAAAGCACAGTGTGGCCCACGTTATGCTTTTTGTATGCTGATTGTGCAAAAAGTCTGTCAAAATTTGTGAAAATGCCCAAAAACTTGAAAACTTACCCAAAACTCTTCAAAATTGGTAGATGAAGTGTTGATGAGGTGTCTCAAGCAATCAAGGAGGCATCATCAAGTAACTCAAGTTTTTCCTCCTTTTTCTTTATTAGGGTTTTTTTTAGTTTATCTTTCAATTGTTTGATCCCAATGTTGAAAATCTTGTTTCTAGTGGTGTATCTATTGGCCATGTGTCTAAGAATTTAATTGTCCTTGTTGGCCTTATGGAGGACCTTCTCAAGGTGTTTTTTCACTCTGTCAAGCCACACTTCTCTGTCATCATTGATTTCCTTTGCAATTCTTTCCTCAAAACTGAGTTTTTCTACCTCATCTTTCTCCTGATCTAATGCTCTCTTAAGACCTTTATTTTTTGGTCTTTTATTGGTGGTTTGATTCTCATCATGATCAGACTCATCAGGTGCCATCATTGCTTTGCCTTTGTTGTCTTTCCTCTTGGCATTTAGCAACTCTAATTCCAAGAGTGTTTGTTTATCTTTTAGCTGCTTGTATTCTTGTTCAAGGAAGGATATGACAAATTGTGCTCTGGCCATATTGTCCTACAAATCTCTAATTATGGCATATTTATCTTTTATGCTTAGATTTGAGGCTTCATGATCATCTTGGACATCCAATTCCACCAAGTAAAACTCTCTTTCTTCCTCATGAAGGTCTTCCTCCTCTTGAACAACTGCCTCTTTTTTCTTTTGATTTCCCTGTTTTGATGATGAAGGAAATGCCCCTTCCATGATCTGTGGAGAAAACACTTGCCTAGGTACCCTATGGTAGGTTTTCACTAGCTCTCTAATTGTGGCATATTTCTCTTTGATGATCATATTTAAGGCTTCATGATCATCTTGGACATCCAAGTCCACCAAGTCAAACTCTCTTTCTTCATCATGAAGGTCTTCCTCCTCTTGAACAACTCCCTCTTTTTGCTTTTGATTTCCCTATTTTGTTGATGAAGAAGGCGAGGTCCCTTCCACAATCTATGGAGAAAACACTTTCCAAGGTCCCCTCTGGTATTTTTTTACCTCTTTGACCTCTTTGGTTTCTTTCATTGTAGCCCTGCTAAATAGCCTAGTCTTCATGTGAGGAACTGATGCTATTGGTGGAATGGGTCTAGTAGGTTGACTTGGTCCTGCAGTGAAGACATCTGCATATATGAAAGTCTCCCATGATATGTTCAACTGATTGAGGTGGTGAAGGACAATGATTTTAATCAGAGAGTGATGGAAGAGGTTTTTCATCTGAAGCTCATAATCTCTATTTTGCACTATATATGCCATTTTATCAATGCTTCTATAGAATTAGTAGGGGAGGTTGAGCAATTTCACCCTAGTGAAATGCATGAGCAACCTAATGTGATAGTTGTATAATCTAGAGAATATGCCCTCACAGGTGAAGTATTTCATGATTATTTTCATCATGGGGGAAAACCTGTTCAACAACTGACCAAAAGGAAAGACATTTTTGATGTTATCTTTGTAAGTTGCCTTGAAGTAAGGCGCATATAGGTGGGCATCCAAATCCTTACTCATTAGGGAATTTTGAGGTCTAAAATGGGCCTCCTAAGGAAAATGTACAATCAAAATTCACTTTATGAGAACCAATCACATTTTACGGGATGACATCATCCCTAATGGTTCAGGTGGCATTGTTTGAGTTAAAGGTACTTACTTATCACATTCTCAATGGTGGATAAAAAATCATGGTTAACCATGGTAGTGCTCTAAGTACTTTTAAAGTCATAAAATAAAGTACTCATAATAAATGTCATTTCACACTTTTTGAATAAAATATTATTATTTTCATTTCATATTTTTTGAAACAAACAATGCATATCCCTACACAATCTTCATGTATTTACACACTTTTCAATAAATATTATATTTGTATATTTTCAAATATTTATTTATAAATAAAATAAATTCAATATGTAATATAAAATTCATACATAAAACAATATATTATATTATATTATTTTTATATAGTATATTAATTACATGTTATTATATAATTTAAATAATATAAATTTTAATTAATAGTATATTCTATAATTAAGAATTTATGAATTTATATTTATATTTTATTTTATGTTATTTAAGTACAAAGGACAAATGCATTAGTTGTGCAAGGATAATGATTTTTTCTTGAAAATATCATTCTTATTTATAGTCACATCAATACAATTTTTTTTATTAATTTTATTTCAGTACAACTTTTGAATTGAATATAGCCATGGTTACATGGATTTTGGTGCAAAAAGTGAAATGCAAATTCATAAATATTATTTTATTGGTTTAGCTATTATTTTATTATTTTCTTAGGAGGCCCATTTTAGACCTCAAAAATTCCCTAATGCCAAACCATTTTCACCCACATTGGGTATCCCTGTTGTTGCTGCAATGATGTCAGTGGAAATGGTGAAGGTCACCTCTACTATAGTAACTTGGTTATTTTGGAGGTTGCTGATGAAAACCCTAGTCAAAGTAGGATGACTTTGGACTTTTTGTACCATCTCACAAAATTCAAAGCAACCTACATGCTGGAAAAATTTGAAAGCTAAGGGTGATGCCATTAATTCCCTAGTGTCTGTTGGCTCTAATATCATAATTATCCCTCCTTTTTTATATGTTTTCTTATCTTCTTCTGTGGCATTTCTTTCCTCCTCCATTATATTTCTTTCTTCCTCCATTATGTTTAGTTTGTCTTTGAAAACCCTAGGGAAGAAGGGGAAGCTAAAGGGATTAGGATTGTGGGGTTAGGGGATTGTGATGGGTGAGGGAAAATTTGGAGGAATGTATAAAGGGCTTAGGGAGCTTAGGGAAATGATGGGAGGGTGAAATATTTAGGGAAATAGGGTAGGAAATTTGTATTACTGGGAAGTATCTAGCTGCCTAGGAAAGCGTAACTAGGGTGGTAGGTTTTAGGGAATATGGATTGGGAATGGGAAATGAGTAAATGTAAGGGTATTGGGGAGTGAGTTAGGGTGTAGGGAAGGTAAATGGGTCCACGGGAAAGCAATTAAGTTTGAAAATTATGAAACTAGGGTTTCAATTCTCAAAACATGACATAAAATGTAAGGGAGGGTTTTCCCCACAAAATTAACACCACAAGATGATAGGAGGGACTATGGAGGTGCCACTTACTTGGAAATAGTTGTAGAAACCCTGAACTGAAGCTAAGAATATTTGCAATGAAGATTTTGGACCCTGGCTCCCTTATGAAAAAAGCGCAATGTATAAATAAAAATCGTAGCGAGGGACTGTGAAAAGCACAATGCCTTTGGAAAAAGGGTTGCGTTGACTCCTGCAAAAGTGCAACGCATTAGGAAAAATCACAGTGAATGACCTGGAATATTCAATTTTCTGAAGGAAAAGCCGATTTTTTGCTTGGGGAGGCTGAGAGCTCAATGCTTTGAGGATGGAAATGAATGACTTCTTGGTGTTTGGGAGCCTTTATACTTGGACAAATGTCATTAAACAAACTTGGGACCCACTTTTCCTTTCTTGAAATTGACTTTACATTCCACTTTATCTTTAATTTCTGAATTAGATCATTGAACTACATATTTTGATGACTTAGGAACACTGATTGAATTTTTGGAACTTTGATTATCTGCTGATGGAACTTTGAGTGTGAAGCTACTTGGAACTCTGAGAACTTATTACAAATTAGGAAAATAAAATTACATTTTTCTCTGAAATCAAATTTACAAATCAAACTTACTGATGAAATTTCTTTATTGGCACTCTTTTATTTGCTGGACTTTATGCATGAAATGGTGATTTGATGACCTTGGAAACCCTAAGACATAATAGAGACTCTGACTGAATGAAACCATGACGAAAATGATTGAAATGATGATGATAACTCATGACTAATGGTACACTTAGAAAAGTGGTGAAATGAGCTGACAAGTTATACAATTTTGAAAGGAGTGAGATCAGACATAAATCAACACCAAGTGACCAAATTTTTGGATGATGACCTAATGGAATGACAAAAATTTCAAGATGGGACCCTAACATGACATGAAATTTTTTTATTTGATCACTGGTGGAAGGATGCAAAAAACTAACACTAACATGATACAATCATTTACTATGTCACACAAGACACAAGGGGTAGAATGCATAAGTGAGTCTTCATCAGTACAATGTAGTCCCTACATTCGAACCATTATCCATAAAAAAAATAACAACATTCTTCATACATTAAAAAAAATACACAATTACTTATATTAGAGTAGGACAAGGACTCTCCACCCAATCGTAGATAGTTGCAACCACATTTACTAGCATTCGTCACCCCCGAGTCGAATTCATAGTATAGGGGAAATGATTGATTTGGGGACTAACACATAATTTGTCGCTCGATTCCAAAACTCCATAGGACCTCCTTCCTCAATCCCTCCAACTGGAAGCTTATTTCTTGGTCGACATTCGAAGTCCGTGAGGTGCCTAACCTCACCCCCAACTATTCTCACAATGATTCACCCCCTTCCAGGGAGTCCAAAAATCCATCGTGCCTTCCTGAGCATTGACCATTAGTCTTCATTTTGATCATCATTAGATTTTTGCTTTAGGATGGCCTCTACCCAAACTATTACATGGCTCCAAAGCTTTCTATCTCAACGCACATCCTTTAAGGGACCAAAGCTATTACAAGGCTCAAAAGGTTCTATCCCAACCCATAGCCTCCAGGACCCAAGCTATTACAAGGCTCTAGAGACCTCTATCTCAACACACAACCTCTAGAGACCCAAGTTGTTACAAGGCTCCAGTGGATTATATCTCAACCCATAGGCTCCACAAACCCCAAAGTTATAGGGCTTAAGATACTAGCAACTCAAACCACAACCTCTAGGGATCAAGAACCAATCCCCTTCTCTTCTCCTCTCTTCTCTTTAGTGCGACATGAAGAGAGCTTGTGTAAAACTTCCTCAGCTCCACACCATCTTTTTTTTCTCTTTTTTAGTGTTCCCCGTATTGCCCTCCCCTTCAACCTTTTCTTGGTTTCTTCCTCGACATCATTGCTTTCATGTACTCCCCGACCTACAATGCACTCGTCCCTTATCATAAATTCATGTAATTTTTCTGTCTTTTTGGTTTCTTCCCAAGAAACATGGCCCCGCATACCCCTTGTTCTTATCATTTAATTTCAAGAGCTCTTTTCTTCAAGTTTGACACTTTCCAAACCTTTAATGATTGTCCTCGTATTTTTTAGGTTTTCTTCCTTGCATAAGAAAACAAGATGTCCCAAGCAAGTGAATTCCTTCCCGACCCTCTCAAATCGTATCCCCCGACTCAGTCTCCATTCTTTGTTTCAATTTTTCGTACAATATGTAAATGCATCCATGATTCCATTTACATAGGAACTTTGGGTGGGACCGTCACATGGTCTCTAACACTATCTTACTTGTGTATTCCTTAGTCTCAACTATTTTATTCTTCATTAAGGCATCCTCTCACTCATTATGTTTTTGTTATGTTCCGATATCATGTTCCGCAAGCTATCGATATAGAAATGATCTAGTCCTCATTCTTCTAGCATATTACACTTGGTCTTACACTTATCTCTCGCATTCAATAATCAAGAGAAAAAATGCAGACCCAATGGTATTCGGGTCGATATCCCGGATGGGACTCCTATACCAAATGGTGTGAGGTCTAATTGGGACTATTGAAAATGCAACAAGAAATTCTCAATTTTGATTTTTCCTTAATTAAAATTGAGGAAATTCGAAATTCCACATCAGCAGACAATAAGAAATTCCCAAAAAATTCTTGTAGACAAACCAATGTTTTTTTCGGATGTTCATTTCCTTCTTAGATGGGGATGTTCTTGTGACCTTTGGGATGTTAATTTCCTTCATAGATGGGGATGTTGTTGTGACCTCGGTTTTTCTAAAATTTGAGGACTCCACTTGGGAGTGGTTAGAGTTAATTGTGCTTGTTGATGACTACAGTATTGATTTAACTTGGAATAGAATGATCAACACTTCAAGTTTTGTAAATGATTTTTCAACTGCCTTACTTCGACCACTTCTCTTACTCGAAATTGTTAGTCAATTTAGGGCCCTTTTTCTATATACTTAGCAAATTGTGTTTCATGGCTACTAAATTTGGTAGGGCGTGCATTCGTGAGATCCTTAATGTGAAGGAGTATGTTTTCATATCCTTAATTTCCTAACAAAATTTGATTAATTTGGGATATCTCAATATGTTAGTGTCGTATTTACATCCCCTGCCATCGTTGATCAGCAGTCCCTCTTTTGATATTATTTTTAAGGGTCCCACTCAGAAATTTTTTATCATTCCACTAGGTCATGCAAAAATATAGTCACCGATGGTAGCCCTAGTCCAAAAAACATCACTCTTCCTCAAATTTGATTACTTGCTGGCATAGTTTCATACCTTGCCGATCGTACATCATCCATAAAGTTAATGTCATCATGTCATCACATCAGCCATGTCATCATGAAATTTAGTTTTTCAAGGTCTCATTAAGTCTTTTAGGGTTTTTTAAAGGTTTCATTATGTCATTAGGGTTTCCAAGGTCCAAGTAAAATTCATTTCCATCGCATAATACCAAACAAGTAAAGGGTGATCAAATAACATCTCTTCACCATATGAAGATGATTTGTAAAGAAATAAATTTGTTTCGAAAGCATGTAATTTTGGTTTTAAGATGTAATTTTTAATTTTCATTATGTAATTTTATGTCATTCAAATGTAATAAGCTCATGATTCCCAAGCCGCTAACTCGTAGTTCCAACATGCCAAAGCATAAAAAAATTTCAAATCAAAGAGTTCTCAAAGTCATTAGATGATCAATTTGACAAGGAAAAAGTTAAGTGAAAAGGTAAAAATTCAAAGTGTAAACCGAAGTGAAGAAAGGAGAAAGTGGGTCCCAAGGCCCAATTCATTCAAATGATGAAGTATAAAGACCACCAAGACATCAAAGAGAAGCTCATTTTCCATTTCATCCATCAAGCACAAACTCCTTAGCCGGAAAAATCGAATTGCAGTGGTCGTACGCCGAGTTTTTTTAGTGGCATTGCGCTTTCAAAGAGTGGTGTTACGCTTTCCAAAGTGGCATTGTGCTTTCAGCGAAGAAACATTGTGCTTTTCTCCCACTGCGCCGCACTTTTGCTCCGATGCGCATGCTTTTTTTCCAGACAAGTCAAAGAGGCACCAAAACTCAAAAACACTCTCCACAACTTTTAGAAAATTCCTCTTACACACTCTTGCAAGTACACCAAATTTGTTGCCTCCTTACACTCCTAAGCATTGAATTCATAGTGTTTTTGTTCCTAAGTGAAATTTGCATTTGGTCTAATGAAGAAACCCTAGTTTTATTCCTAATTCCCAAATTTTATGCCCTAATACCCCCGCATTTCATTTCCACATATCTAAAAAACCCTATCCCTACCCTTACACTACCATTTCCTAGTCCCTAAATCCCTTTTCCCTAAAAACCCTAAGTCCTAGGCTTCTAAATTTCCTAGGCGACCACTTCCCCAAAACTCGTAATTTAATTATCATTTCCCACTCCCTTGACATTTCAACCTCCTATCACCTCCCAAAGTTTTGTAACCCCTTCCCCCCATCTCCCTAAATTTTCCTATAATTATCCCTATTCCGTAGACCTATCTCCACTCCCCATTCCCATCCACCTTATCCTTATGGTTTCTTGGCCATCAAACACTACTAAGGAAGACAAGGACTATATGGAAGAGAGGATTGACAGAGAGAGGAGGATAGAGAACCGAGAAGGCCTCACAAAGGAGGAAGAATCCTAAGGCTAGAGTCCACCAACACAAATGAACCGATGGCCTCTCCTATGACTGTCGGGCTTGTTTTGAGTATGTAGGTTGTCTTGATTTTTGCAACATGATTTAGAGGGCCCAACATCATCCGATGTTGAGTAGAGTTTTCATTTCAAACCTCGGGTAGACAATGAGGTGACCCTTTCATGTGTGACATTCACTCGTACCTACATCTATCGTTGTTGCTCGCCACAGAGGATTCCAAACATGGGTGAGCAATGGTTTAAATCCAAATATTTGGAGGATCCGTACGATGAACCATTCATTAAACCAAGGTACAGGAATGAGAGGAAGAGGGTTTTCCTTTCAACTACATTCTTGGTAGGTATGCAACCATGATGAAAATCATCATGAATTACTTCTCTTGTGAAGGAAGGTTTTCTAGGCTCTACACATCCCAGCATTAGACTTCGATGCTCTTCACAACATTAAGATTGCTCAATATCCCATGCTTTCCATTTAGGAGCATAGAAAAAAATGACATTCATTATGCGAAAGAGATGCTATGACCAATAGATGAATAGCCTCTTCCACCACTCATTGATCAAAATCATTGTACTCCACCACCTTGATCGGGTTGGGCATATCATGGGACACCTTCATTACAAATGACATCTTCACTCGCTCCACATGCTTCGAAGATGTGCCTTCTTCATCTCATCCTACTACATCTATGCCTCCACCTCAATCCACTTCACCTACTCCATCACCATCACCACCATCATCACCATTTCATGGTCGGATGCCTCACCAAGGGGAGCTATGGTCAACAAACCTAAAGAGGGTGAAATGGGCATATTGGAAAAGACATATAAGAGAGGGCATAGGTAATTGTTTTCCCCAAATATTGTGGGAGGGGCCCCGCCTTCTTCACCAAAAAAAGCAGTATAGAAGGGAAAAACAAAATATGGCATAGGAAGATGTACATGAGGAAGTCATTCATGAGGAGGAAGACCTCCATGAGATAGAGATAGATTTTTACCTTTTTGAATTGGATGAGAAGCATGATGATGAAGCCTCCAAATTTATTATCAAGCGTAAGGATGCCCAAATCGGGGAGCTTTAGACCAACTTAGAGAGATCTAAGTTTGTGATTTCATACAATGAGCAAGAAAATCAACAACTCAAAACCAAGTAGGCAATCATGGAGATTCAAACTTTCTCAAGGAAAAAAAGAGAAGGAAAAAAGGAAAAGGCCTTCCTTGATGAGGCTTATGAGATGTATGGTGAAACAAATGAGGCAGAACAAGTGCCAAGAATAAGACCTAGGAATAGAGGTTTGGAAAGATCTCTAGAACTAGAGAGGCAAAAGGAGGGCCGAACTTGCTAATGAGCTAACTTTGAATGAAGAATTTTCCATCATGGTCAATGAGAACCGGGAGCATTGGCTTGACAGGCCAACCCTGAATCTTGATAAGCTCTTGGAGAAGGCAAAGAAAGACAATGACATACCGAGGAAAAGGGAAAAAACACTACTTCAAGAGAAACCCGGATTGCAAGGTCAAAGCTCCAAAAAGCCAAATCAAGGCTTGAAACCCTAACCAAGAAAAATGAAGGGGACAAGCCTCGATATCCTTGTTGAGGCATCACTCATTGCCTAAAATACCTCATCAGCCTCCCCACAGTGAGAAAATTTGAAGAAATTTGAGCAATTTTGGAAATTTTTTGCACTTTTGGCGAGTCCCATCGGCAAAGCGCAGCCGCTCTAGGGGCTACACTTTTTATAGCGACCTCCAATGGTCAAAATGAAAGCACCATTGGATTCATCAAAGTTAATTAAAATCATGAAAAAAACTTTACAAAACTTTTTGGGGTCAAAGGAGTAGTCAAAAAGTCAAAAAAACACTCAAAAAAATCACATTTCTCGCCTTGTTTTGGAGGTTGGCATTGCGCTTTGACCCGCATTGGGAGAATCAATTTTTGGAGGATCAAATCAACACCATTTTGAAAACCAAGCATAGATCTAGAAACTAGTATGGACATGATTTCCAATGAGCTATACTCGACCTCAATTTGGACACCCGGAACCCCCTCAAAAGTGGAGTCGAAGTTGGCACTCGCGCTTTTGACCTTGGTGTCGCGCTTTTGACAAATTTTTTTGAGTTTGCTATTATTTCCAAATTTTCTTAGTTTTTCTCGCCTTTCACTTTGAAAATGGTGTTTTTAAAAGGGTAATTCATAATGTAAATGTAATTTTAGTGTTTTTACACTTACCTAGGGTAAATACATTAGATGAAAGCTTTTGATGATGATTTAATGAATCGCTTTCTAAAAAGTGAGGGATGAGTCAATTTGACCTCCCTACACTCTAGGTATTAGTTCAGCTTTTTGGTGGAACCCGCTCCTCCAATCAAGGATTTGACCCCCGAGGTTGAGAGAAGTTGTTTTGTGGTCTATATATTGTACTTTTTTACTCATTTCACGGGTTGGGTGTTGTTGTATTGATAATAGACTCTAGTGTAATCGTATTTGGCAGAAATTAATGAAAGAGTTGCGGCTATTTCTTTGGGATACCTGTGGTATGGAAATTTAGCATAGTTTCTTCTTCTACTACATATGTATGAATGTTTTGTCTTCATGATCCATTTCATCTATATTATATGTTGATTTTAAATTTGATAAGCGTAATACATCTCTCATGCTCGTTTTGGGAAAATTTTCATAATTTGTTCACTTTCTTCAGCTTTAGAAAGAATATGTGCTTTCCTTTCTCTTTCTATCTCCTCACTAGTCCGATCCATCTCACCCCGAAACTCTAAATTGTTAGCCTTCCTACCTACCTTGCCCCATTGAATGGACTGCAATATTAATCTTATTTTCCCCGACCTAGCCTCTTTGACCTAATTCACCCATTCGACAAAACCAATTCAAACAAACAAATCCCTAAACTCATACCTAGCCTAAAACCCTAATTCATCCAACCCTCTTGGTTGTGACTTTGTGGAGAGATCCCTCTCCGGTTTGGTAGGTCTAGCTACCAATATAAAATATTGGTTTGTGGTTACCTTAGTTTGGACTCTTTCTCATCCTTAGAGATCTGGTGGAGTGATAACATACTAGCGCCATTGCCAGGGAATGAAATATTTATTCTACTTGGGTGTACAACAAGAATAATTGGAATTTTATCCTTTGGATGATAGGATTAAGTTTTAGAAAGGCTAAGCTGGATCATTGCGGTGCTAAGATTGTAGAGATGGTTTCGAGAAGAGATACCGTGAGCAAATCTGGATCCCGATCCAGTCGATCCAATCGAAGATCGAGAGAAGCTTGTCCCTGAAATCATACATATCAAGCTACAAATATTCGAAATCAAGTCCAATCCCATTGGTAAGATGTACTTCACTTCCTACTAAAGTTATATCTCTTGAAGATATACCATATGATCTAAAATTTGAATTGTCATTGTTTAGAGCTAAGTCTCTAAACATCTTTAGCCGACATAGTTTTTGATCCTTTAAGACTCTTTGAGGTCAATTCATTATCTCGAGTTAGATATTAGCTCTCCGAAACTTGAAGAAAACTTGCTTTTTTGAAGAGATTAAACCCTGAATCGACCTTGACATCAAATCTTGGATCCAATTCTACCAAAGCAAGATTCAATACTCGTCTTGACTCAACCTCAATCAATTGTTGCTTTTTCATCTCGCACCCTCGAACTCATCATTTATACCTACTACTTCAGCACCTATAACTATTTTTCCACTACCTATTTAACCAACCCCTCCCTCGTTTTCAATCCATCACTTCACTCAAAGCAGGAATCATGACCATATTTTCCCCACTTATCTTACCTTCTCAATTGAATGATTTACCTTAGGTTTATGGCCAAAGATTCCCCTTTGTTTGATGAAAATTATACCATATCTCGCAAAACAACACATTATCAAGGTCATTGACTTCATAGACTTGGAGGAAGTAGATGGTGACAATGCCAAAATGAGAATTATAGCCGAGCGCTTCTCTCGGAGATGTCAAAGTTTGGTTTAGATCCTTGATCGCTAATTCCATTGCCCCTCCAAACTAGTTGGTTGATGCATTTATAGCCCGATGGGAGGTGAAGAAAAACCATTTACAGATTGCTTTCTTATTATGAGAACATAAAGAGAAATCCTAATGAATCGACTCCAATATTTCAATACTCGCTTCAATGGAACTTATAATGCAATTCCCGTTGAGATAAAGCATCCTCCAAGCCTTAGCTCTCATATGTTATCCGTATGCATTTGATCCCGACATGGCCTACCAACTAAGGGAAATAAGTCCAACTACATTGGAAGATATGCAAAAGAATGTGGTCAACGTTGAAGCAAATATGTCGATGAAAAGAGCTAGAACCATAGGTGAGAAAATTCACCATTAAAGATGAACAATCCACCTCATCTTCTTACGATGCTAAGATGGAAACTTTGATAAGGACTATTGAAAGAATGGTTGATGGATTTCCATCACCGAGAGATAGCTCTTAGGTCGAAATCCTAACTTTAGAGGCCAACAAAATCCTCGCTAAGGATCGTGAAGAGCGAACAACTGAGCCCCCGAGAAATCAACAAAACAACAAAGAAATTAGGACACCCTTGCAGAGCAGAACCATGCTCAAGGAATAGAAGAATAAGATGAAGACACAATTGTTGAGAAAATATCCTTTTCAAAGCTAATGGTCTCGCTCCATGTTTTTTACGTAAGATGAAGAGTATTTTTGAAAAAAAAGATGAGCCTAAGGATGATTATTTTATCCTTGCCAATGATCATGAGTTGGAGACCAAATCATATGATTATAAACGAGGGGTAATTGATTGCACTTAGTTCACAATAAATGCAAAGTCTCTCATTAAGGACCATAGATGTGTTGGTTAATCTCACTCCGAAAAGAGCATCTCAAAGAAAAGATACTCAAACAAATCAGAATTCTCCTGCAATCTGAGTAAAGGAAAAGAGCCCGAAATCACGAACAAGAACAAAGTAAATCATCCATCAACAAGTTCAACAAGTAAGGAAAAGGACAATCAGAAGAAAGAAGCTCCATCAAAGGACCATGCGGACAAGAGAGACATCGTCATTAAAGAGGTAGACAAACCACTCCTTTCACGTCCTAGAAACTCAAATTTCAAAATTGAAAGTGTCTATTCCTTTAACCGAGCTTGTTAAGAATAACCGATATAAGTCCCATGTTTCTAAGATGATTAAAGTAGATCCTTTTTCGTACATGGTAATGTCAAAAATGATCAACCCGAACTCATTTTTGGTCCCCGTTATAGATGGTTATTTAGAAGATAGTAAGGTTCCCTCTACTTGAGACTAATAATCCACCAATGCATTTTTACCCAATTCCATGTTAGACTTTGGAGCCTCCCATAATCTAATGCCAAAATCCATTATGGATAAGTTGGGCCTTTATATCACTTGTCCTTACCATGAATTTTACCTTTTAGATTTAGGTAGAGTCTATTGTATTGGCCTTATTAAAGATTTGGTAGTCTCCCTAGAGCAACGATTCCAACAAATAATGTTTTAATGGACATGGTGGTATCCAACATACCGCCATGGTTTGGCGTGTTTTTGTCAAGATCTTGGGGGGAAAAACTAAGAGGCACATTGCAATTAGACTTTCTTATGCAACCATTCCTATTTTCATACAATTAAGAAAATTGTATCGAGAAACAAGATGAAATATATGATCACAAGTAAAGAAAAGCCCAACAATCATCCCGATAAATGTTGTACATACGTACGTTAGAGTCATCTATTTTTTTTAATGTTAGAGGCTTAAATGATGTAGATAGCCATCTCGTAGAAGTAGAATATGTTCTAGAGATTCATAATTGCACTTCAGGAAAAATTTATAGAAAAGGAAAAGGAGAATCCGCCGAGTTCATCGAACAACCATCGGATGAGGTAGCGAAAAATTCGAAAAATTCATTAGATAAAGCGAAGAAATTTAGAACAACATGAAGAAATAGTTTAGAAATTTGAGCCAAAACATAAATTAGAGTTTCGAAAGATTGAGGATGAAAATGGTCTATGATCCATGGACTTTGATGTTAGGTATTCCGACACGAGAAATAGTTAAGAAGAACTTAGTCTAGTGTAGAGTTAGGTAAAGTGTGTTTCTTTACCATGTACATTTATAACTTATAATCCAACGGTCACGACTTGTAGTGATTCGACGATTATCTCTCACCCCTGTATTAATGGCACTTGATCGTAGGCCTACACTCGATTGGTCCATGATCTCTATTTAAAGATCATGGAGGGTCATTTGTCCCTAGAACCGTTTATGAGAGAAACATATGTAACTTTTCTTTTAATATTAGTAAATTCTCGAAGTGGCGCGTTGGCTCTTGTGGCGTGGACCGTTTCCCTCTTTGAGGGTTTTAACCACGTGATTATATTGGTGTACCGATTTGTGATATATTTGTGAGCGGTGACCTTTCGTTCTTGATCTACCGAACTTACCCCGTAAATTCCTAGATGGTATCGGAGCTATTTCTGAGGGGTCGCGTCCGTTGTTGATCAAAAACGCCTAGCTTCGACCGCATACGAATGTTGTTTTGTATATATACTATTTCTAAACATTTTTGGGCTTGGAGAACTCGCTCGGCTTGTGTCTAGAGTGTCTCGTTACGTGTGAGAAACGCCTTTCGTTTCATGCGAAAAAGGTTTATGGTTGCCCAAGTTATGTCGCTTTAGATCCGAGGTATAAAGCATCTATTTTTGCGTTATATTTGTTAATAGTTCTCGTTTATTTCGGTTTTTTTGTATTAAGGTTTTTATTTATTTTCTAGATCTATACCCTCTTCTCCGTGTATGCTCTTTCGTCGTGTGCTCTAGTGTGATCTTGGAAAAATCGGGAGCCGTAAAAAGGGATTTTTTTTGCTACGTATTCTCTTTCCCGCATCTTTGTGCGATCTCGAAAAAATAGAAATAGTGAAAAAAGTGATAGTTGCTCGATAAGGCTAACCAAGAATCTAACATTCGCCATAAGGCTTTGCATTTCATCTCTTTTTTTGTGTTTTTTGTGCAAGAAAAGGCATGCACACCGAATAATAATAATAATAATAATAATAATAATAATAATAATAATAATAATAATAATAATAATAATAATAATAATAATAATAATAATAATAATAATCCCCCCTTCCTCCTTTCTAAAATAACATGATCCTTTTACTATCTTACTTTGGGGAGGGGGTTAGTTTATGAGAATAGAGGTCTTGGGTTCAAATCTCCTTCTCAAGCTTCCTTTGTAAAAAGTTTTTGTTCAAAGGGGCATAATTTTTTTCAAAAAGCCGCACTCCGCACTTCATCCCATTCCCGTAGCTATTTAACATCTACAACTCGCATTTTTCAAAAGGCATAACCTTTCATCTCGGAAGCCGTTTTTTCGAGCCATTGTTTTTTGAAACGGCCTACTTTTTTGAGATCTTTTCATTGGAGCAGCTTTATTTCAAACTTTTTCTTCGACCATAAAATGGAAAGTGCATGCCCTGTTTATTCTTAACAAAGCACCAATTATTTCCAATGGCTACCTCACATGGTAGATATACTTATAAGTAAAGGGCTTTATAGAATAGCCACTGGTCAAGAAACTAAACCTTCCGATGATGATAAATTTCCTAAATGGAAAAATAGACAAGATCAAGCATGAGGGTTGATAGGAATGTTCATTGCTCAAGATCTTCAATTTCACATCCTTAACATTGACACCCCCGATAAAGCCCCGGAAAAGCTAAATATTTTTCCGGCATTCAAAATCAAATCAGGTCCCACTAGCTTTAAAATGAGTTGCTTACTTTGGATCCTAATAATTTCTCCTTCATTGAAGACTTTTTGTCCAAATTCGAGACCTTAGACTTCTTTTCGAAGGGTGTAAGGTCAAAAAGGAAGATGTCGACCCTCATCTATTGCATTCTTGCTAAGCTTGGCCTTGCATACTCTATATTTGTTTCCGCCTTCCATCTCCACCGAGATAAGCCATCATTTCTTCAGAACCACCTACAAGAATTCCTGCTTTTGATGACTTTTGTGATTCTTTGATAAGAGAACAAGAGAAAATTTTACACCTTCTTATCATTGTCGAAACACTTCTAAGAAAGCTTAGCGTACCCCAAACAACAATCATATCAAAAGAATCCAAAGAAGTATATTCTAAAAAGTATGGTCCTAAACCAAACAAGGGTCCCAAGCAATTTCAAACTGCAAATCGAAAAATCAAATCACCAAAATAATAAGGCAAATCAAAACAAAGGGAAGAAGCATGATAGACATTGCAACTTTTGCAATTGGGATGGCCATATAGAGTCCAAATGTTTTAAGAAGATGGAAGCCTTAGAAGCAACAATGAAGAAGCACAACATCAATTTGGAGCACTCTTCACCTTCATCTTCAGCATTGGCACTTTCCCGCTTGTAGTTGTCAAGCATCAAGATCTCGTTATGCATTAAATGTATCTTCCTCTTCTCCTTCTCCCGATCGGCTCATTGATTCGTGCTTCTTACCACATGGCTAAAAATAAATCCATGTTTTCTTCTTTAAATGATTGCAACACTAAACATATTTATGTTGGTGTTGATAGATCTCTTAGTGTTGTAGGATCCGGAACCATTCATCTAGATAATGGTCACTTTAATGATGTACTATGTGTTCCTACCTTGTCATGCAACCTTCTATCTATTTATCAAATCACTCATTTAAGTGAAGGGAAAAATAGAAGAATTCTCACCTCATGATGTTATGGTCTAGCGACATAAAATATCCTAAACATATTTTAGCTATCGGCATTACCGATGATTCCACAAGGTTGTATAATTTTGACAACTTTGGGTCATCATCTCTTCCCTTGGTTTTTCGTTGCTCATAATGATGATGTGAGCAAACTTTGGCATGAGCGATGTGGCCACTTAAACTATCGCTCTCTTCAAACACTATGTAAGGAAAATATGGTGACGGCCTTCCTATGGTATCTTCCGTCGAGATGGTGTTTGCTTTGGATGTGTACTCGGAAAACATCATCGGATAGTTTTTGACAAATGTGCCTCTTGGCACGCTTCACCACTTTGCAGCTTGTGCATAGTGATTTATGTGGTCCACTTCTTGTTATTTCTTTCTCTGTCAGTTGCAAGTACTTCTTAACTTTCATTGATGATTTTTCCAGACGCACTTGGGTATATTTCTTAAACTCAAGAGTGAAGTTTTTAATATGTTCTTGGCCTTTAAGGCCTTTGTTGAGAAACAACTGACATCAAATTCTTAAGTTAATATCGTACAATGGTGGAGAATATGTTAACAAAAAATTTATCAACTTCGCATTGAGCATGGCATTCAATTGCAACATACTATTCCATATACTCCACAACAAAAGAGTGTAGTCAAAAGGAAGAATCGCACCTTAAAAAGAAATGGCTAATTGTATGCTTCAATCTAAAGGACTTGGTCTCAATTTTTAGGGCGTAGGCTTTCATTGATCAGTGCAAATTACATAGTAAATCACACTCCTACTAAGGTTTTAAATAATATAACTCCGCATGAAGCTTGGAGCTCAATCAAACCAGGATGTAAGTCACTTTCATGTTTTTGGAAGTGATGCTTGGGCCCATATTCCGGATACGGAAACATAAAGCCTTAGAACCTAACGGTGAAAAATGTATTTTTAATGGATATTCGAAGATGTCAAAGGATATAGACTTCTTCAACCAAAGTCCAAAAATAGAACCATTAGAAGAGATGTAAAGTTCGATGAAATATATCTACTCGTGAGCCGAGTCTTGGGCGGTGTGCCACCTTTGGCCTCGCGAGCCCCGATTCGGCATATGTGCCACTCTCTCTCTCTCTCTTCTATTTTTAATAGAATTCCTTCAGTTGGGATGATGAAAACGAGGATGAAAAATCCTCCTCCAGCCTCTATGAAATTGTTCCTTATACTCCACCGCTTCCAAGATGGGTTCGCTCTACTCGGACGCAACAGAGTTCTCTTGGCAGTGACCCTACCGGGTCGATGACGTACACGTCCTCGGCTCGAAAGAGCTTCTTCCTTATTGGCTTAAGTTCCGTAAGAAACTTGATCCATAAACCTTCGAAGAAGCCTCTCGAGCATCCAGATTGGGATGAATCTATGAATGAAGAGCATCGTTCCCTATTGGCAAACGATACTCTGGGATCTTGTTCCTCTTCCAAAAAGGAAGAAAAAATTGTCGAGATGTAGATGGGTTTACAAAACCAAGTTTGGACCAGATATGGAAAAGTGGATAGACATATAGCTCGTCTTGTTGCTAAAGGTTTTTCACAAGTTGAAGGCATTGACTATATTGAAACCTTCTCCCCTGTTGCCAAAATGAAGTCTATCTCTGCCTTGTTCTTTCCCCTTGTCGCCCTCCTTTAAATGGGAAGTCCTTCAGATGGATATTAAATCCGCCTTCTTACATGGATATTTGCATGAAGAAATCTACATGGAACAACCCCCTGGCTTTATCCAAAAAGACTCCGACCCTTGTTTTTCGCCTTTTGCAGTCCCTCTATGGTATCAAACAAGCTCCTCGCTTGGTATGCCAAAAATGGATAGATTTCTCTTAGATAATGGCTTTTCTAGGTGTCATTCGACAACACCGTCTACACCAAGAAAGTGGGTAATTCCTTCACCATCCTTGTTCTTTATGTTGATGATCTTATCCTTTAATTTTAGTGATCCAAACCATATAAACCATGTGAAGTCTAGCCTCAAAAAGGACGTTTGAAATGACAAACATTTTAGGACACTTTCATTATTTCCTCGCGTCGTCAAGTCTTGCAATCCAAGGAAGGCATTACCCTCTCGACTCCAGGGCATGCCCGTGATCTTCTACACCACTTTCACATGGAAGATCTGTAAGCCTACCCATTCTCCCTTTCGCCTAGAGTCAAGATTTCGACCAATTGTACTACCCCCGAATTTGATGCTACCTTATACCGTTAACTTGTTGGTAAATTTTTGTATCTAACCCATACCCGTCCCGACCTTTCCTTTGTCGTTGGTCTTGTCGCTCGGTTTATGCACCAACCTCATGAAAGTCACCTGGAAAGAAGCTAAAAAGAATACTTCGATATTCGAGATACAATTCAGCTTTGGGATTCATTACAGGGCAGGGGAGCATCTCCTCTTGATTGGTTTCACCGATTCGATTGGGCCGGTGACCCCGATGATTGGAAGTCCATCATAGGATATGTATTCACTCTTGGTTCAAGACCTATCACTTGGTATTGTAAGAAACAAAGTGCCATCTCCTTTCTTGAAGAGAAACGAGTATCGTGGTGCGCTTGAAGCTAGCAAGGAAGCCATGTGGTCACTGTATCCTCGTTCCGAATTTGGTCTTCATCGAGACATCCAACTACACTTTGGTGTGATAATCGCAGTGCCATTCAAATATGTAAAGATCCAGCTTCAGACATTAGCGTATGAAACACATTGAACTCCGCATACACTTCATCGTAAAGCTCATTCATGATCGTGTTCTTGAAGTGCGATGTAGCGTCCAACCAATGATCAATTAGTTGATATATTTACGAAGGCTCTCATAGAAGCGAAGTTTACCAAACTTTGATCCATGCTTGAGTTGTGAAAGTTTTCATTAAGGGGGGATAGGCTCTCAATGTCTCCTTCCTTCTCCTATTGTGTCACTTTTGTAAATCCTTCAATCCTATCCCAATTTGTTCTTAGGGGGGATGTTAGAATATTTCGACACATAGGAAATAGGCTCCTTTTGTGTCACCTTTGTAAATCCTTCAATCCTATCCCAATTTGTTCTTAAGGGGGGTGTTAAGATATTCCGAAACATAGGGAAATAGTTAAGAATAACTTAGTCTAGTGTAGAGTTAGGTAAAGTGTGTTTATTTACCATGTACATTTGTAACTTATAATCCGATGGTCACAACTTGTAGTGATCCGAGCAATTATCTCTCACCCTCGGTACAATGGCACTTGATTCGTGGCTTAACACTCCGATTGGTCCATGATCTCTATTTAAAGAGCATGGAGGGTCATTTTTCCGATAACCGTTTATGAGAGAAACATGTGTAACTTTTATTTTTATATTAATAAATTCCCGAAGTGGCTACGTTGGCTCGTGGCATGGACCATTTCCCTCTTTGAGGGTTTTAACCACGTGATTATACTCGGTGCTCGATTTGTGATCTATTTGTGAGCGGTGACCTTTGGTTCTTGATCTATGGAACTTACCTCGTAAATTCCTACATTTGATGGTGCCCTGGGAAAGATGTGGCAAGCATTGGAATTTGGGTACGCAACCCTTTTCATGTGCAGCTCTTGTAAGGTCCCTACAAATTTTAGATTATGCTCATACAAGTTAGCTTTTGATTGTACCAATGAGGCTGTGAGTATGAAGCATTGATTACCGGCCCTAAAGATCTTGAATAAACTCGGGTGCAAAAATAATTTAAGTGCGTGGTGATTCGAATCCTCGATCAAGCAATTTAAAGGTGAATATCAAGCTAACCATCCTCGAATGAGACCATACAAGAATTTTGTCCTAGATATTTTGAAATTTTTTCTCGAGAATACACTTTGAGTTGTGCCAAGAAGTCAAAAATCTCTGCGGCGTATCTCATTGTCGCTACAAAGCGCAAGTAATTTTAAGATCCCCCATTTTCTCAAACAAGAAGTTTGAGATCTGATGAAACACCACCATTTTTGCCGATAACTTGTGGTATTGGCAAGTTTTCTTCTGGGATGATAAGCAGGGTAGATAACTTTCTCCAAGGTGAGGTTGAATTTGAGAATTTTTCCATAGATGAAATTTGTGACAAACATGACCAGGACATAGAAGCAACCTTGTGGATATACTATGGCTACAAGACAACAATATTCTAAAAGGTCTCATACCTTTGGAAGAATTGTTTGACGAAGATGACGTAGCAAGAAAGCCTATATTGGTGCCTGCTTAAAAAGGTGTTGAAGATGTAAACATCGGAACAAAAAACAAACCAAAGATGGCTAAACTTTCCAAGTCATTATCTCTCCCGAGGTAAAGGCTAAATATGTTAAATTAATTTTTTGAATTTTATGATGTTTTCACATGGGAATATAAAGATTTAAAGGTGTATGACAAGAACATCATTCAACACACGCAATCGATTAAGTCCGATCAAAATCCTTTCAAAGAAAGTTGAGAAGGATCAATCCCGCATTACTACCATCAATTGAAAATAAGTAAACATACTTTTCAAGTCGGGTATTATTGTTCCTATTAGATTTTATGATTGGATTTCGAATTTGGTCCCCGATGGAAAGAAGACCGGGAGAAATATGGCGTCGCATAGATTTCAGGAACTTGAACAAAGTGTCTCCAGGGACAACTATCCACTTCCCAAAAATGGATCACATCCTTCAAAGAGTTTTTGGTTCTTCCTTGGATGTCATCGTTGGATGGTTATTTGGGATACAATCCAAATTTTTTGGTGCACAAGGATGATCAGATAAGACAACTACACCTTGGGGCACGTTCAAATATGCAAAGATTCTATTTGGTTTGAAAAATGTAGGGGACACATTTTAGCGGGCCATGGACATAGCATTTTCCAATGAAAAAGGTGTTTTCTTGGTTTGTTTATTTAGATGACTTATCACGGAGCTCACATTCAACATGATGGACATTTTCATCATTTAAGAATTTTTTCAAAGAGATGCAAAGAAGTCGAATCTCTCTCAGCAAAGAAAAGCCTTTTTTCCATGGAGGAGGGCAAACTTCTTGGTCACATCATCTCCAAGGATGGAATACTGGATTGACCCTTCTGCGTATTCAAGAAATTCCAGAAGCATATAGATTTCCTCGCAACAAAAAGTAACATACAAGCATTCAATGGTAAGATGAATTTCTTTACGTATGTTCATTCCTAATTTGGCCGTAGGCGTCTTAGAGAGTTCACAAATATGTTGAAGAAAGATAATGATGTGAAATGATTTGAAAATGCCATCCTTCAACCTCGCAAATTTTTCTCGACCACTCGTCCCTATTTTAATAAGTCCCGATTATACTAAATGAGTTTCATAGTCTTTCTCCATTTTCTTCTAAGCATACCATGGTAGTAGTCTTGATGCAGTAAAAGAGATAGCATCGAGCTACCAATTGCATTTTTTCGACGCTTAATATCGGAATCATGCTGACTCCTCTCGGTGCAACATCATATGGTGAAACAGGATTTGGCTTTTGGTTAAAGTGCTTTGAAAGATTTTAGAGTTTACATATTACATTCACATACTCTTTCTTATGTGCTTAATGTAGCCGTAAAAGAAGTTCTTATGCAAACAAACGGAAAGGTAGGAGAGGAGATGGATACCATCATTACTAGAATATCACCTTGAGATCAAGCCCACCAAGTTGATCGAGGATCTCGTGAGCTTAGCCAAGCTCATGGGTGAGTCAAACCTCCATTCTTTAGACATAAACTTGATTTTCAGACCTTTGCCCGACAATGAAGAAGAAAGTGAATCCCATTCGGGTATTCGATATCTTTTTGTCATCTCCACGATATTATAATATTGTCTCATATTTTGCAACACCTAAACCCTCCTCTAGGCATAACTAAGAGTCGATGAAGCTCTTTGAGCTCAAAGTCACCAATTATTGCATATTGAAATGCACTCATCGAAGGATCCCGAAGCCGTGTTGCTTTGAATAGTTTACGATTAGAAGAATCTAACGAAGTGATGAATATTGGCTTCCACAAAGGAGATTGTGGGGCCACCTATGTTGTAAGGCCACGGCCAGTAAAATGGCGAGAGGTGGGATACTATTGGCCGAAACCACTTTTTGCACTATGTATGACAGCAAACACAATGAGTTGCCATGAATGTCAAGTTTTTCAGTGGTCAGAGAAAGATTCTCTCATTACCTCTACAACCTATTTTCATTACATGCATCATTCCAAGAGTGCCTAGATTTCATAGGTGAGATTCAACGACGATCATCTCCGCACATCACAAGTGGATATTTCGATCAACCACAAATTACTTTACAAAGTGGATAGAAGCACTCCCCGGAGCTAGTCAAGCAGC
This sequence comes from Pinus albicaulis, assembly GCA_034641835.2. Classification (NCBI taxonomy): domain Eukaryota; kingdom Viridiplantae; phylum Streptophyta; class Pinopsida; order Pinales; family Pinaceae; genus Pinus; species Pinus albicaulis. The sequence continues at coordinate 203,560 of JAXQQM020074641.1, forward strand.
AGGTACCTGTCATCATTCCGCCTTTTAGAAACTAATATTTTGTACCACTTTAGGTTGTCCTACTAATTATCACATATAGCTCGCTCGATGAACTCTTAGCTAAACCGAGAGGGGGAGTGAATCAGTTTCGTACATTCATGGACATTTAAGAAACTCTTTTCATTCAACCTTCAATTACACCTTGCGCTCATAAGAAGCTTACACATAATGAATCAACAAACTTAATGTGTGTATAAAAAGTAATTAAGTAGATTAAAACATCACATCAGCACATAATCATCAAGAACATAGACAACATATATATATGTAATATCCCAAAATGGGAAAAGCTACACTATTGGGAATAATTTGAGTTATGCCAATGTGGGAGCTCGGTAAATCATGAGCATGGAAATTTAGAGCAAAGTCTCATTAGATGTAAAACTAACATCATACCAAGTAGATGAAAGAACTCCTACGGCCAACAAGATGATCTATATTCTCCTCTCCTGGGTGGAAATGCAAAGCAATATGCAGGCATAAAACAACTATCTTCGAGAAAATAACGCTATAAAAGTGAGAAATGGGACTTGGATCCCTTAGAAGACATGTTATACAACTCACATGTAGAATTGGAGGTGAAAAAAATCACTCCAGCTCATATAAACATGATCTCCCCAAGTCAATGCGGCTCAAATAATCCCAAACGTAGCCTAGCTCTCATGCAGTAAAGTACTTTGAAGCAAGGAATGTGTTATTCTAATGGGGGGTTTTATCGCGAGGAAAATTATGAAAAAATTCTGATATAGAGCTTATATTAATCAAATAGCGAGAGAAATGGAGGTTTAGCCTCTTTTACACAAAGAAAAAGGCACCGGCTAGGTAGGGAGTTTCCGACAAAATGCATGAATAACAAGCTTAACACTACGAGATAATAGCACAGCTTACTACATATATGTATTATACATGGATGAATATGACATAAATATAACCGAAAAATACGAGAAAAAGTACCAAAGGTCACTCCCCAATAGAAGACCAGGGAGGGCCGGTACGCTCCTCTACAAAGACTAGCACATAAAATCAAAGAGGTGCAACGATGTCAGCTACCTGCCATAAAAGACACAATTTTACTGAAGGGGAAATGCACTGTGGATGAATGTGGATGAATGGCCCCAAGCCAAATGCTCGAAATGAAGCTCAAATCCTTCCCTCTTGATCCCTTAAGCAAGATGATCCAAAGAGAGGATGCACGCACAGGAATTATTTGCACTAAAGCGAGGCACGGCAACTCATGCCTAAATAGATCTGAAGCATGCAGAAGTAGTCACAAGACCAAAATAGATGAATACATGGACGAGATCCCTTTCGATTCTATGCCTCCCTTTTTTATCTTTGGTGAGCCTCCTCACCCAGAGACCCCACACAATGTTGAGGTGACTCCTTAGTGAAGCTTCCTCTTTCAAAAGCCGCGATGCCCTAGCTAGCTTCCCTCCTATTTGTGGCAACATTGTTGACTTGGTCAAGATATGAACTAATCCACCTGCAATGCCTCTTTTCACACCAAGGGATCAACCGTGGGTTCTACATCTGTGTGTCTAGGGCTGAGTCCTTGTTCACATTGAGCTTGGTTTCGCTTTGAGTGATTTCTTCCTCCTCAAGAATGGATCGTTGACTTAGTCCAAACTAGACTGTGTCCTCATCTAATTTTCCCTTGTCCACACTTGGAAGTGTAAAACAAACTTCTAAGGTGATCTCCTTCCTTACTAAGGTGGAATTTATTCATATTTTTTATTGTTCATGGGCCTCCTTCCCATTTATTCCTCTTTCTAGGTGAAGGCATCAAAATCTAATATTCCAATTTGCTTGTTTGCAAATTTGGAATATTGCTAGCTCCCTCCCTCCCAAATGCTGCACTTTTCCTCAAAGCAACCGCAAGTATAGGACTAGATCATCCTCTTATCCCCTATCAGTAACCTCACAGATGGGAATCCTGCCAAGGAATCGAGGTGTTGCATCATCAATGTATCTCCATGTTGCCTCACTCAAGTGTTGTGAAAGTTGGCGACTATGCATGGTGAAACACAGAAAGCACTACCATGGAAGCGATAATGGCACGTTTGAATATCCTCTTGCAGCAGATGAGGGCTGATGCCAGTGGGATTCATCATCCCCATTTGAATCTATCCTCTGAGCTATCAACCAAACAAAATGAGTCACCCTCTAGGATGGCAACTCATGCGTGATCTCTTCCACCTTGAGCTCATGCGAGAATAGGTGGGGCGTGGAAACGCGGACATGGTAGATAAGAGAGCCTACCCCATTCTTCTGTCTTCCTCTCCACTTAAGATGAGTGTAGAGGATTCTTTGACCTTGGGCTGCATAATACTATTTCCCTCCAATGGCAAGAAGGAAGCTAGACCTCAAAGGTCCCTCCCGACAATATGTGAATCAAGGCCGGCCCAAACCATCTCTCATACATGATGGACAAGAACTCACCTCACCATATGGCATCCCGTCCATCTCATGGCCCTTCTCATTAAGAAACAAAGATGTTCTTTGTCAGAGGCCATGTCTCTTCCCATGCTCTCCTTAGAGCATGTAATGCGAAAAGTGTGGGGATGCTCCTCCCCAAGAACACATCCACTCTATGTGTTCCTCCTCCAATCATCGCTCCTCATATATGCAAGAATAATATATCAAGCAAATAGGATCGTGGTCGTCATAATAAGCAAGAGAAAGCTCAAGGTTTTATGTGGTCTCAGTAGGGTACCAACGACTTCCCAAGTGGTCACGAGCAAGTAGTCTTCCCACGTGTGACTTCCGTACAATAGCATGGCAAGTTGTCTCTTGACAAATGGTTGGTTGTATAAGTCACCACACCCACTAGTAAATAGTAGATGGTTGAATATGTCAGTCGGAAAGCACACAAGAAGTAACCACATACTTGCCCCAAATCATACAGTAGGATGGTTGTCTCCATCCATAGCAGTCCTAGCCAAAAATGGTCCATGGAGCCTAAAGAGTAAACTTGCCCCTTTGAAGAAGCAGATGCACTCGCCAAAGAAATGGTAAGAGCATGCAAATATTGTGTGAGTACAATCAATGAATGCAAAAATAGATTTCTTACCATGTAATGGAAACAAGATGGTGTCAAGATCCATAGATGGATCCTCCATGAGTGGCATGAGCATACCCATATGAAGATGAATGAACCATCATGCCGCATGAAAATCCTCCTTCTCATGCCCGGAGAATCCAATTCAAAGAGAGACACACCACAATAACTCATGAGTCCATTCACCACTCTACCAATCTCTCCTCCTCTATGCTCACCAAGTGCATCCAATATATGGAAGTGATCCCGGGAACACTCCATCAACAAGCTCATGCTCCACAATGAGCGCGGCCGTTGTTGGCCTATGCAAATAGGCTCCTTCCAACTGCGTAAATACAAGTTCTCTAACATGTCCAATGTCAAAGAATCCTCCCATAATGTTGCCATCTCCTCCCATTGCAACATCATGCAAAATGTGAGAGAAACTCTTGCCCTCGTACTCTCTCCACTCCTCCAAAGCAGTCTACATTTGCTACTCACTACCTCCCTCCACTACAACCCATGGGAGTGAAATACATGATGATCACATCGTCATAAATGCATCCACACTCCTTGCTGCATGATGCAAGTGTCACACGAGTTGAGTCTCCTCCCACATACCCTCTAGAAAAAAGGATACTGTCCCACGATGGCTCAAACTCTCCTTGGGAGTAAGCCGAACGCGAATTTTTCCCTCTCGCTCGCTCGGTGATCAGTAGAGTTGCAGCACTTCTCCATCTTCTCTTTCTCTCTATCCACATCCACTTATCCACGTGGATGCCTCCCTACCATCCTCCATCTTGGTACTCCTCCAAAGAAGATTACCATCCTCCCATGTCGATTTTTCTCCTTGCATTCCATGGGATGTTGAAAGTGAAAACTCCTTGGAGATCTCCTAAAAGAAGATCTCTCACCGATGATCATATTGAATCCATAGGGATCCAAGGGGGCCGAAAGGCAGAGCCTCCCTTGCTGCTACCTCTTGACAGTGTTGTAACCCTCCTCTAGGGTGTTTTGGCTATCTCATGTCTCAACTCCCAGCATGAACATTTGATTACGCATGAATTTGTTTGGAGCAAAGTTCACTCCATTCTCCAAGTTCATGACTCTCTCCAAAAGATCACACTCCAACTCGGTGTTGTGTGCAACTCAACGAGGGGTCCATGAGAGTGATGGTTCGCATGCTTCTTGAACCATTCAAGCTTGCACGACTATGGTGAAAGTCTTCACTGCTCTATCTCAAAGCAATAATGTTTGATCTTGGGCCATATGAAGACATGTTTCCACAATATTTAGAAATATTTCGATGCCAATAAGTAAAAGTGGAAATCTTACCATACCTTTGCAGGGAGATCTTGCGGAACCTCTTGTAGTGCTACAAGGGCTCCTTCCTCCCATGTCATGGGCCAGCCCCAGCCGCTAGTGTAGAAGGTCAGCTCTCTTAAGGTTATGACAAGCGGCGGGTACTTGCCTCTCCTCCCATGAGTGGTGTGGGCCTACTCTCCTTCCGACCTCTCTTCATCAAAGGTTATGATCAGCCCTCTTAGTGAACCTCGAGAAAAAGAAGTCACTCTTTTTTGGCTTAAGTGGTACACCACCAAGCATTGGCTTCACCCTCCGTGTGCACAAGCCGCAACTTTTGTTTGCCTCCCTCTCTACCACCGGGCCGAAGTAGGAAGAATGCCTCAAGCTTTCTCGCCCATGCTATTCTTGTCAGTTGACCCATCAAATTTAGACAATAGGAATATATTTCCTTTGATCTCTCCTTCTGTCAGCAGTGGTCTCCTTTCTCTCTCTTAGTTGCATAAACCGAGGAAAATCTGAGTGTCTCTTTGGAAGCCCTAGGTTGGCACTTGTATTCTGCCAAATACCCACTTAGGATTTCATGCTTTCCATAGTGGTATCCTTGCTCTATACTTCCTCATACGGGAAGTTCATGCATCTTATTTCCCCCTAAAACCTTTCTATAGTCTCATCACAGCTTTCCTCCTTGAAACCTTCGAGTTTCAATGCATTTCTTCTTCTTCTTCTTAGGATTCGAAATGGATGAGAGTAAGCTCATCCTCTCCGTCATTTTTTTTTCTCCTCTTATTCTTATCTTCCGATTGGATCTGAAATCCACAAAGCCGAGCCAAGATGGTAGCTTTGATACCACTCAGAATATCCCAAGATGGGAACAACTACACTATCGGGGAATAATTTGAGTTATTACCAATGTGGAGCTTCAACAAATCATGAGCATGGAAATGTAGAGATAAACCTCATTAGATGTAAAATAACATCATACCAACAGATGAAAGAACCCCGCAACAAGATGATCTATATTCTCCTTCCTGTGTGGGGAAATGCAAGAATATGTAGAGTATAAACAACCGTCTTCATAAAATAATGCTATAAAAGTAAGAAATGGGATTTGATCCCTTAGAAGACATGTTATTCAACTCACATGCTTAATTGGAGGTGAAACAAATCACTCTAGCTCATATAAACATATCTCCCCAAGTCAATGCAAGCCTCAAATAAGCCCAAACCCCATAAACTCTAGCTCATGCGTAAGGCATCACAAGGATCACAAGTATTACAATGGGGTTTATGTAGAAAATGATGAAACAAGTCTGATATAGAGCTTATATTAATCAAATAGCAGAGAAATGAAGGTTTAAACTTTTTACACAAAGAAAAGGCACCCTAAGTATGCTCTCCAGAAATGCATGAATAACAAGCAAAGACCGCGAGAGAATAACACAGCTACTACACATATGTGTACTATAAATGGCTGAATATGACATAATATAGCTGAAAAATTAGAAAAATGGCCAAAGGCCTCTCTAATAGAACTCCGGAGGGAATGAGTACCTCCTCCCGAAAGGCTACATAAAATCAAAGGGTGCAACCCCGTCGCTATTGCCCCCGCATAAAAGACGCAGTTTCGAAGGGAACCGTGATGTGGCCGAATATGGATGAATGGCCCCAAGCCAAAATTTTGAAATGAAGCTCAAATCCTTCCCTCATCCCTTAAGCAAGCCGATCCAAAGAGAGGATGGAATTCCCGCATGGGAATTCTTTGCACTAAGCAAGAAAAGAATCAAGCAAATATTTGAAGCATGCAAGTAGTCACAAGACCAAAATAAGGAATACATGAATGAATCTCTTCGATGCTATGCCTCCCTTTTTTATCTTTGGTGAGCCTCCTCACCTCGACTCGCACAATGTTGAGGTGACTTCCCTAGAGAAGCTTCCTCTTTCAAAAACTACACCGCCTAGCTAGCTCCCCTCCTCTTTGTGGGCAATAACAAGGACTGTCAACTAGAACTAATCCACCAAGTAATGTCTCTTTTCACACCAAGGATCTTCAATGCGGTTCTCATATATGTGTCTAGGTTGATCCTTGTTCACATTGAACTAGTTTGCTTGAGTGATTTTCCTCCTCAAGAATGGATGTTGACTTAGTCAAACTTGACTATGTCCTCATCTAATTTTCCCTTGTCCACACTTGGAAGTGTAAAACCAAGCCTCAAAGTGATCTCCTTCCTTAATAAGGTGAAATTTACTCATATTTTTATCGTTCATGGGCCTCTCCTTCCCATTTATCTCTTCTAAGTGAAAGCATCAAAATCTAATATTCCAATTTTCTTTGCTTAAATTTTGAATATTAAGGGTCATAAGTGGAAACCCATATGAGAAAACCACATCTTATTATTTTTTCGATGCAAAGGAAAGGCTCCAAATCCCTCTCACCACTAATTTTCTATAGGCTCCAACCCACAGGAGGCTCCTACCTCAATTCTGCAAGCTACAACTTGCAAAATCTAACTCCCTTCTATTTTATGAGCTACATTGTAGGGCTCCTACCTCAACAGCTCAACTAGACATATATCAAGGGTTGCATTGACAAGCCTGCTTCCATGTAGTGCTTCTGTGAAGCCTACAACCAGGAGGTTCCTACCTCAACCAACCACAAGCTCAAGCTGGACATCTATCAAGCTTCAATGACATGAAAGCACCAAATCCCTCACACTACAATAAAATCATATGTTGATTTACCTAGATATCATCTCTGTTTTACTCCTTCCACTACTTCCTTTACAACCTTCATATACGCTTCATGTCAGCTCTGATATGCACAACATCTCTATCATTTCTCTCATATTCTTTCACTCTCTCCAACGTTAAACACTTCTGTATTCATGCACTCTCTTCCATTTACAACTTTCCCTATAATCTTCAACTCCCCTTCAAATTCTATTTCTTTTTCTCTCTCTCTCTCTTTCAGTTTTCATAACGTTTTGCATATGGATATTACCTATTTTATACAGATAGCTTCATGATTGCTTGCATTCTCTATGGGAATATGAAGTGAATTGGAATGACTCTTTTCCTTCCACCCATTCGATTCCTTGCACTTCAGTTCAGGTTATTACATTCGAAATAATCATTACAACACTCATGGAGTTTTTCCTATGCCTACAGAGATTTGCCTTTGCATTACAAACGATATAAAATAATCAATGAATTTACATTTACAGTTACAAGAATATTTCAATTCAGCCCTTTCAACTTCTTTATTTTCTGTTTGTCTTGTCTTCTCTGCTTGTTGTCCCTTTGTCTTCTCTGCCTGCTGTTATATTTCCAACTGTGCTGCAGCATTACTGTCTTAGCCCGACTTGACCTGTGCATTTATATTTTACACCGCTTATGCCTATTGCATATCTTATCTACAACGTTCTATGCTCTTCTCTTCTCCTTTTCTTTGTGTCGGGTTACTTACCCGAGTCTCCAAAAGGCCTCAAATATCAAAATATGTAGGGTTAGTCGAATTAACCCCACAATTACCCACTAGATGCAACACGAAACTACAATTTTAAACAATACTGTGACCTATGGGTTATGGCCCACATAAACTCCCTTTTAACACAACGGATTAAAATTTTCGAGTTTTATTAACATACATACTTTTAGCAATCAAACAACGCATACTTTATGACAGAAAATGCATAACAGAAATCCCTTACATATACGCGGAACAGGGTTTTCGGGTCCCACAATACTTGACCAATCACAATACATCACACTTCGCTTGCGCGCAACTTTTAACGTTTAGTAATAAACATATCTCCTATCTTGTGCGATATGAGATCGCATTGCATCACATCCAACATAACTTACTGTGCGAACCTTAAGTACAAAACATAAAAATCAACAGTGTGCGCTAATGCGCAGTGCTGACACGTGGCTCCTCCCTTTCACCACATCGCAAATTTCTAACCTTACCACATCGTGAACAAATTAACATACCTTGCAAAGCCTTAGCGTTATCCGCTAACATTTGCGATGTGCGAACTCGTGATTCGCTGTCCGCCATTGATCTACTACACGATCTAAAGGTCCTCACTGCTTGTCCTTCTTCACAAAAAAGAGGTGGACCTTATTTACTGGAGGGTCCCACAACACTATCCACCAATCACAGGTGATCGCACTTCTCTCACTTTACAATTTAACTTAGTGGTTAACCTCTATTTCATGTGATCTACGATATTGCGTTGTGCCAACACGTGTCCCTTCTCCACTTCGCATCGCACACAAAATAACACCTAACGACCTTGTATCGCGCTAAACTTTGCGATTTGCTTTCGATCTCCTTGTCGGTCTTCCAGTGGATCTCTGTGGTGCTTATCTCTTTTAGCATCCACTTTGCATATGATTAAATAAAGAGGATTGAAACCTTAACGCCAAACACTATACCATACTGATGTCTGAAATGTCTTCATTGTTGCGAATGTGATTGTCACCATTGATCTTGCACGTAATCTACGGGTCCTTGTTGTCATGAAAATGTTGAATATCAGCCGATCCTCGCTATTTCTTGAAAATCGGTTGCTTTCTACTATGTTCTTAATGCAATATTCAATTCAGAGTGGTCGATTATAGATCTACGGTCCTTCTTGAGGCAACAGTTTGTTATTCACTCAACTTGGGATTATCCACAGCTTGCTTTATCTCTGCACGACTATGCCCATCATTCACGATTTGACCCAAACATATGACTTGATAACACGTTCACGACTCTGCCCAACACGTTCACGATTACGCACTGTTTCTTTTTCTGCTCTTTTTTTCCTTAACTTCCTTTGTTGCCTTTGCTTCTTTTCTTTTGCCTTTGCCTTTTTTGTTTCCTTTCCTTTTGTTGCCTTTGCTTCTTCTTTGCATCTTTGCTACCTTTTTCCTTTTCTACCTTAACTACCTTTGTGTCTTCTTTACTTCTTTGTTGCCTTTGTTGCCTTTCCCTTTTGCTTTGTTGCCTTTCCTTTTTGCTACTATTAGAGTCCTCTAATAATAGGGTTCATAATTTTTCAATTAACTTTGATAGACTTGTAAATATGTACATAAATTGCTTTATGCAAGTTGTTTTCCCATATTTTTGAAAAATGAAAAAATAATAAAAATAAAAAGGGTAAAAGTCCTAAAAGAATGATCAAAGGACTTAGAAAAAGAATAGACCTCAAAAGAAAAAAGAGATAAAAATAAGACATGAAAGTGGGCAAGTCAAAATGCCACTACCATTTACTTTACTGCAAGAATAATGATTATGTGCATATTATCAATAAATGCCATAATCCATGATCAGTTAAACAACTTAATCTTAAATTTTCATGCTTTGAATTTTATGTTTTAGATAGAGAATAAAGATATGTCAAACAATATAAACTTGACAAATCAGTAGATTAAATAGAGAATAAATGAGGAGCTCAATAGTTTAATCTGAGCCCTCGGATGAAATAAGGTTAGAATTAGATAGTTTTTATGCTTTGAAAGAAAATTGATTTAGGGTTGCAAGCCTAAATGAACCCATGTAAATGAAATAAAAAATGTTAGAAATAAAGATGGGTAGGTAGAAAGCAGTTGTGCAAGCATGTAATAAAGCATCATCGGGCAAAAATCACTAATCTCCCCTCCCCTACAATTATTTAGTATTCTAAACTATTAGTCCAAAAGGCTCAGAGCATTTCTCTGACTTTTGTTGGGACCAGACCTATAAGGCTCAATGACTGATTGGTTAAAAATATTGAATTCCTACATAAAACCTATATTCATCAGCATTTAACCTTCATCCATAATCATAATTCCTTTTTCCTAAGTAAAAACCCCTTTTTACTTAGTAAAAGTAAAACCCTAAATAACTAATTTCATTTCCTTTCAAAAATCATTCAAAAACCTATAGAATGCATTTATCCAAAGTTAAAGTGCGAAAAAGCAAAAAAGACAAGATATGTTTTATTTTACACTTAGTGTTAAAATATGTATTTTATTCATTATATACATTATCCCTTTTCATATTAACTTCTAACTATATTTATTAATTCCCTAAACTACATCCTCCCGTATATTATTAAACCCTTTTATTTAAAATAATCCACAAAACCCTCTATTTAACATTTAAACAAATTTTTAAATATCCCACGTGGTGAAATAATCCTTGCCCAAATCCCATTGGTTCAAACATATCATTAAAACTAATCCCCGCCCCTATGGTATTAAGACAGGTGTTAATGTTCTATTATACCATATATTAAAACACGTGCTCAGGTATTAGTTGAAACATTTCTTAAATGTTTTAATTGAAACATATACAAATTTTATCCCCCCTCCCCTCCCCCCCCCCCCCCACTCTACCATATAATATATAGTTTTAAACTTTAAAACAAATTTTAAACTCATCCCCCGCCGAATATGAAAAACATGGCCCCACTCTTCATCCCAATGCTATTTTCACAATAGATCTAGGTCGTTCACAATTGAACCCCATGATCTAATGGCAGAAGATCCATATCGCAAATAAACTTATGTGATATTCCCCATCTCATTTCTACAAGAAATGGGTGGTATGTTGACTTTCTCCCTCCACGTGTTTACTTCCTACTGGTTCACGTCCATTGTAAACAAAACAACTTACAACTAAAATGGCACGCGATAACCACTCATGGTTTCCTACTCTTTGAGCCTGAAAACCGCCATTATGACTTGACCACCATTTATTGTAGGCGCCCCGTTAGCCCTAATGTGTCTAAATAACATTGGAAATACATTGATTTCTTAACTTATCTACGCGTAACCACTATATAACCTATCCTGACTATGAAACAACCATTTTCCGCCATTTTCATGCCAAAAGGCCGCAAATTTTAGCATGTACCCCTTGCAGATTTCCCAGGAGATTTGCATTGCTCCAGACATTGAAAAGATACCACAGAAACTATTTAAAACCTTCAAATACATCTTCAAAAGTCCAGTACTTGTGTATAACAGGTATTCCTCCAGCAAATTAAACCTGCTTTGATTTGAAAGAACCTTTTAAAAAGAAACAAAATACATTAAGAGTTCAAATCCACCCCAATAAGCCTATTAAAACATCCAAAAAACAGGCCAAACCCTGTCAAAATTTCTGAAAAAAACCTTGTTTTTGTTGTGCATTATTTTAAACCAAAAATTGAGCCCAGAAAACCTTCTGAAGGTAGGCTAAGCCTCTTTTCCTAATTTCAAAATACTTTTTACCCAATTACTCATTGAAAAAACTCAAGAAAGCCCTGTTTCCTGTTTCTAAACTAGTAAAAGTCTGTGAATCAAGTTGAAGAGTCCAAAATTGAAAGGAAAAGCCCAAAAAAATACTATATCTTGCCTTTTTTCATCCAAATAAATCCCTGTCAAAGTGAAAAATACTTCTGCAAACTATCTAATCTTGCAAAAGTAACCAAAAAAGCCAAAAAGCAGAGTTTTATAATCCAAAAAGTTCCAAAATTCCTAAACCTACTCCAGCTGCATCTTCTAAGACTGCCATATTTATAAATCCTCTACAACCCCCTGTTGTAGACATTGAGCATACCCCATTAGAAGATATTGATTATAAAATAGCAGATCCTATTGTAGAATTCAATTTGTTGGAACTTCATAACAAGAGCTATCAAAAATCTTTGGATAATGTTGAAGAAGTTAAAATTTGAGAATCACACTTACCCAAATATGTTGTTCCAGTTACCCACTCATGCCTAGAAGTCATTAGGTTATTCCATCATCATTATATGCCTAAGAAAAGAGAAATAGTCAATGCCAATAAAAAAGTACATTTCACTATCACTGTTGAATCCATTAATCAAATTTTACAGCTCAAGCCTGATCCTCAAGCAGTTCCTCTGTACATTGAAGCACTTACGAAGCTATATATTGGCCTTGATTTTCCTATAAGATTCCAAATTTTCCAAATATTCATGCCCTTACATGTACAAATTCCTCAAATTAATCATCCATACTTCACATCATAATTTCCAGAGGGTTCTAGGCATGTAATTTCCATGTTATCTTTCATTCTAGGATACTTCACTGATGAACATACAGATGAATCCATTTAGGTTTTCTATCCACTTTCACACCAAGACAAATTCCACCTGTTATCTTTTATTATGTTGGATATATTTCTGATAATATTCATGACCAATTGGTCAAACTGCCAATTGAATGAGTGTTTAGATACAAATCCTTCATTTTCCACATGTTCTTGTATTTTCAAGCAGATAATTTTCCATTAACCCTTCAAAAGCTTGATGTAGAAGGGAATCCTCTTTCAGTTATTTTTTGGACCTCTTTGATCAAGAAAGATTCCATGGAGTTCACATATACAGAGTTTTTAGATTTCTTCATCCATCCAATGATAAAAATATTGACAAATGCTGAAAAGCCAATGATAAATGATGACATGAAGAAGATTTTACAGTTGTGAGAGCAAACCAAGACTATTGATTGGTACTTGTATGAAAAACACATTGAGATTAGAGTGTTTAGATCCAATTTGTTACCCTACAAGCTACCCAAATTTGTATCAATGAGGACGTTTTTCTTGGAGTATATCAGGAAAATATTAAACTCTGATTCTATCAATTTCCTAGCAGCAAAGAAGAAAACATAGTTTAAATTGAAGAATCAAGTGGGACCATTCATTTGCAATCATAGAGATGAAAAGGCAGAAGCAGCTAAGCAGTTATTAGAATACAGGTTTGAAGAAATCTTTTCTTGGAATTATGATCCACAAGGGATACTAAGTAAAATGAGGGTTAAGTGTAAACTGACACCCTATATACATGAGACAAAACTAGAGATAGAAAAATATGCCAATCAAATTGAGTGGACAGAAAATACTCTAGTAGATGCAGTGAAGAAAAGTGATACTAGTCACACTTTACAAGCTGCAGGTCAAATAGAAAAAGCCACCAAGAGGGTAAGGGAAGAAGAAACTTATGTTGCTAAAACCACTACTGAAACTAGGTTCAAAATAAGATATAATAAAAGGCCTAAAACAGATTCAGTAGGTAAAGAAAAGGTAACCATTGATGTTGAAGAAACAGATCTCCCAGACATCAACACAGATGTTGCCATTGTTATCAGAAATTAGTAGAATACAGAGAATAGAAATGCAGAACAAGTTGATAATGGACATACACAGTTAATAGAGAAACAACAGAACATGGAAGCTTCATCCTCACAAACCGTTGAGGAGAAATATTTAGATACCATGGAGAAGTACAAACAGATCAAGTTAAATAATGAAGAGATCAAAAATAATATCTACTCTCAATATCTGAAACAAACACCAAGTGTTCAAAATAGAATTTTGTCTACCTTTGATTATTCAAACAAAAAGCTAATCATGTCAGTAGTGTAGACTACAGTAAAAACTCCAAAGACAGTGACAGATTATACAAAAATTGATTTAGAAGTTCAAACAAAAAAAATTCATGCTCTTGATCAGATAAAATTTCATAGACAGAGTTCAGAGATGTTGTACACTACTGTTACAACCAAATCCATGAGTGTTCAGAAACTTCAGGACACTCTAAAAAACATGAAAGATCAAATGAAACTGGATAAAGCATCCTTATATGCTAAATATCTTAGGATTAAATCCTTGGAAGAATTGGTCTTTTAGGTTGGATATGACCCTGCAAATGTCAAAGCAGCAAAGAAGTTAGTGAAAAAGAAAAATGAGGACATTGCAGCATTGAGGAAATAACTTAAATTGCCATCAAGTGAATATCCTCAAGCCAAGGAAATAATAGAAGGATAGAATGAGAAGGATGACATGATGAATTTGATTTTTTAGCTAACATCACAAATCAAAGAAATGGAGGTTCAAATGGATAAACCTTTTCGGGAAAAAGAAACACCAAAAGTACCATAAATTCCTATAGTTATTCATGTGATCACTACAGTTGTTCCATCAACTCTAGCAGAAGATTTGGCAACCAAAGTGCCACTGGCTATTGCCGTTCCAGTGACATCATCCACAACATCAGCTGCAGAATCATCTACTACAACAGTTCACCATACAGATGAAGCCAACAAACAAGTGAAAGCTATGGAAGAAATGTCACTTCAGAAAAGTGAAATTAACAGATTGAAAAATATGGTTAACAATCTAGAAAATTCAAACAAGTTGGCTCAAATAAATGCCAAAACACATGAGCAAAAAGCCATCATACTAAATGAAGAATTGAAGAAGTTCCAAAAGGAATCAACCTTAAAGGAACAAATTTCATACATGAAAAATTATTTGTGGAACAAGATCATAGAAGCCATCAATGATGTGTGGCCTTCAATTCAAGTGATTTTTGAACAGAGAGATTTGCTCAAAACAGCATTAGAAGAGATTCAAAAGACTTAAGAGGAACTTGATAACAAACCAGAATAAGCTATAGAATTGATCAAGTTTCTTAACAACAAAAACAAGCAGGAACTAGAAGAACTTGAGATTATTGATAGGACTGAAACTATCCATGAGATAAGGAAAGTTATCACCAAAAATAACCTGATGAAGCAACTTGAGGAAGAATGTGAGAATATGAACATCACCATAACCAAGTTTATGGTCAAATTTGATAATTTGAGGCAAAACAATTTTCCTAATAGTTTGGTCATCAATGAAAAATTAATGCCTCAGGAGGATTACAATAAAAAGATCAGATAATATGCAAAGGAGCAATTTGAAAAATCAGGTGGCCAAGGCACTCCAACAGGAAAAGTTTTACTCATGCGTTTTGAGGATTTATTTTACTTGCAACATGAGATAAGACACTTGTTTGTCATTAAGCCAACTTTTTCCAGGTATATAGAAGCAGATGAGAACTTCAGAAAGCTCAAGAAGATCCAAATTCCAAGTGATGAAGATTGGGAGTCATTGACAGATTTACTATGAAAGATAAAAAAGAAAAACAGTTTGTTGAATTATAGTCAAAACAGATATTTTACAATGGTTAAAGAGTATCTGATTTTAAAAGAGTATAAGGGAAGAGAATCAATGAAAGAGTACAAGGTAATCAGATCAGATTTCAAAATCAATTTGAAATAACTAAAGCCAGCAAGAAGGACACCAAGACAGCCAGCTGCATCCCATTCATAATGAGTTACTATTTCTTTTGCATAGATAGGACAATGTGCTGATTTTTTAAGCAGCTATCTCTATTTTGTTGTAAAGATATTTTTATTTTCCTTAGATAATTCCTAGAAGCATTCTAGGATATTTTGTAAACCATTATGTATAAATACTTCATATTTGGAAGTATTATTGTGGAATAAATTGTTGAATATTTCTATAGTCATTTTTTATTGGACTTGAAGGCTTTTGTGTTTCAAATCTCGAGTAGGAGACTAGATTGGATCAAGTAGCATCATATTTCAAGATTCATGTGATGAGCTATTGAAGTGAAGTATTTCCTTCTTGTCATTGTTATCTTTCTTTGTTACATGCATCCATCAGTTTTTTCCAAATTTGAATGAATACACAGGAGTATTACTTCAGGATTTGTTAAAATCACCTTGTCTTTATTGTTTATCAGGGAACCCTTAGTTGCTTCCTCTTTCGTTTGACCACTGCCTACTACTTCTCTTTTCCAGATCAAAGAACCCTTCATTTCTCTTTGTCTCGATCATATCACCTCACAAAACAACCTTCCAAGATCTTCATGGGTTATCTATCTTGCCCTGAAAACATTTGACTTGTTGAATTTGATCCTAGCTCTGTCTGCTTGATTTTTGACTCCTCATCCCAATGGACAAACATATTTCCCACTATCCATATCATTAGGTAATTTTTCCCACCAAATCAATCAAACCAAAAAAAAATTGCACAATCATTACTAGCCTAATATTTTATAAATCAAAACAAAGTTAAATCTTATAGAGAGAGCCCTCTCTGAACCCTAAGAAGGCTATATCTTAGAGTTTAAAATTTGGTATGTGGTTACCTCTAGTGTTCTTAGACTTTAAACCAAAATCTCACAACTTTAGAATTACTAGAGTGATAACCTTTGCCCTGGCGACTTTGTTGCCTTTGTTTCTTTTCTGCCTTAACTACCTTTGTTGCCTTTTTCTCCTTTGATTCTAAAGTTTCTCCTCTCTTCTCCTTTGCCTTTGTTGATGGTCTAATGCTTCTCCTTGTCTCTCTGCTGCTCCTATGCCTCTCTTTTATGCTTTCTTACTGCATTATTTCTTGATCTGATTCTTTGCCTTATTGTTGCTACTTCTCTGCTCCTTTGCCTTAATGATAGTTCCGGTGCTGCTCCTTTGTGCTCCTTTTCCATCAATGACAATATTTCCAACAATCTCCCCCTTTGGCATTGATGGAAACAAATTCACCAATAATCCAATGCTTCCTCCAAGACTTCCTCCCCCTTTCATTCTGAGAAGTGTATTTCTTCCTCTGCTTTCTTTTAGAAGAACCTTTCTTTTTCTACTTACTTTTCCTCCCCCTTTGAAAACAATGGCAAAGGGTTGCACATTTCCTAGTTTAGTTTCCATATTTGCATCATTTCTCTCTGATTTGTGTATAGGCCTTCCTCTTTTGACTTTATACCTTTCTGCTCCAGACTGGTGTACAAGAGTTGTTGGGATAACACTTTGAGAATCGTTGAACTTCTATGAATATATACAACAAATTGATCCTATCCCAAACTCATGAGAATGCTGGAAGGCATGTCACCATAGAATGTTATATATTTTTGTCCCCTAATGCTTGATAGCAGTGATATGTGCTAGATTTCTGAAGATATAATCACTACAAGCCAAAAGTTCTTGAATTTGATGTGAACAATGAATCAAACCAGAACTTACAACTTATTGTAAGATTAGACAATATCTTTCAATCTAAGAGACAAAATGACTTTAATACTGTACAAAGTATTTTCAAAACAAACCCTTGAGGCTAGATACATTCAATGCATTGGTCAGTCTCACTTATCAACTATGCAATTTTATTTATGACATAAGGGGGTATGTATGTCAATGATCAACCCCTCTGCAATGGTGAAAAACCAGAAATTCCTTTCTGCTGAAGTAGGCTTTTATATGAATCAATAAAAGACTCTTGAGCTTCAATTGTAATATTAACACAAATATCTCTTCATACTTCAGATACTTTAACTATTCTATCATAATGATTTTCAACAAAACATCTTCAAGTTGTTTAATTGAAATTTCAGCAAATGAATTCACACAATTTTATGAGTGATCTTTAGAAAGAGGCCTTGAAGATATATCTGTAATGACTTGAGGAAGGCATGCAGTTATATCTAGAAATAGATATTGCTTCAATGCACAATATAATACTTCAAATGTAAACAAGATAATGATCCTTTAGCACTTTTATTGACCTTTTCATGCTTTAATAATGCAGCTCGACATTCTCCAGTATTTATAATCAGAAAATACTTTTCAATAATCAAAGCAACCAGAGCTTAATACACATATACTATAATGATGATAACATTGGGAATACTGCCTTGATGTACTTTTTCCATAACAATTTTATCCTGAGGACCTGTACCATACCACTGCTCCACTGATAACACTTGGTATTCTGTTGATAGGCAGGCTGCTTGTTCCAAATACCAATTGATAATAATTTGATAATCCATGTAGTAATTTCACTTCAGATCGCACATACACCCATAGTTAAAACAACCTTCACAGTTTCTACTATTGAGCTCTCCATTGCTTTCAACAACAATCATCAATATACAGAATATTATTCTGGCATCATTAACCTTTTTCTTATTCCTTCATTATGTTTTTAAAATAATGTCACTGCATATTCCTTTCTAGGACTGCTCCAAAATCATTGTTGCTCTATATACAATTTAATTGTTCTAACATAATGATCTTCAGGAAGAAATATTCAATTTATTTACTTTGAATCTAAAAGGGAAGACAACTCATAGTTTTATCACTCATTTAACTGCTTTCCTCCAAGGGGACCATCTATTGATGAATTATGTAACGATATAATGATGATAAACATTTCTCTTACTCACCCTTATTAATTTTGTTTCATTGTTAACACTTTCAGTGTGATGCAGAATGTGATCATCCTCTATGGATATTTCTAGTTCTATAGCTCGAAACATATTTTTTTGTGATTTTAACCATTCATCACTTAGTGTGTTGTTGTCTTCTTAGCTTACATGTTCATGGCTGATGTTTCCTCTATCACCATGGCTGCTTGTTGCCTTATCTCCTTCAATCAACATGTTGGCTATTAAATGCTTCATGTATCCTTATTCCTCTATAGTTCTCTATCAGAGGATTTGTCCTTTCCCTTCCTGAACTTTTAGCTGTTCTTATTCGAAGGAGCTCTTCTTAGACTACTTTTATGGGGAATTTTTATGAACTGCTCTCCCCCTTGGATGTTGCTTCTTATCTATTATTGGATGGATATTTTCATTGCTTCCTAGAGTAGCTCCCCTTGAGACTATGATGGATTCATTATGTTATTGAAGTAACAGGCTCCCCATTTCTCTTTTCTTTCCATACTTTATTGGGGTTTTTCATAATGTTTGCAATTATTTTTTATCCACAGTTATGTCTTATTTGATTGGATTCCATCATCTGTCTAGAGTTCCTTAATGTATATGGCATATTACAGTTTTTTTCTTTGTGACCAAGCTTGTGGCAGGAATAAAATCTTATTTTACCTAGGTAAGGTTGAGCTAATGTATGACATGTTGTTCCCCTTTTTTAACATAATTTACATTCAATAGATTTATGTCCATATTCATTGCATGAAAAATAGTAGCCATGGAAACGATTAGTGTACCTCGTGAAAGGTTGTCCTCTACATTTGTTTGCTTGAGGTAGTCTTTTCATTTTATGCATCTTTTGTTGGTTGGATTGGATTTTCTTTGTCTTACAGTATGCCGCAATATGTCTAGGTTTCTGGCAGGAAAAACAAGTGATACTTATCATAGGAGGAAATAACCTCCTTTGATAGCTTCCAAATTTATTCAGTTAATATTCAGGAGTGTACGAGCCTTTCACAGTTGACTATTTCTTCATTTTGTTCTTTGTCATTTGAGGTTGCTGCTTGTTTTTGTTTATTTCATTACCAATCAAGGTCTTGTTGGCTTCTAATTCTTTGGATCTATTTTGGGTTTCTTCATCATATTTCTCAATGTCTTCCTTCTCTGAATTTTCCATGGAGGTAATCTCATCCCTAAGTTGCTTACACAACCTTCTACTTTCTTCTATCAGTATTCTAGCTGCAATAATCTCAGATTGTTAAGAGTTATCATTTTCTTTTATTACAACTTTCACGAAGGTGATATTCTTGTTATCTTCAACCTTGGACTTACTGTTTTCTCCTTCATAGCCTATCCCGGTATTTATAAGAGGAGATATTTTATCATTTATTATTTTTTCCAATTGTTCAGATCTATTCATCCGTGAAGTATTCATAGATATTTCCCTTTGGGCCTTTTCTAATTTCTTTCTCAGGCATACTACTTCTTCTTCCAATTTCTCTTGCTCCTGATTTTTATCTTTTATTTTCTTTATCAGAATGTCTTCCACCCTCTTAGCTTCTTCAAGTTCTACTTTCAGCGGAATGAGGTTTTCCAAATTTGGCTCTTCCTTTACATATTTCAGGAGAATGTGTTTCTATTTTATGCAATTGATTTTAAGTCTATCTATTTCCTCCAAGGCACTCATTATATCCCCCTCAAGATCTACCTCACCTTCTTCCTCATCTTCCAGAAGGTATCCTTCAAGCTCTTCCTTAGCCATCAACACAAATTCAAAGGTTCATTCTTCATTTGAGGATTCATCTGAGCTTTCAGATGCACTGCTATATTGCTGAGCATAAAATGATTTTCTATTAAATCTCTTCCCTTTCTATCGGTTATTTATTTTGTTTTTCTTTGTCTCTTATGGCTGGTTCTCTGCTCTCTTATGGGGGCATTTTGAAGCATAGTTCCCCACTCTTCCACAATTAAAGCACTTAAATGGAAGTTTACCTTTGTACTTATATGTGCCTCTATCCAATATTTTGACGAATTTGGCCTCTTCTTCATCTGAGCATGAGCATGTATCTTCCTTTCCTTTTATGAACTTGTCTACCTTAAAGGCTATCTCCCTCACATTTAACTTCACCTTGGGAAGTCTCATCTCATAAGTTGTCAAGTTTCCAAGTAATTGGTTCATGGTCAAGGTTTCCTAGTTTGTTGTTTCTTCTATGGTAGAAACCTTAGGGTTAAACCTGGATGGTAAAGATCTCAATATATTTTGCACTACTACACATTCCTTAATGGTTTCTCTTATAGCTATCACGTTATTCACAACTTCCGCAACCTTTAAGAAGAAACTGCGTACATCTTCATCTTCATTCATTTTTAAATTTTCAAACTGAGTTCTATAGGCTTGCAGTTTGGCCATCTTCACCTTTTTATCTCCCTTATGGATATATTCTAAGGTATCCCATATATATTTGGCAGTCTTACTGTGCATTACTTTGATAAATTATGACTCACACAGACAGCTCAAGAGTGCATTCAATGCTTTCGCATTAGCTATGAAATCTTGTTTGGATTCTTTCTCTGTGTCAGTATCCTTTGGTGCATATTTTACTTCTACCGCAATCCAGAAATCTAATCCAAGAGACATCAGATAGGATTTCATTCTTATTTTCCATAAGGTATAGTTTGTGCCAGTAAACAGTCAGGATTTATATGTTGAGCATCCTTCTAGGCTAGCCATTTTGGGGGTCACCTAGGATCTCCTTCCAGTTGTTAAACTGATACCTAAGGAACTGGCTCTGATACCAATTGATGAACTCTTAATTAAACTTGGGGGGGGGGGGTGAATCAGTTTAGTACATTCATGGGAATTTAAAACTCTTTTCATTCAACTCAATTACATCTTCAGATCATAAGCAGCTTAATTCATAATGAATCAACAAACTTAATGTGTGTAGAGCAATTAATTAAGCAGATTAAGACATCGCATCAACACATAATCATCAAGCACATAGACAACATATATAAGTGGAAAACCATAAGGGAGAAAACCACATCTTATTATTGTTGTGATGTAAAGGTGAATATCCAAAGAGGGAGAATGCAGTAATAAACAAACACAATATTTGTAACACAAAAAATGTTCATGTGAATATTCAACAATCATAGAATATACATAATAGGTGAGCCTTTTATTATCATTGGAGATGGATAAACAATACAACAATGCTCAAATAGATGCACTCAAGCCAAAAACATAGGCTAGAATGACCCTAAAAACATGTCAAAGCAGGCAATGTGTAACTGGAGAGCTTCTAGAAGCAATACTGCGTTGTCCCTTCAATTGATGATGTAAATATAACTGTTGGCTGAAAAGGGAAATGAAGAGCTATGGAAATATGGAGCTCTGATGATGCCAAGGTTCTAGATCTGGGCACTATGATGGCAACCCAAGATAACCCAAAAAATATTTCTCAGATCTATCAATCTAAGAAAATCACCCTCTTGGGGTTTGATCCCTAGTTTGCTGGGTCATGCAAATCTGAAGCTAGATCTGACAAATAGATGGCTGCAATATGTCACAAGATTAGATCTAAGCTTGAAGGGCTGATCCCTTCACTAGATACTCAAGCTAGAAGCTCAAGAACATCAATCCTCCTCTCAAGATTGCAGCTGATGCTACACAACTTCTCACAAAAACTACGTTGTCAAGGATGGAGTCTCTCTAGCCTACTGCTCAGATATGAAAATCAGCTCCAGAATGATGGAAATAGTGGATACAATGTGAAGGAATGGTCCTCCACTGGATTACTAGCTGAAAGGCTAGCAACTTCCTTTCTCCCTTGGATCTACAAGACTGGACTGCGCAATTCCTGATGGAAATTTTGTTGTTGGGAGATGAATAATAGATGGCCTAATGCCTGATATAGATCTGAAGCACAAAGTGAAAGGATGAACCCTTCACTGGTTCCTTAGCTGAAATACTGAAGGACAACCTCCTCCTCTCAAACCCTGATGCAGAAATGCGTTATTTTTTAAAATAAGTGGGCTGCAAAAAGTAGGAACAATATGGAACCAATGGCTGATGATGAATAAGCTCAATAGGAAACCTTCCCATAGTAGGCACATAAGTCCCTCGTGGTTAAGGGTGGGATTTCTGCTCGGAAACACCCTGTGCTAAACAACACTACAGACTTAGCTAAACAACTCAAGCATGCTTGGAATGTCAAATGACAAATCTAGATCTAAACATATCACACATCAATAATAATCTAAAGTTTGTCTTCTATTATGCCTTCATCTTCTTTATATAGATTTGGAGCCTTTCCATGCCTTGGCCCACCTCATAACTGTGTTGTGAAAGTGGACATGTGTCCCCATGTTGATTGTGTTGTCTCTCCATGATCTCCATCATGTATGCATGTGATGATCGCCCTCTCCATCATGTGTGCATTAAATTAACTAATCCTCCATCATCTCATCATGAATGCTCTATGATCTTACATTTGATTCCCTCCATGATCTTAGTTGATTGATTCAACCTCCATGATATTTATCATTAATGAGACATGATCTCCACTCCTTTTACATTAAGTAACTTCTCCACTACTCCATTATGTAGATCTAGATTTGAAATATCCACATACACACATCAAAAGTCAATTTTATTTATCTTTGGGGTTTTTGGGTCCCTCCACCCTCTTATTTACTTAATTAATTATGAAAATTAACAACTCCAATATTCCAATTATCTTGTAGAAAATTGGGAATATTACAAAAGGCAAGCTCCAACTCCCTCTCACCACTGATTTTCTGTAGGCTCCAACCTACAAGAGGCTACTACCTCAAATTATGCAAGCTACAACTTGCAAGGAAGCTCAAACTCCCATCTATTTTCTGCATGCTACAACCCATAGGAGGCTCCTACCTCAACCATCTCCAATTGGACATCTATCAAGCTATAACTGGAAACAGAAGCACCAACTCCGATGTATTTTTCTGCAGGCTACAACCCATAGGAGGCTTCTACCTCAACCAGCTACAACTGGACATCTATCAGGCTACAACTTGATATGGAAGCATCAACTCCCTCACACTACAATAAAATCATATGTTGATTTACCTGGATATCAACTCTATTTTACTCCTTCTTCACTACTGCCTTTTCAGCCTTCATATCTACTTCATATCAGCTCCTGATATGCGCAACATCTCTATCAGTCCTCTCTTATTATTTCACTCTCTAACGTTATGCAAATTTCTTATATTCTTCTGCTCTCTTCCATTCTGCAGTTTTCTAACAATCTTCAACTCTCTTAAATTCTGTTGCACTCTCTCTCCCTCTCTCTCTGTTTTCGTAACGTTATACACATGGATATTACCTGTTTTATATAGATAACTTCATGACTGCTTGCATTCTCTATGGGAATATGAAGTGAATAGGCATGGCTCTTTTCCTTCCACCCATTTGATCCCTTACACTTCAGTTCAGGTTATTACATTATAAATAATCATTACAACACTCATGGAGTTTTTCCTATGCCTATGAAGACTTGCTTTTGCATCAAAAACAATATAAAATAATAAATGAATTTACATTTATAGTTGCAATAATATTTCAATTCAGCCCTTTCAGCTTCTTGCTTTTATGTTCATCTTGTCTTCTACGCTATTGTTGTATTTGCAATTGACTTCTTGGCATTACGTCTTAGCAGAAAGGGTCATACCAATAGATGCCTTTATGTTTTACACCGCCTCGGCCTATTTCATATCTTACCTACAGCGTTTTGTGCTCTTCTCTGCTCTTTTTCTCTGTGTCGGGTTACTTACAGAGTCTCCATAAGGCCACAAATATCAAAATATGCGGGGTTAGCCGAATTAACCCCACAATTACCTACTAGATGCAACACGAAAAATTTTAAACAATATTGTGACCTATGGGTGTTATAGGTTAATTTGGGCACCATTCCCAATGACCTGGTTAATTGGGCATCATCTCCAGGACCGATCATCGAAGGGTCTATCATTCCCTATCATCTCAGTTGCTATATGCCCTAAGACAGGAAACATTCATGAATCAAACAAGATTTTCATCAAAGAAAGGCTTTTCCATGGTTTGAAGCTTATTATTAAACATGTGGGAGCTCACCAACGCAGGCTCTAAGGGGCATAAGTGCGTTGCATATGCGAGTAGCTCCATTCTGGGCTGCTCTGCAAAGCACTTACTGACATTCAAAGGTGCATTGGTCACATTAGGAGCGAAATTCTCATTGTTCTGGAATATCCACTTGGCTAGTGTCTTCTAGAAGGGTTCACATGTGTCAAGCTTCAGATCCAAGTGTCCATTTGACATCTACATGACTGGAAAACATGTCTTGCCTATTTTTGGAATGAAATTTATTGCAAAACAACCTATAGTTCATCTATAAATTGAACACAAAGCTAAGTGTTCAAGGAGGAAGAATTTGAGTAGAGAAATGTTGGAGAATTTTCAATAGAGAGTTTGATTTGTGAAGCTGCTGGTGGAGGGACTTATGCCGTGATGAGACTAAGGAAATCTACTGGAAGGTCACGATGAATCAGTCACTAGGTTGTAACCTCTCCTTCTATCATCAATAAAGAGTACTTCTTGTTTTTCCCTACATGCATCCATGTTTACTTTGATTTTCCATGTTGTAGAATCTTAGTTGATGAATGTAGTTTATGCTTAACTGATTTGGCTAATTAACTTGAATAGATATCTAGATTATTGTATCTTCTGTTGTTTCAATGCTCTTTCTTGCAGGAAGCATTCATCTATTTGAAACCGCTTGAAGTTGAGGCTATAGTGGAAGTGACAGAAAGGATTCATTTGGAAGGGACCGAAACAAGTAAGCATCTAATCCTCTCTGTATATATGTTCTGAGTTAGGAAAAAGGGTAGTGTAGTCTTTCTCCTGTTGTTCTAGACTAGACACCGGTCTAGGGAAGCGTAGTTTATCCGTAGATTACAATTCTGGCCCAACAAACTGGCGACTCCACTGGGGAAAATTTCTCTTGAATCTTGGTGTTTTAATCTCTGATCTGCTTTCTAAATCCACCCAGTAGTTATTTCACATAAAGATTAGACTTTTTCAGAGCTTAATTTGCAAAGTTAGTGAGATAAATAGTAGCTTTTTCTTCTTCTTGTGCTCGACGCACCTTGGTCGGGGCACGATTAGCTGCTGACATTGTCTGCCCTTCTGACTTGCGTTGCGGAAGCCATGTCTCCCTTTAGGGGCGTGGCTCTTGAAAGGACCAAATCCCCTTGAATCTGACTCTGTACTTTGCTTCAGTTTTGTTTGCTGATTTATTCTGAAAATTTTGATGCTCTATTGACCGGTAACTCTATATATTTCTTCTCCTTTGACTGAAAATTTGTTCAATGTTGTTTTAAAAAAAAATTCATTATCATTGACAAGTTGATTTCAAAGTACTTTGTATGGTCGCATTAAGAATAGTTTTCTTTCGAAATAGGAAATTGTCATAAAATCTTCATTTCCTTGATAGGAGAAATTGTTGTTGAAGTCCTCATTTTTCCTTCAAAAGAGAAATTGTTGTTTGTATTCTTCGTTTCTCGAAAGTAAAAATAATTTCGATTATTGATCTAGTGCACCTAATTTCTTTTTTGCATTCATAACATTAAGGAAACTGAAAATAAAAACTTGCATTTGCATGTAGGATTGTGTGTTTTTTGCAAAAGGAACATTAGAAAATATGCATTTAGTTTGTGATTCATTGCTTTTTTTTTGTTCATTGATTTTTTTGCTCACAAATTATTTTCTCTCTTTTCAAAAAACTAGCATTCTCTTACCTTAGTAGCTAGGTTCTTCATTGAAAAAGATGAAAGTGAAAGTTTGCTTATCATTCATAGCTTGCATTTTAGGAATTTCATATACATCATCGTGGTGAACCTGAAAGGAAAATTGTTAAGCAAGATAAACATAAAATAAATCTCGATTTACTTAACAACGCTTTGGAACATTAACGATGACATTTAGAGGTCTAGGCTGGAGACGTGTTTCGATGTCGTAAGACATAGCAGCTGTCGTTAGCTTGTATGTGATACATTCCAAGTGTGATACCTCACTCCACATACATAAGTATATCGTAGCTCATCCACGTACTTTCAAGTATATCGGGCAGTGTTACAGTACGATAAGAATAAATGGGTGCTCTCACTGTGGGGTTTCGCATCAAACAACGCTAATACAGACTTGGGCCTCCACGTACCTTCGGGGTATATTTGGGAGGAAAAATTTTAGGTGCTATCCATCCATAGTGAACCAAGTCGGCCGCCCTGAAATTGTGACACACCAAACACAACATTTGGGGAGATTACCTGCCCGTACTTCTTGGTTCGCCAGGAGGTATTCTGCAGGTCACAGTTTCTTGGTAAACCCTTTTGCCTAGCATTACCCTCTTTTTGTTTATTTTTTTTTGGATAAAATAAATCAATAATCGTGGAAGAAAAAAATCCTACCCCCCGTCATTCGCGTAGATTATATTTGAAACCACCTTTACCACCGGAAGTTATTTTTGGTAGGCGAAGGCAATTACGATCTGCTGAATCAAGTAAAATTCGTACCTCTGGCGAAACATCATCATTTAAACTAGAGTTAGCTCAAATTGTTTCCACATATCCCAGTTTGTTTACTGTTGTCAAAATGGAGTCCTCACAGCTACCCGTGGTCACGATCCATCCAATAGGTGAGACCATACCTCCCGAACCTGACGTTGTTCAACTGGAAGTTGATCTGGATCCCATTGTGCTCTAGGGGGCAGTTGTTATTGGTCAAATTGGACATCATCTCTAGGACCAATGAAATAGGGTCTATCATCCCCTTATATTTCAGTTTCTATATTCCCTAAGTGGAGAAAATCTTGATCCCGAAGTTGAACAATCGGAATTTGTTCCTGAATTGGTCATCCCACAATCTATTGTAGCCATTGAGTCTCCCATATCACGTAGTCAACCACCTGAAATATACTTTGTGCCTGATGGAAAAATTCTTCGACCTAGTTTGATTTTGATTGAAGAAATATCACAAGACGAGACACCTTTAACTCCAACTCATTTTCGGTAGGAGCTTTACCTGTATGAGTCTTTTCCTCAATCACCTTCCTCTGCTTTTGTTGATCCTGTTTCACTTTCAGTTCCCATAGATTCTATAGGGTATACACTTGGTCAAAATACAATGTCTGAACCAACATCTTCGGTTGGGTTTTCTGTTCCAATTATGTCAGCTCCTACCCTCTCTACTCCGTCGATGTTCACAACATCACCAAAGTCATATTTGCATGGTGGCCCTTCGGTCCCAATAGGTTACAAATCATTATCTGGCACTTTCTCTGGTGCACCTTCACGTTCATGGTCTTTGCCAATGTCATCATCTGGAATCCTATCTGGTTCCTCTCCTTGGTGGTTGGTGATACCAGATATGTTACCCTTAGAAATTCCTAAATTCAATGATGACTCCGTTAGACTACGTCTTTTCCATCACACACTCACTACTCCAACTGCACAATGAGGATAGTTCCTTTTACTGTGTCAACCTCGTTAAAAAAATGAAACATGTGATGAGGATGGTTCTATTTTCCTATGTCAACCTTGTTAAAAAATGAAACAGGTTTTGAGGATAGTTCCTATGTCAACCTCGATAAATGAAACAGGTTCCCATGAGGATGGTTCTTTTTTCTTGTGTCAACCTCATTAAAAAATGAAACAGAGTTATGAGGATAGTTCTTTTTTCTTGTGTCAACCTCGTTAAAAAATGAAACAAGTGCCTTTGAGGAAAGTTCTTTTACTGTGTCAACCTCGTTAAAAAATGAAACAGGTCATGAGCATAGTTCTTTTCTTGTGTCAAGCTCATTAAAAAATGAAACAAATCCTCCCTTGTAATGAACCTTCATTCCATCCAACTATTAGTAACTAATATTCTGCGTAGGTGAATGAAATGAAGCTTGGGGGGCATATTCTCTTGCAAGGGGAATTCGACATGTGCTCTAGCAGGGGGCATTCAAAACATTCTTACCAATTGCACACAATTGACCGCTGAAGTTCAGGGGAAAAATCAGGTTCAGAGCTCCAAAATGCAAATGGTAACTATGGAATGGTAAAAATGAATAGTGAAACTGCTTTATATAGTCATTTAATTACTTGCAAGTTAAATTTATTGCTATGAATATGGTTTTATTATGTTATTTTATCATGAAACAGGTATTTTTAATCCGTTTTCTGTTGTTTTGAGCAGGAAATACAACTGACGAACAGGTTAGTCGTGCATATTTATTTCAAGAAAGACTTGACCACAAAGCATGATTTTTCTCCTTATTTTTCGAGCTTTGATAAAAACATAAAAGGATTTGAAGTGCACTTTTATCTCTTTTTCGAGCTTCGATAACAGTGAAAAAGGAATCCCTGGAGTCTTCTTTTAGCTCTTTTCAGACTCTGATAATGTAAAAAGATTGCCGAGCACTTGTCATTTCGAGCTCGTTAAAGTAAATGAATTGATATCTACTCAGTACAAGTTTAACCCTTTTCCGGACTGAGATGGATTATTTACGAAAAAGGAATACCTTGGTTAAACATAACCAAAGAGGTTCTTTCAGATATCATTTTACACTTTTTCGGATCTGAGAGACAAATTTACGAAAAAGTACTTTTTGGAGTCCTCTTTTTCAGACTCCCTAAACATGAAAAAGGACCAGGCTATCACTGTCGTCAAGCTCGTTAAAACATAAAATATTGACAGGCTTGTCGATCATGGCAAGAATCGAGTTTCATTCATCGCTAGACTCGTTAAATTATTAAATAACGATTCTTCATTCTTTGTTCACCTGAAGGGTTGAATTATAGATCAAGAAAATTTTATCCTCCTCAAGCTTGTTAAAAAATAAAGAGGTACTGGTCGAAAAATGACCGGGGAAAATTTGGGAAAAGCAAGCAAAGTTTCTTTTTGGTAGCAAGTCGCTCTTGAACATGGCACTTCTTTCACTCCATGTCCGTGACTGTTTGGGTTGGGTAATCATCTTGACGGTTCATTCACACCTATGGTTCATCATACCTTCACTTCGGTTTTGGATCAATGCTGCCAACTCATCACAGTTTCGCCGATATGTTCAAGAGAGGTCATCCAGTGATTTAGAACTCATCCATTTGCAATACTCATAAAATTTCATTTTCATGACCGTCATCCCTGACAATTGCTATATCAAGTCATACCCTTGTCTCCAAAATCAGTAATTCCAGTTTTGCAATAAGGTGACTTCCTGTCGACTACAAATCAATATCCAGGAAGTTCACTTAGAAACATCATATTCCAGTACCATAAGGCTTGTTACAACATCGACAAGATCCTCGCTTCCATACTTTTGACCGAAAGATTTTGTTTGGCGTTCGACATTAAGTCATCTATTCACGCCTTACGAAATGTAACGCAGTACCTTGAGGGCCATTGACATTAATGGTGGTTATCTCACGTTTGTTAACAACTTTCATTATTGGCTGGTAATCAAATAATGTCTTTCCATGTTCAACGACAAATCATATATTCTCATGGCTAGACTTGTACCCGAATGATCGAGTGAATGAGATAAGAAGACCCCGGATCTAGTTATAGCCATGTGGGCTGCGATTTCAGGATTGTTGTACACATCATCTGTATGATGAACTTACAAACAGATTGTCATCCAAACATGGGCCTATATCTGTAGGCGATTTCTGCATCTGGGCAACATTCCAATGTAGACGACTTTCTGAATTATGTACATGTTATTAGATTGTTTTATGTGTTGACTATGGGAATGCCTACCCTAAGCAATTATGATCAATAGAGGATTTATCATGATGTAATGTATTGTAAGATTGATGCACGTGACCGTTCCACTTTGTTTCTAGTCTCATCACAGTGTAAAGAATCTCAATCAATTGTTCTTATTATTTGGATCTCATGCTTTAGGGGGAAATTGTTATAGGTAAATTTGGGCACCATTCCCAATGACCTGGTTAGCTAGGCAGTATCTCCAGAACCGATGATAAAAGGGTCTATCATTCACTATCATCTCAGTTGCTATATGCTCTAAGACAGAAAACATTCATGAATCAAACAAGATTTTCATCAAAGAAAGGCTTTTCCATGGTTTGAAGCTTATTATTAAACATGTGGGAGCTCACCAACACAGGCTCTAAGGGGCCTAAGTGCGTTGCTTATGCAGGTAGCTCCATTCTGGGCTGCTCTGCAAAGTACTTCTCGACATTCAAAGGTGTGTTGGTCACATTGGGAGCGAAATTCTCATTGTTTCAGAATCTCCACTTGGCCAGTGTCTTCTAGAAGGGTTCACATGTGTCATGCTTCGGATCCAAGTGTCCATTTGACATCTACATGAATGGAAACATGTCTTGCCTATTTTTGGAATGTTATTGATTACAAAAATACCTATAGTTCATCTATAAATTGAACACAGAGCTAAGTGTTCAAGGAGGAAGATTTTGAGTAGAGAAATGCTGGAGAATTTTCAATAGAGAGTTTGATTTGTGGAGCTGATGGTGGAGAAAATTTTGCTATGATGAGACTAAGTAACTCTGCTGGAAGGTCATGATGAATTAGTCATTAGGTTGTAACCTCTCCTTCTATCATCAATAAAGAGTACCTCTTGTTTTTCCCTACATGCATCCTTGTTTACTTTGATTTTCCATATTGCAAAATCATTGTTGATGAATGTCGTTTATGCTTAACTGATTTGGCTAATTAACTTGAATAGATATCTAGATTATTGTATCTTCTGCTGTTTCAGTGCTCTTCTTGCAGGAAGCATTCAACTATTTGAAACCGCTTGAAGTTGAGGCTGTAGTGGAAGCGACAGAAAGAAGTCATTTGGAAGCGATTGAAACAAGTAAGCATCCAATCCTCTCTGTATATCTGTTCTGAGTTAGGAAAAAGGGTAGTGCAGTCTTTCACCTATTGGTCTAGATTAGACACCGGTCTAGGGAAGCGTAGTTTATCCGTAGATTACAATTCTGGCCCAACAATTTTCTATGTTATGGTGGTGGACTTATCTACAAATCACTTTGTATTTAACAAAATGGGTACTTTGGATCTTAGGTTGTCCACAACACCTTTGACACTACTTTCAGTAGTCTCCCTTGTTGGTCCTTTGCATGTGACCGGGGCTATTGTATCAATGGAATATGATAAAATAATATGCTCTACATATGTAGTACTTCAGAACTACAATTCACTTGTAGAGAACACAAAATTAGTTTCACAAAACCACCTATTTTATATAGTTTATTAATGCAAAAAGCAGTCACTATTATGGAATAATGTGTTGTTTTTGAGAACAAGCACTCAAGTTTGAGGCAAGGTGACCTTATTATCCATTGCAAGTTCACTCTGCACTAAGGTTAGGGGAGAGACTTGGTTTGACTGCAAGTCGCATCAACAAGAGGAAGTGACTAGTGGCTTAGCTAGTCAGTGTGCACAGTGAGCTCATGAAAAAATAGAGGTTGGATTGTGAGCGCAAGTCACATATGCAGTGAATATAGGGATGCATGTTGTTAATTAGAAGTTCACTCTATTTTATCGAAGGCCAAGTTGGGTGCAAGTCGCAATCACAGTAAGAAAGGGGGATAGGACTAGTGACTAGGAGTGCACAATGCACTCTTGGAGAGAAACAAGTCCTTTGATGAGTGCATGGCGCATTTGAAATAAGAAGTGTTTGAGATTTTACTACCTAGAAAAGCACAATGTGATGGTCAGAGGATTGAAGAGCTTGAATTTTGCGCAATGCATAGGAATAAGGATTAGCTTGAAATTTGACCAAGTGTCGAGCAAGAGCAAGCAAGGAGAACCATAAGAACGAGAATAATAACATGCATACATTCATATATTAAACCATACTCATAAATGGAATGAAAAATCTTGTTATAGTGTGAAGATGCATTGAAATCATGATACATGAAATGAAATGACACTTGCGAGAGAAAAAATAAGAAAAAATGACAATTGAGAAAGCAAAAGTGGCACATGCGAAATAAAAAGCAAACAAAAGAGATAGTTGAGTAACTAAAAGCGACACATGTGAAAGAAAAAATAAACAAAAGTGGCAGTTGATAAAGTTACCCAGAAAATGGCACAATTTCAAATAAGAGTAAGAGAATGGTCCTTGTGCTCAAAGAATGTGCAGAGCTCCAAAGCGAAAGATTAATGTGAAATGAGCTTTGGATTGGTCACTTTATATAGGGAGAGCACACGTGCATTTAGGGTTAGGGTTTGAGAGTGCACTATTGCATGTCACAAAAATCAAGGGATAATTATAAGACAACTTCCACTGATGAGTGCGATAGTGCTACTTTTGTGGAGTGTGCTCTATCTATATTTGGAAAGTGCACTCGAAGTGCTTGTAGAATATGTGCTATCACTAAAATCAAGGAGTGTCTTAGGTTGTTCACAAGAGGTGCGCTCATGCTATCGACAAGAAGTGTGATATGCCTCCAAGAATGGCACACATGTTATTGATAGGAAGTGTGCTCTTCCTATTAACAAGGAGTGCGCTCCACTATCTCCAAGAAGTGCGTTAGGCATGCTTGGAAGAAGTATGCTTATGAAGGAAAATTGAGATGCATGATGAGGTGACACTTACTATTTTTTAGAAGACTTGAAAAATTGGAAAAATATGACCATACATGAATTTGATGACTTAAAATGACAACTCGCATGATCATTAAGGGGCTCCAAAATCTAAATGAAGGAAATTTTTTTTTTTTTTGGGGGGGGGGGGGGGGGTGGGGTTTAGAAGCTACAACATGGAGAAATGACATATCACATGAATGAATAAGAATATAAACATGAAGAAATATAAAGGATAATGAAAAATGTACAATTGATGGTGTATGATATAGGAGAGTGTAACAAAATATTGCAAGATGATAGATTAGTATAGAAAATAATGATGTTAATAATTATAAATTTAGAAATATGTTTGTCTAGGAACTAGATCGTAATAATTCTGATAATCATGCAATTATGTGATTATGAAGGTACCAAGATATGATCATCACACAAATAACCATAAATTTCATGCTCTATTTATTTGTAATATAAATGGCTTTGCAAGTAATAAAGCATGATGTTTATATTATAATACTTTAAGGATACAACTGCTAAGAATAATCTTGCCATCAACAACAAGATCATACCCAACAAGATATAATCCATTTAAATAATAATTATATTTATCCCAAAAATTTCTAAGTTTTAGAGATTAATGACTGACAACAAATGTAGAGATAGAGCAAGGAAAATTCTTGGTGGAGTCCAAAAAAAACCTTAAGCTAAATTCACCTCCATTTGAATTAACAAAATCCGAGGTATCAATTCCTCCATCGGTTCATCCCATAGCTTATAAAATTGTAATGACTAAACAAACATAGTTTCTATCATATCATAAACAACCCAGGAGTTTTTGAGTTGTAATCCATCATATCAAGAAGGAGTCACCATAAAAAAAGCAATGAAAAGAAGCAAACTAGAAATACTAATTGTTGCAAATTATTAGCTCATTTCATTTCCTCCACAATCATATGATATAACTCATCTATGGTTATTTATATCCAATGAATATCCGTCTTAATATCTACCATACCTTCTTGAGCTTAGTGAATATTCCACACTTACTCTTCCCCATGTTACTTTAACAAGAACCCTCACTTCCTCAATGATGATGGTTATGAATTCTTAAATGGTTCATAATAGGGTAGAATATACTCATGATCCTACTCTTTCTAGTTCCTCAAGTTCTCTCCCATCCATGATCATTATATTTAAAGGAGATAGCGTTCATATCAACTTCCCACTCATTTAGAATTTTAAATTCTTGGGCGATAACTTCCTTATCCTTACTTTTTCACTTAGTGGCCTTGATTGACTCTTGAACATTGGCCATTATTAATTTTAATATTCATGTTTCCTAATATACATTGGTACTAAAGAGTCTATGGTTACTTTATTTTCACATACTATAGATTATAAAATTAAGGAGAATTGTCCAAATTTGGCGTAATATCCTTCTCCCAAAGGGTTCTACGAATCACCTCTCCAGCATTTGGATGACATTCTCCTTATGAATATTGTATCAGCTCATTGGAGTAGATTATTGGGTTTTAATAAAGTTGTAATGGTTGATGATATGTTCACAAGTTTAGGTTCTTCCTTGCAAAGTAGACAAAGGGACCATTCCTCAATACCCTTTTTTTCCAAGTTTTCCCAAGAGATAATTATTTCTCTTACCAATAACCATAGGAAGGAATCTATTTTTGGCTAAAGAGTTAGGTCCGACATATTCCTCAAATCCCTCCTTGGTTGGGAAGGTCAACTAGGTTTAGGCCTAATAAATAATGTTTTTTAGCGGAGTAAACATAATTCCCTATAGGGCCCCATTGGAGGATATTTGGTATAACTTTTTGCAAGTCATTATCAAATTCAAATTTTCCAAATTTTTTGTCACACTTCCTCTAGGATTTCATTTGTCAAATTTTTGTGTCCCTCCACCAGGATATATTTTTTCCCCTCAAGCATTAAAATTTTTCTCACTTCCAATTTCATTTATGAAAAAATCAAGTCTCCCCTTACAACCTCTAAATTTATGATTTCTTAGGCACATGAAAAATGTTTTTCGAATTTTTTCCAAATATAGGAACCGACAAGAGTACTTTACATCAATATTTTTTCCTCTTCACATTTTCATTTTCCATGATGCATGCATATATTTCAGTCATATCCACATAACTACTTCCTCCCCTTGGACACTGTTCAATACAAATAATAACCTATACCAAGGCCTCCGCATTTCTTCAAGACACAAACCTTATGAGAGAAACAATATGTCATTTATTTTCTCTAATAACATAACCCCATAAGAACTCCAATTAGAACATGGAAAGGTGCATATGAATTAATTGTGATTGGAGTAGTTATAATAAACCAGAGAAATGTAGGAATAGATTGGAGTAATAACTTAATGAGGATTGTACACCCTACTAGGTATAAGTATTAGAAACTCTATATTGAGAGTTGTATTTGATTATTGTAAAAAGGGAATCTCTAGGAGATATCTCTACCCAAAAAATCCAAAAGAATTATTCTTGGGTAATTAGTGTTAAGTGTTTCTTGAGAAAAGGAAAACTATGTTGATGATTCTTTTAGAAACTTTTCTACTGTTGAAATGGAATATATAGGATTTTTCCTAATTAATTTTATCTCTTGAAAAAGAGAAAAAAATATATTATATATGTATTGAAACCAATGGCTTCATTGAGAGAATAATTCCTAATGAGCATGTTATTATCTAAAAATTGGAGTTGGGATAAGGGATGTAGATTGAGGGATAGAAAGAAGACTTTAAGCACGTGATTACCCTTAGAAGGTTCCAAATTACCACTTAAATCATTAGCCAGTGGTATGAAGATAAAGGGGATATAGGATTTCCTTGAAAAAGGACCTCGAATAAGGAGAAGGGCTCAATTAAATAGGATAGAAAATATATTTAAAGTTAATAGGTTTGATATACACTGCATGCAATTTGAAAATATGACAAATACCTACATCATATTCATGATGAATTGTGAATTTCGCCTATCATAAGTCTTTGGATAAATCTAGTTTAATTAGCATGCCTATATTTTTTTATTCTTCAGGTAGCATATTGTGTTACAATCAATATGATTCAAGCCATGATGATTTGATATCCGTTGAGTGGAAAACTCATTTTTATTAAAATACTGGTATTTCCACAATAGTCTTCATTACATTATAAATTATTTGCATTTTCATTTTGTAGGAAAATTTACACCCACTAACCTAGCATTTCACCCACATTCCGCTTATGAAGAATGGGTTGGAATCCTAAATTGTTACTCATTTGACATGATTTTTCTATTGGAATATAAGTTCCTATTGGTTCATCACTCCTCTAATGTTTTTGGGGAAAGTTAGTTGAAGGATAAACAAACAGGAGATAGTCAGTCGAGGGTTTGACTGCAGTTGAGGGGTCAACCGACAGTGTAGTTAATCATAAGATCGATTTAGTGGTCATGATCGATTGAAAAATCAGGTTGATGAAGGCAACAGACTGGTCAATCAAAGATGAGTTAACTAGAATAGTCAACTAGTCAATTGAACGAAGTGGATTTCATGGAAATGAT
This sequence comes from Pinus albicaulis, assembly GCA_034641835.2. NCBI lineage: Eukaryota > Viridiplantae > Streptophyta > Pinopsida > Pinales > Pinaceae > Pinus > Pinus albicaulis. Next base: position 240,181 of record JAXQQM020074641.1, read on the forward strand.
TGTGATTTTCGATGCTTGTTTGTCCACCAAAAAATTCACAATTTAAGGGAGTTGTTTTTATTCATACACCATAAATAAAATACCCTATAGGTCAAATATCCATTTTTCATGTGACGAATTATATCATTATCATGCTTTGTGATGTTTTAATCATGATTCAATATTCTTAAGTGTTGTAACAATGTATTTAGATACACCCCATCACCTTGGATCATGATTATTGTTATGTTTATTTAATTGTATTTTATTATCTATTATCTATTATCTATTCAAGTTCATTCCCAAACATGGTATTGGAAGTATCAATTCAAATTTAGCACTATTGTCTTCAAGTAATGTTGAGTAAGATGTTGTAGTGATTGAATTTGGGTTGATTTATTTGTTTTATGGAATCTATTTGAATATTTCATAGTTATTATAATTCTGAAGATGGATTCCAAGATTGATTTAGTTATTTTGAATGTATGATATTATGTTATTTGGGAACTAGAAATGGAAACCCTACTAAAGAGAAAATGGATTTGGAAATAAACAAATATATCTATCCAAAATATGAAGGATGACCTAATTAAGCTTATCATTGATGGAAAGAAAAACGAGGTTTTCAGGGTCATTTCGACCTATATTCTCAATAAATTTAGCTTCATATGAGTTGAATGTCCTCATGAAGTATAGAATAAGTTGAATACCATGTTTGAAAAAATTGACATAAGCTAGGTCATGAAGTTAGAGAAAGAGTTTATATCTCTTGATCTCCATCATTTTGAAAGGACGGAGGAATATTTAGTTCCTATCAAGAAGTTGTAGTTGAAGTTAGGAGAATGTTGGGAGAAATTTTCAAAGAGAGACGGATAACTCATTTTTGTAGCTTCTACAACACCAACCAAAATTTTGGGTCCCCCTCTGCGCGCTCAACCATTAGGGTTTCGACCTGGCCTTTAGTCGGTGACCCCCCCGTGACCTAATCTTGCCAAACCATGTCACCACACTCACTTTCCTTGATGTCCCATCAATACACTAGGGCTTGGGGGTTTGCTGCTTCAAAGAACATTGGGAGTCCCTCTGTTGGATTCAAATATAGGTTTCCCCTAGATTGTCATAATAGCGGCCTCAGACGTGCTTGACCTATTTCCAACCCCTCACAAACTTTCTCACCATCATGCCAAGGTACTTGTGCTGCAATCATGTCATGTAAGGAGGTACCTTGTACAACAAGTGTGATCATGCATGTACTTTAGTGGAAGTTTTTTTGTGTTAAGTACATGACATATTTTCATTAAAAGTGCTTCCACCATGGATTAGGTGGGCCTTCTATTTGGGTTTTCGCCAAGCTTAGGGTCCCATGTTAATTATTTTCAAATTTGGGGACATCATTCTCTAATAGTAACCATGTACTAATTGATGTCATAATATGTCACTTAGGTCGAGCCCATGAAGGATATACCTGGCAATATCACCACCGCACTAAAGGAAAGAAAGTGAAGTTAAATTTACACAATATCGATTGCGGAGCATGGAACATTCATCTCTGTTCCATAAAGGGATGAGAACAAAGGATATGTCTGAGACCTTGTCAAGACATATGAAAAGGGAAAGAGTATTCCGAGCTGAAATATAAAGGGCAGAAGATGTGTGACACCCATAAGGGAGGAAAAAAGGTGTGCTAATTGGGGAAACTTGGGGTCTTGGTTAAGCCACGTCTTTTCATCTGTATGGCCTCATTCCTAAGGAGCTGCTTGGAGAAGGAAAATTTCTTGCTAGATGTGGAAATCATATTTCAAGCCAAATGGGTGTTAAAAGATGTTTTGGAACAATATACACATCGGGTTTGGGTGTCGAGTGTGCCAAGTTGAATAGAAACATCCACACCGTCACCTTCTACAGAAGAATCAAGTTGCCCCTAGCTCTGCAAATGATGATGTGATCAACAAATGAGAGAGGGGCAGGGGCGTTTCCATCTCCTCTCATTCACCATGTTTCCGCAACGCATGGTCGCGTAGGGACCACTCTTGATCAGGGGGTGATCTTCAAACGAATTATGTATAGTGTGCGTATAAACAAAGAGTATAAATTCCAAGGATGAAATAGAACTGACCGTCAGCCTACAGAAGGTTGTGAAGACAAAGTGTCTGTAGTTTCGAGTTAATTAAACCATGAACCAGGACTAGGCTTAAGAAATGTTTTTTCACCCACGACCGAGCAAGAATCGTTCTGTTTTCCTATACACCAGCCACCAGGAGTAACACTGCTCATTTTGCGACCCAGAAGCTCTCTGTTTATCTTGTCAAGCATTGGATTGTTTTTCCTAAAATTCCTTGCAAATGGGGCATTGCTCTGAACCATCTTTATGAAGTCTCTGAGCCCAGGAAAACATCGGTGCTGCTTTGGGGTATTGTCCCATGTTATATAATGAAGATTACTGTTGACAGTTGTATTTCGAAATTATGGAGAGTTGCAAATGAGTGTGTGAAAGCAAAAATCCGGTGTAGAAATGATGTTTGTATGGTACATGAGAAACTAGTCCCGCTCCTGACGCTTCCTCATAGAATGGCTACAACATGAAGAGTATTAGCGACCATAGTGGGTCCTCTGTAAGTAACCAGATTATCCTTACGGATCACATGAACATTTCCTGCTTGTGCAAAGAGGGAGTCATCCCTCACATAGTGAGAGTTGAAATGTAATTTCAACGGCAGAACAAGCCGCAATAAAAGTCCGAGGGGGTCCGGAGAGTTTGGCCAGGGGAGCAGCATACCCCATCGGACTGGCCCCACACTATACAGCTGTAATATATGTCCGCGGGGGTCGATGAGAGTTTGAGGGCAGAGGTTCTTACCCCCCCGGAATTGCTGACATCACCGCAGCAAGGGGCCCACATATAATACGGCCCATATGACATATATTATATGTTGTATATTGATCACCAAATTAAATGTTTGTCACGGCATTTTTTTTGGTTGGTTTTTTAAGAGGTTTTAAATATTGTTTTGATTTTAATATATGTGAAGTATATATTAAAAAGGCCCGTAAGGTGTAGATATGTGCCCAGCACATTGTAAAAGCCGTGAAGTTTATTCTTATTACACAGCAGTGTATGTAAAGAGATAAAAAGGCAGAAATGTAATTTGGAATTACACAGCAGAATGTAATGTTTTAATTACACAGCACAGCAGTGCGGGAAGGTGAAAATATCAGCAGTGCCATCAATGTGAATTGTAAGCGGTGCTGACAGGAGTAATGAACCATTAATGTTTTTCCAAGCGGTGAACTTAGTGGTTGAAGTAATTTATGGCTGAAGATATTTCTGTTTTGATATATGCAGAAACAGTCATTTGTAATGTAATGTTTTTTTTTTATATATGCAGAGCAGCGTATTGTTAAAAACAGAGACAGAGAGCAGAATTTTTTTTGCACAGCAGAGTGTATGTTTTGAAAAAAAACAGAGTATTCCAGCAGTGAATATTTTTAGTGAGACAGAGTGTCATTTGTGAATGACAGTGTAACATTTCTGAACTGTGTTTGTAGCAGTCAGAATTTTGTTTGTAAATCCCTCTTTTGAGGAAGTCTGTAACAGCAGTTTTTTTTATATATTGAAATATAAATTTTTCTGAGTTGAACTCTGTCTGTGAGTGAATTTTTTTTGAATTATTCTCTGTGTTAAAGAAGGACAGTCTTATTGTTTTGGAATTCTGAAAATTCCAACATGGTATCAGAGCCAATCCAGGCTATTTGAAGGTCAAATAAGCTGAAGGAAAGGGGTTCTTAGTTGCAGCAGCTTCTCCAGCAGTGTGAAGACTCAGCCAAAGGAATCCAAAGGTATTTCTCTATAAAATTTGTTGTGTTACTGTTGCAGTACAGTGAGCTATTTTAATACACAGTCAAGTGTTTTTAAATCATAGTTAGAAGTGCAGAATGGCTGGTTCTAGCACAGGTATGAGTTTGGGAAGTGTCCATCTCCCACAATTCAATGGAAAGAATTATGATTATTGGTCAATAACCATGAAAGCTTTATTTACCTCACAAGAATTATGGGAATTAGTTGAGGATGGCTTTGAAGAGCCAGCAGATGAAGCAGAGTTTTTAATGTTAAATCAAGTAGGAAGAGAACAGTTGAAGAACAATAAGAAGAGAGATGCCAAGGCTCTTTTCTTCTTGTATCAAGCAGTGCATGAGAGTGTGTTTCCAAGGATAGCAGCAGCCAATAAATCCAGTGAAGCATGGGAAACTCTCAAGACAGCCTATCAAGGTATGGAAAGAGTGAAGACAGCAAAACTTCAGTTGCTGAGGAGAGACTTTGAGACTCTTTGTATGAAAGAGTCAGATAACATTGACTCATTCTTCACTCATGTGATTGGAATGGTCACACAAATCAGATCTCATGGAGAGATTCTTGAGGACAAGAGGATTGTTGAGAAACTCTTGAGAAGTTTACCCTCAAGATTCGATGTGATTGTCACCACCATAGAAGAGACAAGAGATCTCACAAAGTTTTCAGTGGATGAACTACATGCATCACTGATTACCCATGAACAGAGATTGGGTAGGAGTGAGAACTCATCTCTTGAACATGCCTTTAAGACCCAGATGTCTTTCGGAAGAGGAAGAGGGCAAGGCAGAAGAGGAAGAGGCAGAAGCCAGAACAGAGGTGGAAGGAACAGTCCAGCAAATGCTCAAGGAAGGGGCAGCAATCCAAATCAGCATCAAGGCCAAGGCAGCAGCCAGCAGAATGGTCAGCAGAATGCACAAGAACAAAGGTATGACAAGTCCAATGTCCAATGTTACAATTGTAAAAAATATGGTCATTATGCAAATGAATGTAGAAAGAAGAAACAAGACATGAGAAGTGAAACTAGTGCAAATTTCACAAAAGAAAATAGCAGCCAAAGTAATTTGTTTTTAGTTTGTAACATGGCTGAAGAAAAGAATGAGGATATATGGTTTCTAGACTCCGGTTGTAGTAACCATATGACAGGAAACTCAGCAATGTTTTCTATGTTAGATGAAAGTGTGCAGTCACAAGTCACACTAGGAACTGATAGCAAAGTTTCTGTTATGGGAAAAGGAGATGTAAATGTTTTAACAAGATTAGGTGCAAGGAAAACCATAGCAGATGTTTATTATGTTCCAGGAATGAAGTGTAACCTCTTAAGTGTTGGGCAGCTTGTCCATAAGGGGTATAATGTTTTCTTTGATAATGATGTTTGTACCATCATGGATAAACCACCCAGCAAACAGTGTATTGCTGAAGTGAAGATGACAAGGAACAGGATGTTCCCTCTCATAATGAGAGCAGATTTGAAGAATGGCGAAGAGAAAGCAGCAGTTGCACAGGAGACTTACCAGAGCGAACCAAAGGATGATAATTGGTTATGGCACTTAAGATTTGGACATCTCAACTTTGGAGGTCTTAATCTGTTGAACAGAAAAGGAATGGTAAGTGGTTTACCATTGATAGAGAAACCGGACAGCCTTTGTGAAGGTTGTATTCTTGGGAAACAACACAGAGAAAGTTTTCCTTCCGGGAAAAGCATAAGGGCAAAAGCACCCTTAGAGATTGTCCACTCGGATGTGTGTGGACCGATGCAAACTCCATCACTTGCTAGCAGCCACTATGTCTTAACATTCATAGATGATTTTACAAGAAAAACTTGGGTTTACTTTTTGAAAAAGAAAAGTGAAGTGTTTGAAAAATTCCGCAATTTCAAAGCACTTGTTGAGAATCAGAGTGGGCTGCGTATCAAGGTCTTAAGGACTGATAGAGGAGGTGAGTATATATCTAAAGATTTTCTACGGTTTTGTAGAGAAAATGGTATTCATAAGCAGTTTACAACTAGATATACACCGCAGCAAAATGGAGTGGCCGAAAGGAAGAACCGAACCATAATGGACATGGCGAGGAGTATGCTTAAAGCAAAGCATTTGCCTAATGATTATTGGGCTGAAGCTGTACATTGTGCAGCGTACATATTGAACAGGTGCCCTACAAAAGCAGTTATGAACAAAGTGCCGGAAGAGGCATGGAGTGGCGCAAAGCAAAGTGTCACACATATGAAAGTTTTCGGATGTGTGGCTTATGCACACATTCCGGATCAGCTAAGGAAGAAGTTGGACAGCAAGGGGGAGAAATGTATTTTCATTGGATACAGTGAGGAATCCAAGGCATACAGGTTATA
>JAXQQM020076253.1:0-132132 GCA_034641835.2 Pinus albicaulis
ATTTTGAAGTGTGTGTTATGATTTTATGTATTTTTGGAGGGTGTTGTAGGAGCTACAACAGAAAGAAACTCCACTTCTTCCTCATGATCATATGAACTGGTAGATTCATCATATGTGGCGATGTTATCCTCTAACAAACCTTATGTGATTTGATAGAGTGGGCTGAATCTGTGTGAAGGCCATCTGTATTGATGAGTAGGAGCCCTCTTTGGCAACAGATCTTCTTGAGAAAGAAGTGCAACAAATCTTATGTGATTGTAAATTTCCAAGCCTTCATCTACAATTTGAAATTAAATAGGACTTGTGGCTGCAAATATGAAGATGAAGAGGATTTTGTGTCCCAAATGATTTCATCAACCATTTCAGGAAAAGGTTTTTCACTTACAACTTGCTCAAGAAGTTATTTTTCTTCTCCAATTTCAACATCAAAACTAAAATACTGTTGATTCCCAATCACATGAAAGTTATTTCTAATGGGCTGATATGAAGTAGAACAAAGGGTCAGAGATCCTTCACTTACTTCTAAACTTTCAACGCTTCCCTCATCAGTGGCATAGATGGCATGAATTGTCTTATTACTTTTTTGAAGTTGATGAACATGATCTTCCTCCCACAAACCAATTACTGATTGCTCTGCAAGGTTAGTTTCTATTTGGAGGATATCATCATCAGATTGATCAAACTTTGGAAACTCATCAAAATAAGTAGTGTCACCAATCAAACAAATTGGATTATCAGTTTGTTCTTCTTTTAATTGATCTAAAAATACACTTTCTGATTTATGGTAGATGGAATTAGTAGGAGAAAAAATAGAAATGTTTTGTTCATATGAAGGTTTAGAGTATGGCTGAATGTTTAACATATGATTTATTTCCTCTTGAGTGAAAAGAGGAGGCATTTTTCTCTTTCTTTGGATGGAAATACAACAGTTCTCTTTTTCTTGTGAAGGCTGATTTTGAGGCTGAATGTTTTCTTGAGCCTCACCTAGAAGAGATGGTGAATCATCACTTGTGCCTTCAGAGAGATCTTGTGGGTTTTCTTCTATACCTTGATTTATTTCTTCCTCAACTAACTCATCTAGGATGTTATGATTGTTATCTTTATAATGAAATTCATGAATGGATGTTAAGAGGTCTTCAGGATGCAAATTTTCCAAATATTCATCACTATCTATAAGGTACTGTATGATATCTTGAGATTGATCACAACAATTTTCAGCCAATCATAAAGATGGGGAATTTTGTTTATAATTCTCATAAAATTCCTTATGTATATATTTTAAGGAAAACAATCTAACAGGTTTTATACTCTCATACCATTCCCTTACCTTCCCTTCTAATGTTAGCATGAAAATATTCATAAGGCAGTCCTCATGCCATTCAGCTTTTAACCCCCATACATGGATATGAAACTTGATGAGGTGTAACAAAGGGTCATCAGATTTTTCATCTTGAAACCTAGGGAGGTTTTTGTCCCAATATATCTGAGGCAGTTTGTGTGGGAACCTAGGGATGTGATCTCTATTCATTTGATCATATCTCCTTTGTATCCTTGGATCCATGTTTGTAAATCAGAAAGGGTCACTAAATCTTTACAACCAGTCTTAGAGTTCTCTACCAGTGGAGTCTTTAGGTCTATTAAGATTTGTGGAGTTTCCAGGTGGAAGGTTTCAACTCTTTTTTCCACCATCAGCATGATTTGGATTTCTTAATGCAATCCTAGGGGTGTTTATGAGAACTAGTGGGGTCAGCAGGGCTACTGAAGACCAGTGGAGTCACCAGGTGGATGATGTTTACTATTTTAAGGATATTCTTGTTGTCCACCATGAACAACTAAATACCAATCTAAGGATGTTTGTGAGTTTTCTGAGATATAAGGAATAATTAGTTTGTCACTAACTCATAAGGTCCTAGCGTGATCGCCATTATGTTAGTGTGGCGATGAGGTGGCAGATTTACTAGATTTTCTAAGTCAAAATAATGGTCTAAAGAGTCTTAAGAGGTATTCATGCAACTATGTACTTAGAAGTCCCACCGTGATTGCCATTATGTTAGTGATGCTGATGAGGTGGCTAGAAATTATAGGATATTGTTTTGACAAGGGCTTTTGAATTCCTAAGGAACACATAGATTGCCACTAACTTAGAAAATCCCACCTTGATCGCCATTATGTTAGCTCCCTGTAATTTTCTAGATTGATTGAGATACAAATGGACAGGGTTAAAATCAAACTAAGCTTTGGAATCTAAGGACCTAGCCTTCCTGGATTCAGAGAGGGATCTCTCTATTAGGTACAAAGATGTGAACTCGTTTGCTGATTAGGGTTGATTTTAGGCTAGTTATGAAATATTGAGTTTGTTGATTGTTTTTGGTTGGGTATGGTGCTTAGATAGACTAGATATAAACAAGGAAAACTTCAATTCATTGGGCAATGGAGTCTAACAAGGTCATGATAGGATCATAAATGGAGTGGGGATTATTATAGGGCAAATATAGCTTGGTTGGTGGATCTTTGAGGTTTGAAGGATCATGAGATGGACATTAATTTTGAGAAACAAAGTTTTACAGAGAGAAGTAAAGAATTATCTATCATATACTTTAACAAGGATATCTTAAACACAGATAAGAAAAAGCTATAACTAATGAGGCAGGGAAAACCATTAAGCTCAATGAACAATACTTAAACCAATCAATATCCAAGATAAACATTCAAATGAAATACATAAAGGCAAGAAAATTATTCAACTTTCCTGGATTTCATTATAAAAAACAGAAAACATTAAAGATGCACAAATAACTACAATCATAGAAGGAGAGAAACTCTGAACATCTAGGATTATAGCTATGAAGGTTCTTTGAAACAATTAGCTAAGCAAATACAAAGAGCATGATTGAAACAAACTTCTTTGGCAAACCTAGGTAATGGTGCTTTAAAAAGATGACTCCAAGAACAGATTTTTTAGTGGCAACAAATATGCAGGGATATCCATAAATCATGCTTGATACCAACTGATCTAAACAATTCAAGAAATAGACAAGCTCAGGAAATCCTTAGGGAGCAAAAGATGAATTCTCTAACATATCCAAGTAGAAGAAAACATTAAGGCAGTGAAGAACAAACATACCTAAGGTGCCATCAGAAAACATGTCTTAGTATAAATTCTTTGTCCTATTGCAACAGAGAAATATGGAAACACAATGATAAACTAGAAAACATAAACAAAAAGAAACACTTCACCACCAACTAGACTCATGGATCCTCCAACCAGTCCTCCTCCATCAACAAACAAATCAGGGCATGCATGAGCTCCAAGACATCAAATTCTTTACAAAACTCCAAGAGACTATGTATTACTTGAGAATAACTCATCAAAGTCAAACCAATACATAAGAGCCTCATGCTCTATTTATGGATCAAATGAGGAGGTGGAAACCTTAAGAGGCTTCTAAAAACCCTAATTTAGCCATAAATGTCATAAATGTGCTTAATGACCATGCAAGGCCCAAGACACATAATAGATAAGAGAATAAATGAAAAACATCAAAGCATAACTCCCTACTCAAATCAGGAGTGATTTGTCCAAGAAAATATTAAAAAACCAATTTGTCATTAATTAGTGACTTTTTTTAACTTTTTGGCAAACGGTTGTCTCTGTGCGTAGCGCCCTTTCAGCAAAACATAGGGTCTGTTGTAGTGGAGTTTTGGACCCCTTCCTGACATCGGATTTGGCCCCATGATGGCTCGTTGGAAATATTTATGAGCCTAATTTATAAAAATTCTTGAGTTGTGCTGAATGGATGCCATTTACCTACTCAAAAATAAAATCTCCCATGACTGCTATGTGCGCAGCGCTTGGCCTGAAAAGGAGGCAGAAAGGTCAATTTTGGGGTGTTTGTTGACCTTTTGAGGGGGAAGAAATGCTCCATTTGACCTAAAATTTTGTGGTTAGACTGTTGGAAATGTGAAAAATCCAAAAATGTGAACTTTAGTAGCTGAGGATGCACCAATTCTGTGCGTAGCGCCTAGGGTGCTGCGCTCCTAGGGGTCAAAATTTGAAAAAAACAAAAAGTTTCCAGATTTGCCTCAAAATTCGTGTGTAGACCCATCAAGGGGTTTTAGATACCTACTGAGAAGAATCAGCCAAGATCCTTAAGCTCTCATGCACTTTGGTCCTTTTTAGCTCTTCTAGCTCCATGAGGGCTTGCTTTAGTTTGGCATTAGCAAGCATGCTCTTCCTTGCATAGTGTTTGACCATTTTATTCTGTAAGGAAAGGCCCCTCTTCACCTCTTTGAAATGCTTGTGCTCTTTTTTATAATAGTATATAATTCTTTGTGCCCTCTCAAAGTCCTTTTCCCATTCTTGAAGCTAGGCATCTTACTCTAAGAGGAGCAACTTAGTACTCAGCTCTTGGTCCTCATTTTCACTCTCTACATAAAAAAAAGAGGCCCTTGAGAAGTCTTCTTAATCCTTTTTCTCCTTCTAACTTGTATCTTCTACTCAACATTTTCCATTTTTTCCTTGCCCTTGTCCAATGTTTTGGTAGTTTGAGAGGAGATGACCCTTTTCCTTTTAGAGGTAGAAAACACATCTCTTCTCCCTCTATGATAAGTGTATGTGAGAGGGGCAACAATGGAATTTTTGGATGTAGTGTTGTCATCACTTTGATCCTTTGATTGATTGACATCTTCTGCACTTTCATCACTTTGATTTTCTTTGTCTTCCACGGACTGATTTTTGTCAAGACAGTCATGACAGCTGTCATGACTGTCATGACTCTTTCTTTGACTATCTTGGGCACTTTGATGGTTGTCCTCCTCATCATTCTTCTCTCCTTCATCATCTGGATGCTCTTCTTCATCATTTTTCTCACTACTTTCATCTATGTTTTCCTCTTCATCATGCTCACTACTTTCATCTTTGCCATCAGCTTTCTTCATGAATACTTCCCTCCTCTTCACTGTTCTCTTCATTTTCATCATCCTCTTTTCCACTGATTCCTCCTTTTCCATCATTACCTGTATCAGTTTCCTCCTAACTGCTGCCTTCTATTTGTTCTTCACTAGGGCTACTGTCAGCCCCTTCACTTGGAAATTTAGGGGAAGAAACAAGAGGTGAAATTCTTTGTGGAGAAGGCACATGGGGAGATGGATTAGTGGAGGTAGATGGTTGTGAAGTGGGAGGAAAGTTCTGTTGGATGAAGGCTCGGTGGTCTGTAAACAAATTATGTGAGATGAAGGCTTCCCAAGATATTCCTTGCTGCTCTAGCTAATATAGGACAATAATTTTGATCAGGAAGTGGTGAAAGAGGCTTGACATTTGGTGGTCATAGCTTTTCTTCTTGACAACTGAGGCCATTTTATTAATTCTTTGGAAAAGGTAGTAAGGCAGGTTCATCATTTTGACCTAAGTGAAATGCATCAGCAACCTTATATGATATGAGTAGATTCGAGAGTATCTCCCCTCACATGTGAAAAAACTGATAATCTGCCTCATCAATGCAGCATACCTCTCTAGGAAATGGGAAAAAGGGAAAACAACCTTACAATTTTTTCGATAGTTGGGTTTCAAATAGGGCCCATAATAACTCAACTCCAACTTCTTTTGTTTGAACCATACCTCACCAATGTCTGGTATACCTGTTGCTTGGAAATGATTTCAGATGAGAGCTCAAATTGCACCCTTGCTAGATTAACTTGATGATTTTGTAAGCTACAAACAGACAATCTAGTCAAGTTTGAATGGCTGCTAACTTGCTTGACCCTTTCAAAAAAAATTTAGTACCCTACATCCTGAAAGCATGAAAGGATTATAGGAGATGAAGTGATTGGAGTGGTGTCTAGGGGATCAAATCTTTTTGCTTTTCCTCCATGATGTTTTGGCTTGGTGGAAGTATGGCTCTCATCACTACTAGTGTGACTATCTCCCTCTGACATGATTACTGGTCCAAAAAAAACAACAGTGGGACCTTTGGCCTTTCTTTAAGGGTTTTTGGGAAAAATAGGTGGTGTAGGTCAACTCTTTCCAATATGAAGGCTAAGGTAAAAAATGATTTTTTTAAGGCTTGCACTTGGTGTTGGAGGTGTTATCACTCAGGTTTTCCTAGAAGTTGTGTAAGAGGAAAGTATACCTGAGGTAACCACAAACCAACCTTCAGATGCAGAATCTAGCCAATCTGCATCCAGAGAGGGCTCTCTCTTTATGATTTATCTTTGTTCTTGAAAGGTTTTAGGCTAGTTATAGATTCAAAGTTTGTTTTGGGAAAATGGTGGAATCCACAAACTAAGAGCAAGGTTGAGGGATTTCAGTCCATTGGGCTATGGAGTCAAAGGATGGCTTTACTGGATTTCTATTCTAAACACAAGATGGTATTACAGGGCAAGATAGCTAGACAGAGAACAATCCTTAAACTTAAAAGTGGATGGGATGATCTTGAAGAGATGAAAGGCAGCTAAGAATCTTTCACCATGTTCAAAAGAAAGAAATGAGATGACTACAAACAAAGAGCAATGAAGAATTCTTTATTATAGTAATCAACAGTGTTTAAATTAGCAAAGCAAGAGCATTTAAGAATTCATGCTTATAACTAATTTAGAGGAAAACATTAAGAACAACCACATTTGAAATCAGAGTACAATTAAGCAAATTCTGATTCAATCCTTTATGTAAATTATTCAGAAATGGATATGATGATATTATAAACTAATATAAAAGTTCAGACAAAGGGTAGAAAAACTTATTGAACTGTAGTCCAACACATGAATCCTGCAACAAGTCCAGTGCTTTAAATCGTCATCCAGTAAGCCACGAAAAATTTCTCCAAAATGATTTTATTCCGAAAATCTCAATGTTACAGCAGAGTAATAGAATCCACCCTCAATACTCTCTTTGAGGGTTTATTTATACACTAAATAATTGAAAATATCTCACACTATCCTAGCCCATATTTTGGGGTGACTAAGGATTAATTTACAAGTAAACAGGAGACAAATGGTCTCGTAGATAGCATAATAAGTAACTGTTGATGTGCTGTTTCCTTTCTTTATGGATGTGCTGGAGGCAAGTGCTGAAAAAGGGCTCGTTGCTGTCTTTTGGAGTAATTTGTTTTGCTTGCTGGATACTCTTTGTCTTTACGGATACTATTTTAACCTGTGTAACTAATACTCTTTCAACTGTACTCATTTTTATCCTTTACTTGATAGTAAAGATAAAAATTCTTATCCTGAAAATAACTTTTATAGAATTTCCAACATTTCATTCCACCATTGATTATCTGGTATCATAGACCTCTTGAGCTTTCTCAATGTCTCATCTGCTTCTGTGAGTTTGTAAAAGGTGGGTTCATTAGGAAACAGATACCTTATTTCATGTTCCAGATAAAATAAATTCCTCACTCTATCATAGTTGTTTCTCCCTGTTGGTAATGTTGATTGTGGTAAACTAGGAGAACAAGCAGCTGTATTTTGAGCATGAGCATTTATTTTCTTTATATAGGTTTCTAAGTCCATTATTTGATCCTCTGAGAGCATAGGACTTGGTAACCCACTGTCCAACAAAACTTGAAATTTATCTCTGAAAATATTGATATCAACCAAAATATCTGTGCACTTCCTTTCCAAATTCTGCATGAAAGTTCTCTTGATGAAAACTCTCTTTATTTCTAAAACTGCGCCGGTCCTGTCCTCAATCCCTAATACTGCAAGTTGTTGTTTTGTCCTGGTGTTCAAAAATTGAATGAGCTGATTGGCCTGCTCAGGCCTGCCTCTTAATTCATTTCTGGTTCTGTTTATTTCTTCTTGGGCTTTTTTAACCAACTCATTTTGTTCAAAAATAGCTTGAATAGAGGGCCAAATGCCCTTTATTAACTCAATGATGTTACCCCAAAGAATGTCATTTATTTCGTTTAAAGGCTTCTCCAATGAAAGATATTTTTCCAAAGCCTGAACCAAATTTTCTAACCTTTTTATTTCCCTGGTGTTATCAGCAGCTGTCTTTTTAGATGTATCATATTTTTCCTCCAATTTTACTAATTGTAATTTCGTTGCTTGGAGTTCTGTGACCCTTAGTTGTAGACTTTCCATCTGCTTTATTAATTCATCAGAACTCAAACCAGAAGTGTTTACCTGGGATGGCTGTGTTTGCTGCCCTGTTGTTGTAGTACCTGTTGTTGATGTCTGCCTGATAGTTTCTTGTTCCTGCAAAGCTTGTTCCAATTCCTTCTCCGTTTCACTTAGTCTCTCAATCATATTTAGGAGCAACTCCATTATTTCTTCCTGTGAATTCCCTTTTAGAACTTCTTGGGTCTGAGGGTGCCTTGAGGCTGGCAATTTTAGCTGCTTCCTCAGTGCAGCTATGTCATCATCTTTCTTCTTTATTAATGCCTCAATACTTTTAATGTCTTTGGGGTTATGACCCAAGCCAATGATTATGTCTTATAAAGACTTTATTCTATTATCTTTAGCCTGTGAAGAGGCCTTCTCAATTTTCAATTGTGCAGTTGTGTTATTCAAAGAATCCTGCAGCGTTATAGCTGCCATGGCCTTATTGGTAAGAGTGGAATAGACCATTTCCCCATTTTGTCTGTGTAGCTCTATCTGGTCCAGAGGATGGATATCCTTTGCCAAAACTTCAAAATTTGTCCTGATGTAGTCAGCTGCAGTAATGGGTTTTGGCACCTTTGATTTAAAGTGAGTCATTGTCATTTTGCCTTGCGACATGTCAAATGCTGACATTAGCCTTTCTTGGTTATGGGGAGCCATTTTCATATATTGATCATATACCTTCATTTTTAATGGATCATTCTTTGCTTTGATGTTGATGAAAGTTCTTTTAATATCCCCTGTATCTGTTTTAGGTGGTCTGAAAGAGGATACTTCAGTACTCAATTGCTTTTGTAAAGCTTTCCCTCTCTGGCTGGTGTTTGTTTCACTTGCTGTGCCAGTTTGTTGACTGTCTTCCCTTCCATCATCAAACACTTCATCTATGATTTCCACATCTGGAAGTGGATCTGATTTATGTTTTTTAGTTTGATGTACCTGTGAGGTCCCTTTTGGAGGTGTGGTATCTGGAACTTGCCTCTTCTTTCCTATTTCCACATTTAATGGAGTTTGCAACTCTGGAACTTGTGTGTGCTTTGCCTGTGTGGGAGAAACCTGTGATTGTTCAGGTGCTTTGGAAGTTTGTGGTTTCTCCGCCATGACCAAAGTTTCAATGACCTGGATTGCAGGTTCCTTTCCTTTGCCCTTTGATTCTGCTGCAACTGATGGAATGCTTTCCTGTAATGTGTGCTGTAGAGTTGCTGATGAAGAAGTGCCAATGTAGGGTACCTGCACTTGACCATAAGATTCCAGGTCAAAGTTTTTCTCAACATCTTTCATAATTTTATTCATTTTGTCATCTTCACTTTCTTCTTCAACAAGTGTTCCTTCAACCCATTCATCTTGATTGGCATATTGTTCTAGATCAGGAATCTTGTGGTGTATATAAGGGGATGATTTATTCTTTAATCTCTTTTCACAAATAAAACCAAATGGGTCATAAGGAACCCAACGGAAAGATGTTTGGAACTTTCCTTGTAATATATTTTCTGCCTCTCTCTCGGCCTCCCTAGAGTTGCAGATGAAAGGACCTAATTGACTTTTGATCCTTAATTGAGCTTTCTTCTTTACACTACAAAAATGGATCACATCTGAATTGTTCATTTGCCTGAAGTATTCCAAGGCAAAGATCCTCATGGGCACATATCTTGGTAACCTGAATGGATGTAATTCACATCCATAAATTCTGATGACTGTATGGTTTTGATACAAATACCAATCCCCAACTTTATAGGTCCTTGAAAGTTGCAAGGTCTTCCTTATTTCATTACTGAGTCTTGGGGGAGGAATCCCTGTCAACAAAGTAGTTGCAGGATATACAAAAAGATTTATAAACTCAGAATAGGAATAGGGAGACTCATAAGAATGGATTATGGGAGACCAAAATATAACTGACCTGGGGTTTCCCTTGGCATCAAGTTTTTGAACAGGGAAAGGGAACTTTTCTGACTGATAGTAGATAATGAGATGATAGATGACTGAGGAATATTTAAAAACTTTTTCATCATCTAGCCTCATGAATTGATCATGGATCTTGTTGGCTATGAAGGAGGCAAAGTCATATTTAATCTCAGGAGGTTGCCCAGGAGTAAAAATGGATAGAAAAACCAAGGTTATCTCATCCACATATTCACTGGTGTTGAATCCCAAGACAAAAGATATCATATTTACAATGAGCCTTCCCAATGTATTGAAATAAAAAAAACCATAGGGAGGAGACCCTTTTGGCTGATTCTCAGGCAACATGAAATTCTGACACATGGATTTTAGCTTTTCTGGGGTTAATTGCCTGGTCTTCTCAATCAATTCTTCCATGGACAATGGTGCTAGTTCTTGGTCTGGTTCAAAGTGTAACATGGCATTGATAGCCTGGGGAGTAATGGGAAACACAACACTTTGATCAGGAGCTATTACAGCCCTTCGAGTGGGATCATAGTTTGAATGGCAATAATGGATGATTTCTGGGAAATAAATGACTGAAGGGATGAGATACCTTGGGAGATTGGATTCCCACAACCCTATAAGATCTTGCCCCTTTGAGTATTCATCTCTGCAGCGACAATAACTCAATAGGGGACTTTCATCAAAATGCAGGTCTTTAATTTGGAAATCTTTATCTACCAAAGGTAAATATTCCAATTCACGGTGGGGGGCATTCAGTGGAGTGATATTCAAAGCTGCCGGGGCCTCCATTTTGGTTCTTGTGGATTCAAAACGGAGGTTTATGGTTTTCTTCACAGGTCGGGCGTGATTTCTAAAATGAAGGGAATTGACCCAAATGCAGTTTCAGGGAGAAATTGTACAGCTTTTAAAACCTCTGGGGGAAATCTCAGTGATGAGTTTTAGTTACCAATTCAGTAGAAAACAGGGAAAACAGATTTTATATTGAAGTTCAGGGCGCTGTGAGATAAATACTTGTTTCTGGACGAAAATTGGCTTTTAACAGGTATCAGGCGATGGCGGGAGTGTACTCGAACACAAGTGCAGTGGAATCTTGGAGCGAAATCAGGTAGCACAGTCAATTTCAGTGGAAATTCGAAAACCGTAGCAAGGAGTGCTGTCGTTTTCAAATAACGAAAATAACAGAAAAACACGAAGAAATGACTTTATTTACAAGTTAAAAGGGTTTTTTAGTTTTCCGAGGTGTGACGTCATGGTAGTACGGGATGACGTGTGCAGGGTCGGGTGGTAAGTGGAAAGCGGTAAGCGGTGATCCCGCACCGCTTATGAGCAAAGGATGTTTTAGTCGGGAGGGTAGCGATTCCACAAAGCTATTGACGCGTGGACGGGTGACTAGTCAAATACCACCCGTCCCCTGCTCGTTAAAATGCTGACAAGGGATGGGTAGCGGGATGAACGTGGAGCGTTGATCTGCGGAGGGACGATCGGACGGTGGAAGGTACAGGGAGCTAGCGGGGTATTATCGTGCGGGCCCGGCGGGGTTTTAAACACGTTTTAACGTTATTTAATCATTCCGAGGGGTATATAATCGGCGGAAAGGTATGATTATTAGTTAATTCAGATAATTAACTAATTTCATAGTTATGAAGGAAAGAGGGGTCGTGATGGGTTTAAAAGGTTGGGTGAAAAGCCAGGTGGATGAGCCACGTTGGCGCGGGTTTTTCCAAAGTTTGGTTTCGGAAAACTTCAGGTTTTATTTATATTTTTGATTTAAACACATATATCATATGTTTAACGTTTTATTTTTCATATACATGTTTTTATTTTATTATATGGTAAATTAACAAATGTATTTAACTTACCATAGGGGCGGGCTTACAGTATAATGATAAATTTAACCAAAGGGCGTATCGTGGGTTTTTATTTAAATGTGCGGGGATATAAATACTTTGGTTAAACTTTATAATAGAGGGGTTTTTTGGGTTATTTATAAAAAAGGGAGTTATATACTTAGGATAGGGTATTTTACTAGGGATTTAGTAAAAATAGAGTTAAATGTAAATATGGCAAAGGACAAGGAAACTCAAAATATTTTTGCACATCTAAGAAAGTGAAAACTTTTGAAGTAAATTGCAATATCTTATCTTCAACACTTAAACTTAGAATAGCAAGTTATGATGAGGGATTTTTATGGAATTTTGCATGATGTTCCTAAGTAAAATGGGATTTTACTTAGGACAAGGTTAAAGATGGATAATCATAATGATGAATTATTTCAGGTACTTAGGTCTTTTTGATCATTAGGCCGAGGGTCCGGTCCCTCCAGAAGTCAAGGAAATGCCTTGAGCCCCTTTGATCTCGAAATACCTTAGTACTTTGGGGGAAATTAGTAAAACTTTTGAGGGAAAGTGATGAGGGAAGTTAATGAGTTTGGCTTTGCTTGCTGTGATTTTCCAGTGTATTTCCTGCTTTAGTACTTGTGATGAAAGTAAAGGATCAAAAACATTTAGCAGCATCATTCATCAGATAACACTTTGCAGCACCATCTACCTACCCTATCTACTTAACACTACCATTTTCTCTTCTTTATTAGGGTGCATTTAGACTTGAAAACCCTTTTCAATCTTTTTCTTTTTACATGATAAATCTATCTATTTCTACCCTTATTACATCCAAGGGCTCGGTGTTGTTGAGCACCGCACCTTCACTTTACCTATCTATTATCTTCAATTAAGCTTGTTTGATGAATGTTTGTTCTCTAATCTACAACATGATTGAAATATGAGTAAGCCAAGTTTTAACGATTCCAGCTTATTCATGAATTGTGGCAAAAGGTTGTGACAGAAGTGCACACTTTCCTTGGTCTATTTTTGTTTGGGGTTCATTTCTTTCACTTTTTTGACCATCTTATTTTTCTTACCCTTTGATTTTTCTTTTAGGGTATACCCTCTTTACATTTTTTTAAATTTTTTGATTTTTTGATAATATGGAAAACCTTTGCAACAAGAAAAGGTATGAACATATTACATAGCCCATCAAGTCAATCATGAAATATGACACCTATTGGTATAGGAGTCTAACACTGGCTCCACTTAGGGATGGCTTTTCCTGGTGAAAAGTCCAAGAACGACGAGTCGAGATGCCTCAAAATGTCTTCAAGCGAAAGTACCGAAAATCTTACTGCTATTACAGTAGCTTTATTTTGCATGTGTTGATGGAAACTTGAAGCTTAGGGCCTTCACTTCGGGCTTCAACTTCCAGAATTCACCATCCAATCTAAACTGCATTAACAAAAATAAAACAATATATTATATATAAGTTAGAAAAATTAAACATTCTAGTAAATGGGATCAAAATAATGCTTGAGCATTCGACCATTGAATGGTCCTTCTTCTACTTCTGAATTATCCAACTCCTTCAAAAAGTAAGTATTGTTTCCCTACAAGGCATGAATGATATAAGGCCCTTTCCACAAGAAATCAAACTTTCCATGTTTTCCTTTTCTTCTCTTCTAGAATCCCATCCCAGGACTTTATCACCTAGTTGAAAATCTTCTGCTTTAGTCCTTTTATCAAACATTTTATTTAGCTTTTCCTGCAAGACTTCTGATCTTTGGTATACCTCTTCCCTGGTTTGTTGCAGGTGGATTGTTTGATTAATTGTATTTGAATTTCATTTGGCTCCACTTGAGCCTCTGAAGTAATTTCATAACGAATTCTAAAGAATGAAGTAGAATGTTCTTTGAATACATAACATAACTCATATGGACTAGTCCCAATTGATTTCTTAGGTGTAAGTCTGTCTGCCCACAATGCATTGGTCAGTTTCTTGTGCCAATTCTTTTTGTTTTCTTCCAGTAACTTTTTGATGATATTGATAAGGCTTTTATTAGAAGATTCTGCTAGTCCATTACCCTGGGGGTAATAGGCTGTTGAACGGCCTAAAGTAATATGATATTTATGGCAGAAACTAATCATTTTCTTTGATTTAAATGCAACAGCATGGTCTGTTATAATCTTTTCTGGACAGCCGAATCTTGAAAGTATGTTGGTTTCTAAAAATCCAATGATTACAGAATCATTGGACTGTCTACATGGGATGGCTTCAATCCATTTAGTGAAGTAGTCTATAGCAATTAAAATCCATCTGTGTTGCCCTGAGGAAGGGGGGTGAATTTCTCCAATAAAATCTAATCCCCATTGTTGAAAAGGTGTTTACGTAGGTGGTTTTAAAGCGGAAGATAACAACTTTCTTTTGCCTCGAATATCGACATTTATGACAATTTGTTAAAAAATTTCTGCATCGAAAAGTAAAGTTGGCCGGTAAAAACCAGCCCCTTAAGATTTTGTACACGGTTGATTTCGAGTAGAATGTCCTCCACAATCCCACGCAAACTCATTAAGTATTAGGTCGACTTCATCCTTTAAGAGACAATTCAACAAGATTCCTTCATGATTTTTTCCAAAAAAATAAAGTGCCATCTAAAATACAATATTTCAAAAGTGTCATTTTTAAGTATTTTCTTTCGTTAGACAACCACTGATTAGCTTGCGAGTTTAATAATGAATATATCGGTGTACGGTGAATCTAAAAGCTTGGTGATACGAGAGTCGCCATCTCCTGCTTTCCGTTATCCGATTCATTAATGTCTGAGCTTGGCAATTAGTTTCAGTCATGAGTTGTGCCAAGCCTTGACCTTTTATGAGTTTTTTTGGTTTAATCTCAATATCTTATTCTAAAATGGTAGCTATCCATTTTCCTCTTTTACCTTCAATGCCATCTTGAGTCAAAATATCTTTAACTACAGCATTAGGCACATAAGCTATCACATGAGAATATAATATGTAAACTCTGAAATATTTAATTGCTTTTACCAATGCAAATTCTTGTTTCTCCATAATATTGTATTTCAAAGATGCATCCCTAAGTGCTTTACTAAAAAATGCTATTGGTTTTTCACACCCCTGATCATCTTTTTGAAGTAAAACAGCTGCAACTGTATGTTCAGAAGCAAATGAAAAAATAATGAAATCTCTGTCAATTGGGGTAGTCGGGCGGTGTCCTTGTTAAAGCCATTTTAATTTCCTCGAATGATTGTTTGGCTACGAGTCCAGTCGATGCTTGAATCTTTCCTCAACATGTTAGTTAGTAATCTAAGTAACTCTGCTAGCCTAGAAATAAATCTTCTCAAGAAATTAATTTTTCCTATGAATGCTTGCAACTCTTTTATGTTTCTGGGGTGGGGTATTTGCAAAATTGCCTGAATTCTTTCTGGATCAATCCTAATGCCATCTTTGGAAATAATGTGCCCTAAGAGCTTTCCTTCTTCCAAACCAAACAATGATTTCTGTAGGGTTTAAAGAAATCCCTTATTTTACTGCACTTTATAAATACTTGCCTTAAGTGTTCTAAATGTTTGTGATACATTTTAGAAAAAACGATCCAAATCATCTCGATAAGTACCGAGAAAATCATGTATCTCTTTAGCAAAAGCAATATCCATTGCTCTTTGAAATGTAGCTCCTGCATTCTTGAGCGCAAATGGCATTTTGACATATTTAAACGTACCCCATGGTGTTGTGAATGTTGTTTTATCCTGATCATCAGGATGAACCAAAATCCGGTTGTACCCTGAAAATCCATCCAGTAGTGATATTCTCGAAGATCCTACAACCCTTTGCAGAATGTGGTCCATTTTCGGCAGAGGATAGTTGTCCTTTAAAGAAAGTTTATTCAAATTTCTTAAGTCGACACACAATCTAATTTCTCCTGTCTTCTTTCTTGTTGGTACCAGGTTAGAAACCCATTCTGAGAATCTTATAGGTGCTATAATCCCTGCTTCAAACATTCTTTTGATTTCCTTTTCAATTGAGGGTAATAAAACAAGATTTATTCTTCTAAGCTTTTGTTTGAAAGGTTTCTGATCTGGTTTCAAAGGTATAGTGTGTTGAATGATGGATGTATCATAAGATTTCAGATCCTCATAATTCCAGGCAAAAACATCCTGGAATTCTCTCAATAGTTCAACATATTTGACCTTTTGATCTTTTGGAAGAGATTTGGACAACTTAACCATTTTGGGATTTTCTGGGGTTCCTAAGTTGCACTCTTCCATATCAGCCTTAACAGGTTCCATTTTAGGTCTAAATGGAATATCATTTGAGTCAAACAGATCTTCCAATGGAGTTAATCCTTTGGGCAAATGATTATCTTTCAGATTTATGATTTCTGTCTCATCTTCTATGATCTCATCAGATTCCATGTGTTTCAGATTCTGCATGTCTTTTTCTGTGAATGTGGTTGGGTGTACCATATGAATTGCATTTTCTCTTGAAATTTCTATTTTTTGTTCTTTTTCTTGATCAGATTCATCAATGGTTATGTCTTCATCTATATTACAGTTAGAAAACTCAATTTGAAGTGTCAAAAAACTATTGATTTGATTATTATTAACAAATACTTGCCAATTCAAAAGATTGTCTGGTATAGCGGGCCTATGTCTAATCTCAGATGAAAACTGATGATTAGGATCAAAAGGTAACTTGCATGTGCTAGCAAACATTGCGAGACTGTGAGCATGCAAATTTTGTTTCCTGGGAATCTTGGCAAGTTGAGCTTGTAAAAATGTGTTGAGAATTTCTACAACTGTCTCTCTGTAATGTTTCAGTGTCATGTCTTTTGTTGAACATTCTCCTTTAATCTGTTGAATGATTAGTTCAGAGTCTCCTATGATTGATACCCTAATAGCTTCTAACTTCTTGACATGTTTAAGCCCTAATAAAAGAGCTTCGTACTCTGCCATGTTGTTAGTGCATTTGAAATTCAACCTATAAGCATGACCCTCCGCATGATTATTTTCAACATTATGTAACCAAATCCCAGCTCCTGCCCCTAGTTTGTTAACTGAGCCATCAAACTCTAAATGCCATAGAATTTCATGTTCATAATCTTCATCAATTGTTTTAAAATGTTTTTTGACAGGAGCTAGTTTTTTAGTTTCTTCTGGTATTTCTTGATCATCTGTTGTTTCTTTGTTTTCAGAGATTTCTTCAATTTTAACAGGGGTTTTGTTTATGATTTCCAATTCTGGAGCTTCTATTTCAGTAGGAAGATCTAACTCAGCATTGTATAAAATAAAAGAATCCATATCAGAGTGTACAGAATAAACAGGGAAGTTTTCAGGCTTCTCATGGCTACTCACTAAGTACTTCATTAAGGTTTCTCTATATAACCTTTTAGGCTGACCAAATACTGAAATAGTTGCATATGACATGTCTAGTTGAATAGAACCTCC
Organism: Pinus albicaulis; assembly: GCA_034641835.2. NCBI lineage: Eukaryota > Viridiplantae > Streptophyta > Pinopsida > Pinales > Pinaceae > Pinus > Pinus albicaulis. The sequence continues at coordinate 17,291 of JAXQQM020076253.1, forward strand.
AAGTTTAGCACCCCAAGATCTAGGCAATAACATACCATATTTAGGTGGAATATCAGCAACTACTATGTCCATTAAAACAGACTTAGCAGGGTATTGTCCCAAAGTAACACACAGATCTTTAATCAAACCTAAAAATTTTATTTGGAATCAAATGAAAACAAATCTTTGTACGGTACGGTAATATCTAAGATTCAATCTTTCCATTCTCTTTACCTTTGGCATCAAATTGTGAGATGCTCCAGAATCTAGCATTGCGTTATGGAGTATCTTGTCATGAACATTTAGGCTTACATAAAATGGAGGAGTTCCTCCACTTTCTGGTTTGCCATTAACCTCGGGGCCAAAAAGAAGTTTGGGTTGATCATCGAAGTGTTCTTACGAATCATCCAATCCAGTAATGTTAATGTCTAGGGACTTGGTAATTTGACTTCTATAGATCTCATGTTTAGCCAATTCTGATAAAGGAACAACTATCTTGAGTTTGCCTATTTCAGCCTCTAGATTGAAAGGTTTTTCTGTTTGAGTTTTAGTGTTCTGCAAAGTTGTGTTTTCTTTATTTTTTGGGTCTTCACTGTTTTTCTCTTTTTCATGAATGAAATTTTGTTTTGAGGGTGTTTTTGAACTAACTTCTTCTGTTTCTTCTACATTTCCTGCAAAAGGAAAAGTTTTAGATTGTTGTTTGTTGTTTTGTTGGTTGTCAGATACATCTTCAATTATTGGATTTGAAGGGTTAGGAGTTATCCTAGACAAAATTTGTACAGGGGGAATGTTTTGTACAGGCAGTATGTTATCTTTACCTTTGACATTTTGTTTTACAGTTTTCTGTTTGCTTTTCTCAGGCGCATCAATCCGTCTACTTCTTAAATTATACTGCTTATGAACCTCATAGATTGCTGTGTCATAGCCTTCTTTGAAATCAAAAGTCTCTCCTGAATGGGTTTGGAATGTTTCAAGGATGTGATTCTCCTGATCATCCTGAGATAGAAAAACTTCTGGTTCATTTTGTTTTTCAGTCACATTATTTATTTCTACATCCTCAGTAGGTTCTTCAGAATTTGATCCTTCAACAAAGTTTTCTTGGAAAGGTGGCCTGATATTTTGGTCAGGGACATTCTTCCCAATATTTAGGTTCTGATTTCTCCTAAAGTTTGGGTTTCTTGCAACATTCTGATTATCACTAGAAGACTTTCTTTCAATGGTCTCCACTCTATCTCCCAATCTCTCCATACCTTTAATGATTGCATCCAACTTTCTTTCAAAAGCTGAAGGCTCTTCATTCATAGGCATTCTTCTTTCGGCCCTAGCTCTGGCTCATTTTTCTATAAGGTTTGCTTCCACACTAACCACTATGCTTTGCATTTCCTCTAAGGTTTGAGGGGCTCTTTCCAGAATAAGCTATATCAGAGTCAAAACCATCTGGAAATTTAACCAACACGTTGTTAGGTGGGGGTCTTAAGTTTAGAGGAACTGCATTGTATGATTCATTGAATCTTATTATGTAATCTTGTACAGTTTCGTTGGGTCTTCTTCTTAATTTTTCAAATTCTGAAAGGATCTGAAGAGGATCCTTCTTTTTCTCCCATCTGTTCAGAAATTCTCTATACAAAGCTTCTAAATCAGCAGTACTGTTCGGGGTAAGAGCCCTAAACCTAGTTCTAACTTCTCCAGTAAGACTCTGAACGAAAATTCTCATTCGGATATTATGAGTATCAATCTCATAAAACTCAAAGTAATCGGTCATCCTTTTGGTGTGTTGTTGAGCTGTGTAAGTGCCTGATCCATCAAAAGGTGTGACCTTACTCTGGTAATCCTGAGGTAAAGCTGGAGGGTTGGCTGGTAACTGTAAAGGGGCATATCGATTAGCCATTGGAAGATAAAGTGGGGTGACAGGAGTAGCCGGTCTAGTAGGAGGAGAAGGTGGTCTTACGGGAGGAGATGGAGGTCTAACAGGTGTTTGAAAAGTGGCTGAGCTCGGAGATGCTTCAGTTATCACAGAAATGTTTGAACTTTCTTCTAAAGAGCTTGCTCGGAAGTGAATGAGGTTATGCTAGTTCTTTGTCAGATGATGTGAAACAAATACGTATTTGATGTTAAAAACGATGGATGAACTAATCTGAATAATTGATTCGAAAAATTCACAAACAAAGATGTTTCAAATCGTGCATCAAAAGGAATGTCATCAATATAAATAATTTTCACAGGACAAGATGCAGATCTAGAGAGTGGTCTAGAACTACCTGTACTTTCCTGACTTCCTCTTCAGAACTTTCTTGACTTCCTTGTCTTCTAAGAATCCTAGGGATCAGGTTTGGATTTTCAAATATTGGTGGTGGATTGGGGTCAGGGTTTGACCTAGTATATCGAATCCTTTCTGAAGCCAGTTTTCTTAGAATATGTGTTTTTGGGTTTTGGGTTTTAATTGAAAAAATAATAAACTTCTACAAATTCTTTGAGAAATAATGATGTGTGATTAAAATTTTCTCAAAAATCTGTTAAACTTGAAATCGGTTAGATATTTTGAAACTAAGGTTAAATTAACAACTAAATCGAAGGAGATAAGGGCGAAGCAACATTTTATTTACTTTTTGCAATTGCAAGCAAAGCAATTTCAAGTCACTCAAAAACGATCTTGGACTCAATAATAGCTTATAAATCAAACAATAGTATCGATAAAAACGATTTCGAATCCACGGTATGGTCGCCACTATGTTATCACTCAGGTTTTCCTTGAAGTTGTGGAAAAGGAAAGTATACCCGAGGTAACCACAAACCAACCTTCGAATGCAGAATCTGGCCAATCTGCATCCAGAGAGGGCTCTCTCTTTATGATTTATCTTTGTTCTTAGAAAGTTTTAGGCTAGTTATAAGTCCAAGAAATTTGTTTGGAAATGGTGGAATCTGGAAACTAAGAGCAAGGTTGGGGGCTTTGGTTCCATTGGGCTGTAAGGTCAAAGGATGGCTTTCTTCAGTTTCTTCTAAGCAGATGGTATTACGAGGGCAAGATGACTGAGCAGAGAGCAATCCTTAAACTTAAGTGGATGGATGATCTTAGAAGAGGATGAAAATGACTAAGAATCTTTCACCATGTTCAAAAGAAAGAAATGAGATGACTACAAACAAAAAGGCAATAAGAGGGAATTCTTTATTATAGTAATCAACAATGTTTAAATTAGCAAAGCAAGAGCATTTAAGAATTCATGCTTATAACTAATTTAGAAGAAAACATTAAGAACAACCACATTTGAAATCAGAGTACAATTAACCAAATTCTGATTCAATCCTTTATGTAAATTATTCAGAAATGGACATGATGATATTATAAACTAATATAAAATTTCAGACAAAAGGGTAGAAAAACTTATTGAACTGTAGTCCAACACATGAATCCTGCAACAAGTCCATTGTTTTAAATCGTCATCCAGTAAGCCACGAATAAATTTCCCCAAAATGCTTTTATTCCGAAAATCTCAATGTTACAACAGAGTAATAGAATCCACCCTCAATACTCTCTTTGAGGGTTTATTTATACGCTAAATAATTGAAAATATCTCACACTATCCTAGCCCATAATTTGGGGTGACTAAGGATTAATTTACAAGTAAACAGGAGACAAATGGTCTCGTAGATAGCATAATAAATAACTGCTGATGTGCTGTTTCCTTTCTTTATGGATGTGCTGGAGGCAAGTGCTGAAAAAGGGCTCGTTGCTGTCTTTTGGAGTAATTTTTTTTTCTTGCTGGATACTCTTTGTCTTTACGGATACTCTTTTAACCTGTGTAACTGATACTCTTTCAACTGCACTCATTTTTATCTTTTACTTGATAGTAAAGATAAAAATTCTTATCCTGAAAATAACTTTTATAGAATTTCCAACATTTCATTCCACCATTTATTATCTGGTATCATAGTCCTCTTGAGCTTTCTCAATGTCTCATCTGTGCATGGATTTAAAAGGTATGGTTCCATTAAAATGAGATACCTGTCAACATGTTCAGATAAAAATAAATTCCTCACTCTATCATAGATGTTTCTCCCTGTTGATAATGTTGATTGTGGTAAACTAGGAGAACAAGCAGCTGTATTTTGAGCATGAGCATTTATTTTCTTTATATAGGTTTCTAAGTCCATTATTTGATCCTCTGAGAGCACAGGACTTGGTAACCCACTGTCCAACAAAGCTTGAAATTTCTCTCTGAAAATATTGATATCAACCAAAATATCTGTGCACTTCCTTTCTAAATTCTGCATGAAATTTCTCTTGATGAAAACTCTCTTTATTTCCAAAACTTTTCCGGTTCTGTCATCAATCCCCAAAACTGCCAGCTGTTTCTTTGTCCGGGTGTTCAAAAACTGAATAAGCTGATTGGCCTGCTGAGGCCTGCCTCTTAATTCATTTATGGTTCTGTTTATTTCTTCTTGGGCTATTTTAACCAAATCATTTTGTTCAAAAATAGCTTGAATAGAGGGCCAAATGCCCTTTATTAACTCAATGATGTTACCCCAAAGAATGTCATTTATTTCCTTTAAAGGCTTTTCCAATGAAAGATCTTTTTCCAAAGCCTGAACCAATTTTTCTAACCTTTTTATTTCCCTGGTGTTATCAGCAACTGTTTTTTTTTGATGTATCATATTTTTCCTCCAATTTTACTAATTGCAATTTCGTTGTTTGGAGTTCTGTGACCCTTAGTTGTAGACTTTCCATCTGTTTTATTAATTCATCAGAACTCAAACCAGAAGTGTTTACCTGGGATGGCTGTGTTTGCTGACCTGTTGTTGTAGTACCTGTGGTTGATGCCTGCCTGATAGTTTCCTGTTCCTGCAAAGCTTGTTCTAATCCCTTCTCCGTTTCACTTAGTCGCTCAGTCATATTTAGGAGCAACTCCATTATTTCTTCCTGTGAATTCACTTTTAGAACTTCTTGGGTTTGAGGGTGCCTTGAGGCTGGCAATTTTAGCTGCTTCCTCAGTGCAACTATGTCATCATCTTTCTTCTTTATTAATGCCTCAATACTTTTAATGTCTTTGGGGTTATGACCCAAGCCAATGATTATGTCTTCTAAAGACTTTATTCTATTATCTTTAGCCTGTGAAGAGGCCTTCTCAATTTTCAATTGTGTAGTTGTGTTATTCAAAGAATCCTGCAGCGTTATAGCTGCCATGGCCTTATTGGTAAGAGTCGAATAGACCATTTCCCCAGTTTGTCTGTGTAGCTCTATCTGGTCCAGAGGATGGATATCCTTTGCCAAAACTTCAAAATTTGTCCTGATGTAGTCAGCTGCAGTAATGGGTTTTGGCACCTTTGACTTGAAGTGGCTCATTATCATTTTGCCTTGTGACATGTCAACTGCTGACATTAGCCTTTCTTGATTATGGGGAGCCATTTTCATATATTGATCATATACCTTCATTTTTAATGGATCATTCTTTGCTTTAATATTAATGAAGGTTCTTTTAATATCCCCTGTATCTGTTTTTGGTGGTCTGAAAGAGGATACCTCAGTACTCAATTGCTTTTGTAAAGCTTTTCCTTTTTGTCCTGTGTTTGTTTCACTAACTGTGCCAGTTAGTTGACTGTCTTCCCTTCCATCATCAAACACTTCATCTATGATTTCCACATCTAGAAGTGGATCTGATTTATGTTTTTTAGTTTGATGTACCTGTGAGGTCCCTTTTGGAGGTGTGGTATCTGGAACCTGCCTGTTCTTTCCTATTTCCACATTTAATGGAGTTTGCAACTCTGGAACTTGTGTGTGCTTTGCCTGTGTGGGAGAAACCTGTGATTGTTCAGGTGCTTTGGAAGTTTGTGGTTTCTCTGCCATGACCAAAGTTTCAATGACCTGGATTGCAGGTTCCTTTCCTTTGCCCTTTGGTTCTGCTGCAACTGATGAACTGCTTTCCTGTAACGTGTGCTGTAGAGTTGTTGCTGAAGAAGTGCCAATGTAGGGTACCTGCACTTGACCACAAGATTCCAGGTCATGCTTCTTCTCGATATCTTTCATAATTTTGTTCATTTTGTCAGCTTCACTTTCTTCCTCAACAAGTGTTCCTTCAACCCATTCATCTTGATTGGCATATTGTTCTAGTTCAGGAATCTTGTGGTGTATGTAAGGGGATGATTTATTCTTTATTCTCTTTTCACAAATAAAACCAAATGGGTCATAAGGAACCCAACGAAAAGTTCTTTGGAACTTGCTTTGTAATATATTTTCTGCCTCTCGCTCGGCCTCCCTAGAGTTGCAGATGAAAGGACCTAATTGACTTTTGATCCTTAGTTGGGCTTTCTTATTCACACTACAAAAATGGATCACATCTGAATTATTCATTTGCCTGAAATATTCCAAGGCAAAAATCCTCATGGGAACATATCTTGGCAACTTGAATGGATGTAATTCACATCCATAAATTCTGATAACTGTATGGTTTTGATATAAATACCAATCTCCAACTTTATAAGTCCTTGAAAGCCGCAAGGTCTTCTTTATTTCATTACTGAGCCTTGGGGGGGAAATTCCTGTCAACAAGGTTGTTGCAGGATATACAAACTGATCAATGAACTCAGTGTAGGAATAGGGGGGGTCAGAGGAAGAATGAATTATGGGGGACCAAAATATGACTGACCTGGGATTTCCCTTGGCATCAAGTTTTTGAACAGGGAAAGGGAACCTTTCTGACTGATAGTAGATAATGAGATGATAGATAACTGAGGAGTACTTAAAAACTTTTTCAGTATCTAACCTTATGAATTGATCATGGATCTTGTTGGCTATGAAGGAAGCAAAGTCATATTTAATCTCAGGAGGTTGCCCAGGAGTAAAAATGGATAGCAGAGCCAAGGTTATCTCATCCACATATTCACTGGTGTTGAATCCCAAGACAAAAGATATCATATTTACAATGAGCCTTCCCAATGTATTGAAATAATAAAAACCAAAAGGAGGAGACCCTTTTGGCTGATGCTCTGGCAACATGAAATTCTGACACATGGATTTTAGCTTTTCTCGGGTTAATAGCCTGGTCTTCTCAATCAATTCTTCCATGGACAATGGTGCTAGTTCTTGTTCTGGTTCAAAGTGTAACATGGCATTGATAGCCTGGGGAGTAATAGAAAACAGAACACTTTGATCAGGAGCTATTACAGCCCTTTGAGTGGGATCATAGTTTGAATGGCAATAATGGATGATTTCTGGAAAATAAATGACTAAAGGAATGAGATACCTTGGGAGATTGGATTCCCACAACCCTATAAGATCTTGCCCCCAGGTATTCATCTGCTGCGACAATAACTCAATAGGGACTTTCCATCGAAATGCGGGTCTTTAATTTGAAATCTTTATCTACCAAAGGTAAATATTCCAATTCACGGTGGGGGGCATTCAGTGGAGTGATATTCAAAGCTGCGGGGGCCTCCATTTTGGTTCTTGTGGATTCAAAACGAAGGTTTATGGTTTTCTTCACAGGTCGGGCGTGATTTCTAAAATGAAGGGAATTGACCCAAATGCAGTTTCAGGGAGCAATTGTACAGCTTTTAAAACCTCTGGGGGAAATCTCAGTGATGAGTTTTAGTTACCAATTCAGTAGAAAACAGGGAAAACAGATTTTATATTGAAGTTCGGGGCGCTGTGAGATAAATACCTGTTTCTGGACGAAAATTGCCTTTTAACAGGTATCAGGCGATGGCGGGAGTGTACTCGAACACAAGTGCAGTGGAATCTTGGAGCGAAATCAGGTAGCACAGTCAATTTCAGTGGAAATTTGAAAACCGTAGCAAGGAGTGCTGTCGTTTTCAAATAACGAAAATAACAGAAAAACACGAAGAAATGGCTTTATTTACAAGTTAAAATGGTTTTTTAGTTTTCCGAGGTGTGACGTCATGGTAGTACGGGATGACGTGTGCAGGGTCGGGCGGTAAGTGGAAAGCGGTAAGCGGTGATCCCGCACCGCTTATGAGCGAAGGCTGTTTTAGTCGGGAGGGTAGCGATTCCACAAAGCTATTGACGCGTGGACGGGTGACTAGTCAAATACCACCCGTCCCCCGCTCGTTAAAATGATGACAAGGGATGGGTAGCGGGATGACCGTGGAGCGTCGATATGCGGAGGGACGATCAGACGATGGAAGGTACAGGGAGCTAGCGGGGTATTATCGTGCGGGCCCGGCGGGGTTTTAAACACGTTTTAACGTTATTTAATCATTCCGGGGGGTATATAATCGGCGGAAAGGTATGATTATTAGTTAATTCAGATAATTAACTAATTTCATAGTTATGAAGGAAAGAGGGGTCGCGATGGGTTTAAAAGGTTGGGTGAAAAGCCAGGTGGATGAGCCACGTTGGCGCGGGTTTTTCCAAAGTTTGGTTTCGGAAAACTTCAGGTTTTATTTATATTTTTGATTTAAACACATATATCATATGTTTAACGTTTTATTTTTCATATACATGTTTTTATTTTATTATATGGTAAATTAACAAATGTATTTAACTTACCATAGGGGCGGGTTTACAGTATAATGATAAATTTAACCAAAGGGCGTATAGTGGGTTTTTATTTAAATGTGCGGGGATATAAATACTTTGGTTAAACTTTATAATAGAGGGGTTTTTTGGGTTATTTATAAAAAGGGAGTTATATACTTAGGATAGGGTATTTTACTAGGGATTTAGTAAAAATAGAGTTAAATGTAAATATGGCAAAGGACAAGGAAACTCAAAATATTTTTGCACATCTAAGAAAGTGAAAACTTTTGAAGTAAATTGCAATATTTTATCTTCAACACTTAAACTTAGAATAGCAAGTTATGATGAGGGATTTTTATGGAATTTTGCATGATGTTCCTAAGTAAAATGGGATTTTACTTAGGACAAGGTTAAAGATGGATAATCATAATGATGAATTATTTCAAGTACTTAGGTCTTTTTGATCACTAAGCCGAGGGTCCGGTCCCTCCAGAAGTCAAGGAAATGCCTTGAGTCCCTTTGATCTCCAAATACCTTAGTACTTTGGGGGAAATTAGTAAAACTTTTGAGGGAAAGTGATGAGGGAAGTTAATGAGTTTGGCTTTGCTTGCTGTGATTTTCCAGTGTATTTCCTGCTTTAGTACTTGTGATGAAAGTAAAGGATCAAAAACATTTAGCAGCATCATTCATCAGATAACACTTTGCAGCACCATCTATCTACCCTATCTACTTAACACTACCATTTTCTCTTCTTTATTAGGGTGCATTTAGACTTGCAAACCCTTTTCAATATTTTTCTTTTTACATGATAAATCTATCTATTTCTACCCTTATTACATCCAAGGGCTCAGATTAAACCATTGAGCACCTTTTATTCACTCTACCTAGCTACTTATCTGCCAAAATTAAACTGTTTGGCTAGATATTTATTCTCTAATCTATAACATGAAATTGAAATATGAGTAAGCCAAGTTTAAACAGTTTGACTTATTCATGAATTGTGGCAAAGGTTTGACAAGCTGCACACAATTACTTATTTACAAAAAATGAAATAGTAGTGGCATTTGGATTTGCACACTTTCCTTGGTCTATTTTTGTTTGGGGTTCATTTCTTTCACTTTTTTTGACCAATTTATTTTTCTTACCCTTTGATTTTTCTTTTAGGGTATACCCTCTTTACATTTTTTAAATTTTTTGATTTTTTGGTTTTTCAAGAATATGGAACACCTTTGCTCAAGAAGAAGGTTTGAACATATTCCATAGTTCAATCAAGACAATCATGAAAGATGAAACCTATTGGTATAGGAGACTAACAGGAGGTTAGCCCACAGTTACCTAGATCTCTTTTTGCACTCAAAACCAATTTCACTTGCAAACCCTAACTCAAAGACTAAAAATATATTTTTATATAGTCTAGGGTTTGGTCTAACTTTGAATATGGATGACCTCCTTGTTTTTAGAAAAGGAATGCTTGGGACGAGAAAAAGGTTCCACCAACCTTATGCTTGGATTTGCAGAAGACTTGGAGATGAATTTTCAATTTTTTGGAACTCTCTGGACAAATTCTGCAAAGTCTGCCAGGTGCGTAGCGCCGGGCCGGCTGGGTCGTCGGAGCGCAGCGCCGGGAAAATTGGTCGGTCTTCTAGGCACCTTCCAGTATTTGCTGAGTCTGTGCATAGTGCCGGACCATGTGCATAACACTGGGCTTTGAGCGTGTAGCGTAGTGTAAATTTACATTTCCTGCCTCCCTCCTGTGCATAGCGCCGGCCTCAGTGCGTAGCACCGAGAAATTTTCCCAATTTTGCCTGAAAACCCCACAATTTTCCTCCAACGGCTTCTTCTATATTTGAAAGTGGAAAATGATGTGAGGGATAGTTAAAAGAGGCCCTTTATAGTTTTGAAAAAATAAATTTAAAAGACAACCCCACTTTTGCAAAGTTAAAGTTTCCCCATATTTTCAGTATGCCTTTTAACTGATATTTCGCTATAAAAAATGCTTTGGACATATTTTTGAAAAATTTTCACTTATGCCTCTGTCATTTTTTTGCGGAACAATCCTTTGACAAGGAGGCTTTTGTTGTGGGTGTTAGTGTCAGTCCTGTCATACTACCATCAGTGATCAAACTTACTCTTTTGCATTTGCATATTAGGAGTCCCATACCATAAATTTTCACCATTCCATTAGGTCATGGATTCATTGATGGTAGTGATTTTTCATTAGTTTTCCCTCATGCATAAAAAATTTCTGATTCTCCTCTCTATGGTCTTCAGTCACAATTCACTTTCACTCTGTAAAGTCTTGGGTTGGTCTCATTAGGTTCTAGGGTCTCATCATGGTCAAATCAATGAGTCAAGTGTTAATAAATATTAGCAAGGTCATGAGGAGGTCAAATAAACTCAAAGGCACAGTATCTGGGAAGATCAAAGCAATTGTTCTATTGAGCTTGATGTAATTTTTACCTCAAAACCATGTTTTGAGGTGAAAACATGGTACTTTTCTTTTATTATCATCCTTTATATACTTTTATTTCTTCATATGTAATAAGTTGCACTTCAGAAGCTGCTATCTACACCAAGCCACTTCCCTGTCGTTTGGAGGTTTTTTCCATATAATTTTCAATACCAAATTAGGTTCTAATGTGTTCATCAGAAAGAGCCTAGAAAGATCTTTCCAACGGTATATTATACTCTCAAAACTGACTCCTGGATTGAAAAATATGCCTAAGTGAACAAAAATCCCCAAAGGCCTAACCTTACCCCTTTTCTCCTTTCTCCCTTAGACTTTGTAACTTTACCCTTTTTATATAATTTTAAATTTTCCCATTGTAATTCCCTTTCCCGATCCAATCGCAACCCTCTCCCTCCAATCCGATCACAACATCCAAATTGCACATCCTGATTGACACTTCTCCGATTGACCTCCCCTGATTGATCGCACCATTTAAATTGTAACTCCCGATTGATTCAAGTCGATGTGATCAATTGGAAATCAGAATCGACACTTTTATCATAACAATGTAACCCCCGCTCCACTCACCTTTGTGATTTCTGATTTCAATTCCCTCCCGATCTCTCAATCGCAATTGGCGATTTCCATATGTTTAATCCGCCCCCCTTTGATTCCGATTTGCGATTGCGACTATTCCCCGATCCTATATGAAACCCATGTCCCATTGCATCGTAATGTTTCAATCGCATCGTTCCCCTCCCCTCTTCCAATTTCGATTTGCAATCACTTGGGCCTACCATCCTTTTAATTTTCCCTTTTCCACCCAAAAAGGGGATTTTCTTCATTAAATGGAAAATTTCATTCTTATTGGTTTTAAAGGTATTTTCTTCAAAAGTTGGTTTTTCCTCAAGAGAGTAATAACATAGACAAAAATTCAAAGGTTGTGAGCTAATTATGAACCAGAAACATCTACAGTAGCGATGAAAAAGGGATTTGTTCTTTGGATTTCCTATTTTCATTTATTCAGTGTAACTGCAAATATTCTGGATGTTCAAAATGTATTGTTGCTCCTTATTTTCAGGGGCAAATTGTTGGTTTTCTTTCTATATTCAGATTTTAGTTCTTGAGACTGGCGAAACAAATCCTTCTTCTGTGGGCCTTCTCCCCTCAATTTCTGTCTATTTAATGTAATTTCTTGATCATTTGTGAGTGGAATAAAGTGTGGAATCAGTTGGAAAATCACTGAGGACGCTCTGCGCCCAATTTGTAATAGTTTGGCAGGAAATTAATAAAGATATGCAGCTCTGATTTGTGGGATCCCTGTGGTATGGATTTTAGCATTGTTTCTTCCTTTGTGTCCATATGTTAATTGTCATGTTTACCATTCATTCATTCACATTTTCTGGTTGAATGCCTTCAAGATTGATAGGTAGAATCCATTGTGTAATTCTCTGCCTTGGGAAATAATTCAATGCTCCATGTTTTCTGTTGTTTGAAAAGGATCCATCCCCTATGCCCTTTTCAGCTTCTCACCAGTCTTACCATTCCATCATTATTTGAACTAAGTTGTTAAAATCCCTACCTACCTTGCCCCATGAAATACCCTGTATCTCTGATTTAATTCCCCAGATTCAAATTGCCCCATCTGTTCCATAAAACCCTTCAATTGATAAAAACATTTCCCATCATTACACCTAGCCTAATATCAGTTTGCAGTATTATTTCATTGAATATATTTTCATGGAGAGAACCCTCTCCTGACCTCGTAGGGCTAGCTACAAGGCTGAGAGTGGTTTGAAGTTACCCTAATTTGCCTTCTTTCAGCCTAAGGTTCAAATTAGGTGCTAACAGGGGGTCAAATAGCTGAGATGGAAATCAGGGATACATTTTCTTTCTTGGGTCATTTTGATATTTTTGCAGATGCCTATATTTCAGTTGCTGTTGATTCCTTCTATAGGTCTTTGACTGTACTTGAAAAACATTAGCTTCTACTACTAATACTCTTTACATTCCCTCTTATTTTAAGAAGGAGGCTTTGTCATCTTTAATAGCCTTTCAAAACCTATTTATCATTTGTAACAAAATCTTCAATGTGTACTTGATGGGGTTGAGGTGACTTATGTCTTTGTAGCCTTTATGATGGTTTCTTACTTGTCACCACTGTTTTGTTAACCAACCATAAAAAACACCCTGATTCTCTTTTACATACAGGCCTGCTGCCTTTGTTTTGTTTGTGCCTGCCTCCCGGTGATGATAACATCTTATTACCTTACCTCTTCTTATTGCTGATGGAAACCTTGTTTATTCATTGTAAAAATGTGAACAAGGGTAGCTGTCCCTTGCAGTATTTGTGCTCTTTAAGACAAGGAGGCTCTTCTTGAATGATTGTTGATTAATTTTGGATCAAACTGCTTGATTTTATTTCTCTTTAAATACAATATCTTCATGCAGGAAGCCACAGTTTGCAGGGCACCAAATCCATCCTATGACTGAGTGAGACCTTAGGTGACCTAATGGGGGCTTTCTTGGACTTGGATTTTGGATTGAGCCTTAGACTTAGGGATCACCAAGTGTGAGATAGGATCTATGATAGGCTCATTGTATTTGAAGATCCAAACATCAATCATACTTGACTATCCAAGAAGGGTTTATAGAGACAATTTGAGACCATCAGTGTTTGGGAGTATCATGTGAGACACAACAAAGCTATTTGATTGGTAGGTTTAGGTGGTAGAGGGGATTTTTAGGCAAAAAAAAAAACAGAGGATTTGGGCCAAGGTGACAATTTAGGGTTAAAATAAATGGCTCGAGCCCATGACGGGTCTTCTAAGAGTATTGGGCCAGTCATGACTAGATAGGATGATAAAATAGTGAAAATTTTATCTTAAGGATAATGAAGGCAGTAAGATTTCTAGAGCTCACAATGTTCTATAAATTTTGTTTCTAGAAATCTAGGAATAGTCATTTAGTAATCATCAAGGCAAAAAATTACCGATGACTAACATTGGCTCCACTTGGGGAGGGCAGCTCCTTTTTAGGAGGTGTCCAGAACTTCAGATTTATGGCTTTATTGAGACTAGTGCCTTCCTGCATTGGGAAGATGTGATTTTTTTTTATTTGCTTATATTTTTTTTGAGTTTGTGATCTTGAGATCTGAAAAAACATGATTCATATCAGCATCATCTCTACCTACCCAATCTACTTGCCTAACATTTTTTACTTCTTTGGGTGCACTTGAACTGGAAAACCCTTGATATATATATATATATATATATATATATATATATATATATATATATATATATATATATTTTTTTTTTCTTTTTTCTTTTTTCTTTTTGAAAAACAAAAATCAAACTGTCTAAATGTACCCTTATCTCTTCTGAGAGTTCAGATTCAGCTGTTTGAAAGATTTTATTCTCTAGGATAATCACCTGAAATTGAAAATATGGCTAAACCAGGATTAAGCACTCTGTTTTACCATAGGTTGTGGCATTAAAAAAAGCTGCAAACAAGTATTATTTTTTTACAGACAAAACCTAGGAAACATAAGGGAAACATATGTCATTTGTTAAAAATCCCTATTTTCCTCTTTGGTTCATATTTGAGCATGTGGAACCAACATATCTCATTCCTAACCTACACCTATTGACAAGTTAAGATTATATGCTTTGACAAGTCTCTAACCTATCAGCAAAATAAATTAAAACATGTTCAGCCAAGATTAGGCTAGATGAATGAATGAGCCTCTCTTTAAAAACAAACAAGTAGTGGCATTTAGAATTGCACACTTTCAACATCACTATTTTTTGGGTATGGGGTTGTACCACTTTTCAAATCTGCCCTCTTTTTCTACCTTTCTTTGTTTTTGTGTTTTTTTTTTCATTTTTTCCAAACAATCTAGAACTAAAAATATGCTCACATGGCTAAGCTTATTTTTCATATCTATCTATCTATCCTAATCTAACCTATACATAATATATATTCATTTGGTGAAATCTATTTTCCAACACAGCCAATCAAGCAGATGATTCCATGAGGGATTTTGTTTTAGCTCTTCGAGAGTGCTAATGAAATAAAAATGCCACTTCCACCTTACTTGTTTTCGAACAGTAGTGCCTAAAATTTTTCTCAAACTTTGCAACAAACTGTTCTTGGTAGAACACACTCCTCCTTTAGATTTCTCAAGGAAAACAACAAATGGATCTTGGAATAATACGTGATCTAGAGGATTTGAGACATAAGCTCCATTCAGGACTACTCTTTATTCCACTTGGCTATGCTTGGTACTCTTTTGGGAAAGAAACTCCACTTCTTCCTCATGATCATATGAACTGGTAGATTCATCATATGTGGCAATGTTATCCTCTAAAAAAACCTGATGTGCTTTGATAGAGTGGGCTGAAATATGTGTGAAGGGCATCATATTGATGATCAGGAGCACTCTTTGGAAATAAATCTTCTTGAGAAAGAAGTGCAACAACTCTTATGTGATTGTAAATTTCCAATCCTTCTACAATTTGAAATTCAATGGGACTTTGTGGCTGCAAATCTGAAGTGGAAGAGGATTCCGTGTCCCAAATGATTTCATCAACCATTTCAGGAAAAGGTTTTTCACTTACAACTTGCTCAAGAAGTTATTTTTCTTCTCCAATTTCAACATCAAAACTAAAAGATTGTTGATTCCCAATTACATGAAAGTTACTTCGGATGGGCTGATATGATGTAGAACAAAGGGTCAGAGATCCTTCACTTACTTCTAAACTTTGAAGGCTTCCCTCATCAGTGGCATAAATTGCATGAATTAGCTTATTACTTTTTTGAAGTTGATGAAAATGATCTTCCTCCCACAAACCAATTAGTGATTGCTCTACAAGGTTAGTTTTTTTTTTGGAGGATATCATCATCAGATTGATCAAACTTTGGAAACTCATCAAAATAAGTAGTGTCACCAATCAAACATATTGGATTATCAATTTTTTCTTCTTTGAATTGATCTACAAATTCACTTTCTGATTTATGGTAGATGGAATTAGTAGGAGAAAAATAAGAAATGTTTTGTTCATATGAAGGTTTAGGGTATGGATGAATGTTTAGCATCTGATTTATTTCCTCTTCCGTGAAAAGAGGAGGAATTTTTCTTTTTATTTGGATGGAAGTACAACAGTTCTCTTTTTCTTGTGAAGGCTGATTTTGAGGTTGAATGTTTTCTTGAGCCTCACCCAGAAGAGATGGTGAATCATCACTTGTGCCTTCAGAGAGATCTTGTGGCTTTTCTTCTATACCTTTATTGATTTCTTCCTCGACTAACTCATCTAGGCCGTCATGATAGTTATCTTGAGAATGAAATTCATGAATGAATGTTAAGAGGTCTTCAGGATGCAAATTTTCCAAATCCTCATCACTATCTATAAGGTATTGTATGATATCTTGAGATTTATCACAACAATTTTCAGCTAATGATAAATATGGGGAATTTTGTTTATAATGCTTATAAAATGGCTTGTGTATATATTTTAAGGAAAACAAGCTACCAGGTCTTAGACTCTCATACCATTCCCTTACCTTCCCTTCTAATGTTAGCATGAAAATATTCAAAAGGCAGTCATCATGCCATTCATCTTTTAACCCCCATACATGGATATGAAACTTGATGAGGTGTAACAAAGGGTCATCAGAATTTTCATCTTGAAAACTAGGGAGGTCTTTGTCCCAATCTGTCTGAGTAAATTTGTGTGGGAACTCAAAGATGTGATCTCTATTCATTGGAGCATATCTCCTTTGTATCCTTGGATCCATAATTGTAAATCAGAAAGGGTCATTGAATCTTTTCAACCAGTCTGAGAGTTATCTACCAGTGGAGTCTTTAGGTCTATTGAGATTTTTGGAGTCACCAAGTGGAAGGTTTCAACTCTGTTTTCCACCATCAACATTATTTGAATTTCTTAATGCATTCCCAGGGGATTTTATGAGAACTAGTGGCGTCAACAGGGCTACTGAACACCAGTGGAGTCGCCAGGTGGATGATGTTTACTGTTTTAAGGATGTTCTAGTTGTCTACCATCAACAAATAAATACCAATCTAAGGATGTTTGTGAGTTTTCTGAGATCTAATGAATACTTAGTTTGTCCCTAACTCAGAAGGTCCCACTGTGATTGCCATTATGTTAGTGTGGCGATGAGGTGGCAGATTCACTAGATTTTCTAAGTCAAACTAAGGGTCTAAAGAGCCTTAAGAGGTATTCAGGCAACTATGTACTTAGAATTCCCACCATGATCACCATTATGTTAGTGATGGTGATTAGGTGGCTATAAATCATAGGACATTGTTTTGACAAGGGCTTCTGAATTCCTAAGGAATACTTAGATTGTCACTAACTCAGAAAGTCCCACCATGATTGCCATTATGTTAGCTCCCCATAATTTTCTAGATTGATTGAGATACAAATGGACAGGGGTAACATCAAACCAAAATTTGGAATCCAAGGACCTAGCCTTCCTGGATTCAGAGAGGGATCTCTCTATTAGGTGCAAAGATGTGAACTTGTTTGCTTATTAGGGTTGATTTTAGGCTAGTTATGAAATATTGGGTTTGTTGATTTTTTTTGGTTGGGTATGATGCTTAGATAGACTAGATAGAAACAAGGAAAACTTCAAGTCATTGGGAAATGGAGTCTAACAAGGTCATGATAGGTTCATAAATGGAGTGGGGAGTATTGTAGGGAAAATCTAGCTTGGTTGTTGGATCTTTGAGGTTTGAAGGATCATGAGATGGACATTAATTTTAAGAAACAAAGTTTGACAAAGAGCAGTAAATAATTCTCTATCATATAATTTAACAAGGAGATCTTAAACACAGATAAGCAAAAGCTATAACTCATGAGGTAGGGAAAACCATTAAGCTCAATGAACAATACTTAAACTGATCAATATCCAAGATAAACATTCAAATGAAATACAGAAAGGCAAGAAACTTATTTAACTTCCATGGATTTCATTATCAAGAAAAAAAAACGTTAAAGATGCACAAATAACTACAATCATAGAAGGAGAAAAACTTTTAACATCTAGGATTATAGCTATGAAGGTTCTTTGAAACAATTAGCTAAGCAAATATAAAGAGCATGATTGAAAAAAACTTCTTTGACAAACCTAGGTAATGGTGCTTTAAAGAGATGAATCCAAGAATGGAGTTTTTAGTGGAAAAAAATATGCAGGGATAGCCATAAATCATGCTTGATACCAACTGATCTAAACCATTCAAAAAATAGACAAGCTTAGGAAATCCTTAGAGAGCAAAAGATGAATTCTCTAACATATCCAAGCAGAAGAAAACATTAAGGCAGTGAAGAACAAACATACCTAAGGTGCCTTCAGAAAACATGTCTTAGTCTAAATTCTTTGTCCTACCGCAACAGAGAAAGATGGAAACACAATGATAAAATAGAAAAGATAAACAAAAATAAACACTTCACCACCAACCAGACTCATGGATCCTGCAACCAGTCCTCCTCCATCAACAAGCAAATCAGGGCATGCATGAGCTCCAAGACATCAAATTCTTTTCAAAACTCCAAGAGACTATGTATTACTTGAGAATAAGTCATCAAAGTCCAACCAATACATAAGAGCCTCATTCTCTATTTATGGAGAAAATGAGGATGTGGAAACCCTAAGAGGCTTCCAGAAACCTTAATTTAGCCATAAATGTCATAAATGTGCTTAATGACCACGCAAGGCCCAAGACACATAATAGATAAGATAATAAATGAAAAAAATAAAAAGCTAACTCCCTAATCAAATCAGGAGTGATTTTCCCAAGAAAATATTAAAAAACCAATTTTTCATTAATTTGTGTCTTTTGTTGACTTTTTGGTAAAAGGTTGTCTTTGTGCGTAGCGCCCTTTCAATAAAAAATAGGGTCTATTGTAGTTGAGTTTTGGACCCTTTCCTCGTATTAGATTTGGCCCCATGATGGCTCATTGGAAAAAAGTTCCACCAACCTTATGCTCAGATTTGCAGAAGACTTGGAGATGAAGTTTCGATTTTTTGGAACTCTTTGGACAAATTCTGAAAAAATCTGCTAGGTGTGTAGCGCCTATGCGCAGCACCAGGTAGACTAGGCAGTCTTTTGGGCGCCTTCCGGTATTTTTTGAGTCTATGCATAGCGCCATCCTAGGGGCGAAGCACTGGGGTTTGAGCATGTAGCGCATTGTAAATTAACACTACCCACCTCCCTCTTGTGCATAGCGCCGAAGGCCAGGTGCGTAGCGTTGGCCTCGGTGCATAGCGCCGAGAAATTTTCCCAATTTCACCTGAAAACCCTGCAAATTTCTTGCAATGGCTTCTTCTGTCTTGGAAAGTGGAAAATGATGCGGGGGAAAGTTAAAAGAGGCCCTTTATAGTTTTTGAAAAAAAAAATTAAAAGACAAACCCACTTTTTCAAAGTTAAAGTTTCCCCATATTTTCGGTATGCCTTTTAACTGATATTTCGCTATAAAAAATGCTTTAGACATATTTTTGAAAAATTTTCACTTATGCCTCTGTCATCTTTTTGCAGAAAAATCCTTTGACAGTGATGATTTTGTTGGGGGTCA
Source organism: Pinus albicaulis (assembly GCA_034641835.2). NCBI lineage: Eukaryota > Viridiplantae > Streptophyta > Pinopsida > Pinales > Pinaceae > Pinus > Pinus albicaulis. The sequence goes on from JAXQQM020076253.1 coordinate 36,786, forward strand.
AATAGCTGAGATGGAAATCAGGGATACATTTGCTTTCTTGGGCCATTTTGATATTTGTGCAGATGCCTATATTTCATTTGCTATTGATCCCTTCTATAGGTCTTTGACTGTACTTGAAATACATTAGCTTCTCAAACTGATACTCTTTGCATGCCCTCTGCTTTTAAGAAGGAGGCTTTGTCATCTTTAATAGCCTTTCAAAACCTATTTATCATTTGTAACAAAATCTTCAATGTGTACTTGATGGGGTTGAGGTGACTTCTGTCTTTGTAGCCTTTGTGATGGTTTCTTTCTTGTCACCACTATTTTGTTAACCAACCATAAAAAATGTCGTGATTCTCTTTTACATACAGGCCTGCTGCCGTTGTCTTGTTTGTGTCTACCTCCCAGAGATGATAACCTCTTATTATCTTACCTCTTCTTATTGCTGATGGAAACCTTGGTTATTCATTATAAAAATGTGAACAAGGGCAGCTGTCCCTTGCAGTATTTGTGCTCTTTAAGCCAAGGAGGGTTTTCTTGAATGACTATTGATTAATTTTGGATAAAATTGCTTGATTTTATTTCTATTTAAATACAATATCTTCATGTAGGAAGGCACAGTTTGCAGGGCATCAAATCCATCCTATGACTGAGTGAGACCTTAGGTGACCTAATGGGGGATTTCTTGGACTTGGATTTTGGATTGAGACTTAGACTTAGGGATCACCAAGTGTGAGATAGGATCTATGATAAGCTCAGTGTATTTGAAGATCCAAACATCAATCATACTTGACTATCCAAGAAGGGTCTATAGAGAGAATTTGAGGCCATCAGTGTTTGGGAGTATCATGTGAGACACAACAAAGATACTTGATTGGTAGGTTTAGGTGGTAGTGGGGATTTTTAGGAAAAACAAAAATAGATGATTTGGGCCAAGGTGACAATTTAAGGTTAAAATAAATTGTTCAAGCCCATGATGGGTCTTCTGGGAATAGTGGGCAAGTCATGACTAGATATGATGATAAAATAGTGAAAATTTTATCTTAAGGATAATGAAGGCAGTGAGATTTATAGAACTCACAATGTTCTATAAATTTTGTTTCTAGAAATCTAGGAATATTCATTTAGTCATCATCAAGGAAAAAAATTACTAATGACTAAGATTGGCTCCACTTGGGGAGGGCAACTCCTTTTTAGGAGGTGTCCAGAACTTCAGATTTTTGGCTTTATGGAGACCAATGCCTTCCTCCATTGGGCAGATGTGCTTTTTCTTCATTTGCTGATATTTATTTTGAGTCTGTGATCTTGGAGATCTGAGAAAACATGATTTATATCAACATCATCTCTACCTACCCAATCTACTTGGCTAACATTTTTTCCTTCTTTCGGTGCACTTGAACTGGCAAAACATTGATATATATATATATTTCTTTTTGAAAAAAAAATCAAACTATCTAAATGTACCCTTATCTCTTCCGAGAGTTCATATTAGGTTGATGAACTCTCTTTATTTTCTACCTAGTCTACTTATTTGTCAAGATTGAGTTGTTTGAAAAATTTTATTCTCTAGGCTACTCACATGAAATTGAAAATATGGCTAAACCAAGATTAAGAAGTCTGATTTACCATAGGTTGTGGCATTGAAACAAGCTGCACACAAGTGTTATTTTTGTACAGACAAAACCTAGGAAACATAAGGGAAATATATTTCATTTGTTAAACATCCCTATTTTCCTCTTTGCTTCAGAGTTGAGCATGTGGAACCAAAATCTCTCATTCATAACCTACACCTGTTGACAAGTCAAGATTAGTTGCTTTGACAAGTTTTTCTTTCACTAACCTATCAACAAAATAAATGGAAACATGTTCAGCCAAGATTAGGCTAGATGATTGAACAAGCCTTCTCTTTCAAAACAAACAAGTAGTGGCATTTAGAATTGCACACTTTCAACATCACCATTTTTTGGGTATGGGGCTGTACCACTTTTCAAATCTACCTCTTTTTCTACCTTTCTTTGTTTTTGTGTTTTTTTTTCATTTTTTACAAACAATCTAGAACTAAAAAGATGCTCACAAGGCTGAGCTTATTTTTCATATCTATATATCTATCCTAATCTAACCTATACATAATATATATTCATTTGGTGAAATATCTTTTCAAACACAGCCAATCAAGCAGATGATTCCATGAGGGATTTTGTTTTAGCTCTTTGAGGGTGTTGAAGAAATAAAAATGCCACTTCCACCTTGTTTTCTAATAGTAGTGCCTAATTTTTTTCTCACACTTTGCAACAAACTGTTCTTGGATGAACACACTCCTCCTTTATATTTCTCAAGGAAAAAAACAAATGGATCTTGGAATAATACCTGATATAGAGGATTTAAGACATAAGCTCCATTCAGGACTGCTCTTTCTTCCACTTGGCTATTCTTGGTACTCTTTTGGGAAAGAAACTCCACTTCTTCCTCATGATCATATGAACTGGTAGATTCATCATATGTGGCAATGTTATCCTCTAACAAACCTGATGTGCTTTGATAGAGTGGGCTGAAATCTATGTGAAGGCCATCATATTGATGAGTAGGAGCACTCTTTGGCAATATATCTTCTTGAGAAAGAAGTGAAACAACCCTTATGTGATTGTAAATTTCCAAGCCTTCATCTACAATTTGAAATTCAATGGGACTTGGTGGCTGAAAATCTGAAGCTGAAGAGGATTTTGTGTCCCAAATGATTTCATCAACCATTTCAGGAAAAGGTTTTTCACTTAAAACTTGCTCAAAAAGTTTTTTTTCTTCTTCAATCTCAACATCAAAACTAAAATACTGTTGATTCCCAATCACATGAAAGTTATTTCTGATGGGCTGATATGAAGTATAAAAAAGGGTTAGAGATCCTTCACTTACTTCTAAACTTTCAAGGCTTCCCTCATCAGTGGCATAGATGGCATGAATTGGCTTATTACTTTTTTGAAGTTGATGAAAATGATCTTCCTCCCACAAACCAATTACAAATTTCTTTGCAAGGTTAGTTTCTGTTTGGAGGATATCATTATCAGATTGATAAAAGTTTGGAAACTCATCAAAATAAGTAGTGTCACCAATAAAAAATATTGGATTATCAGTTTTTTCTTCTTTGAATTGATCTACAAATTCACTTTCTAATTTATGGTAGATGGAATTAGTAGGAGAAAAAATAGAAATGTTTTTTCCATATGAAGGTTTAGAGTCTGGCTAAATGTTTAGCATCTGATTTATTTCCTCTTCAGTCAAAAGAGGAGGAATTTTTCTCTTTATTTGGATGGAAGTAAAACAGATCTCTTTTTCTTATGAAGGCTAATTTTGAGTCTGAATTTTTTCTTGAGCCTCACCTAGAAGAGATGGTGAATCATCACTTGTGCCTTCAGAGAGATCTTGTGGGTTTTCTTTTATACCTTGATTGATTTCTTCCTCAACTAACTCATCTAGGTTTTCGTGATAGTTATCTTGAGAATGAAATTCATGAATGGATGTTAAAAGGTCTTCAGGATGCAAATTTTCCAAATATTCATCACTATCTATAAGGTACAGTATGATATCTTGAGATTGATCACAACAATTTTCAGCCAATGATAAAGATGGGGAATTTTTTTTATAATGCTCATAAAATTCCTTGTGTATATCTTTTAAGGAAAACAAGCTACCAGGTCTTAGATTCTCATACCATTCCCTTGCCTTCCCTTCTAATGTTAGCATGAAAATCTTCATAAGGCAGTCCTCATGCCATTCAACTTTTAACCCCCATACATTGATATGAAACTTGATGAGGTGTAACAAAGCGTCATCAGAATTTTCATATTGAAACCTAGGGAGGTTTTTGTCCCAATCTATCTAAGGAAATTTGTGTGGGAACCCAGGGATGTGATCTCCATTCATTGGAGCATATCTCCTTTGTATCCTTGGATCCATGTTTTTAAATTAGAAAGGGTCACTGAATCTTTTCAACCAGTCTTAGAGTACTCTACCAATGAAGTCTTTAGGTCAATTGAGATTTGTGGAGATGCTATGTGGAAGGTTTCAACTCTATTTTCCACCATCAACATGATTTGGATTTATTAATGCATTCCCAGGGGAGTTTATGAGAACTAGTGGGGTCAACAGGGCCACTGAAGACTAGTGGAGTTGCCAGGTGGATAATGTTAACTGTTTTAAGGATGTTCTTGTTGTCCACCATAAACAACTAAATACCAATATAATGATGTTTGTGAGTTTTCTGAGATCTAAGGAATACTTAGTTTGTCATCAACTCAGAAGGTCCCACCTTGATCACCATTATGTTAATGTGGCGATGATGTGGTAGATTCACTAGATTTTCTAAGTCAAACTAAGGGTCTAAAGAGTCTTAAGAGGTATTCAGGCAACTATGTACTCAGAAGTCCCACCGTGATCGCCATTATGTTAGTGATGCTGATGAGGTGGCTTGAAATCATAGGATATTGTTTTGACAAGGGCTTCTGAATTCGTAAGGAATACTTAGATTGTCACTAACTCAGAAATTCCCACCGTGATCGCCATTATGTTAGCTCCCCCTAATATGCTAGATTGATTGAGATACAAATAGACAAGGGTAACATTAAACCAAGCTTTGGAATCCAAGGACCTAGCCTTCCTGGATTCAGAGAGGGATCTCTTAATCCAGGTGGATATCGGTGGCCACCCACCTATTCCACTTGGCCCCCCACCATTGTCTCTTTCAGTTTTTCAGTTTCGGCATAAATCCGGATCAGTGGTATCAGAGCGGTCTGCTTTTTCTCAATCCTTATTTGCATGTCCCCAACGAGGTCGGGGTATAAGGAGCTAGGGCTTGATCTGGTGGAACCTTTGCAAGATCAGCCTCGTAAACCTCGACGGACGCCCATGGGGGACGAAAAGAAAGATGAGGGAGCGGGAGATCCTATCAAAATATTGCTCGAGGAGGCCCTCGAAAAACAAAGGAACGCGATGATGGATAGTTTTGCTCAGATCCTTCAACGGCTGCCCACCGGCGGCGCATCTGCATCTAGTAGCCACTCTGGAGTTGCGACTCCCTTTAAGGTACAAGTAAATTTTGACATTTCCATATTTGAGGGTCAAATAGACGCAGATGCCGTAGATAGATGGTTGAATCTATTAGAAGGATATTTCTCTGTTCATGACTTTTCAGACCGGGAGAAGATTATTTTTGCACTCCTCACAGCTACCCCCCATGTTAAGGACTGGTGGGAAACCTACTGTGAGAACAAGGACCAGACAGAACCCTCTCTGTTCTCGGCCGTACCAACTTGGAATTCTTTCCGAGACGCCGTCAAGGAACAGTACTATCCTGTGGGGAGCTATGAGGACAAGTACATACAATGGACCACGTTGCGACAACAAAGGGATCAAGATGTGCACGAGCTGACGAATCTGTTCCATACCCTGCGCACAAAGTTGGGTATCAAAGATTCAGAGAAACATTTGGTGCTAAAGTATCGCAGTTGTCTGCACAGATACATTCAGGAGGAAATGGAGTTCCTCGACATCTCCTCGCTTGGTACGGCATACCGGTATGCTGCCAAGATTGAGCAGAAATCCAAACAGAAGAAGCGAGACTTTGGATCTGCGAATCAAAAGCAAGGAAAAGGTGCTTCCAAGCCGCAAAACAAAGGACAGAGCATGGCGGCTAAAGACAACCCATCAAAGCCACAAGACAAGAACAACACCGTAAAGCCAAAGAAGGACACGGGAAAGTGGTGTGAGTTCCATAAGAGCTCCACTCACAACACAAGTGAGTGTCGGGCCAAGCAGTCGCTAGTGGCCGAGATGAGGGCTTCTGAGTCAGATGCATGCTCTGACTCCGAATCAGAACCCGAAAAGGGGAATGAAAAAGGGAAACAGATTATTGATGCGGAGCCCAACGCCACTGTTGCCACTACAAAGGTCCAGAAGGAGGAACTGGAAGATCCAGAGGAGGAGGAACGTCTCTTCCACTCCCAGATGTGGGTAAAGGGCTCCCCTGTACAGTTCATTGTCGACAATGGGAGCAAAAAGAACCTCATTTCAGCAGACGCCGTGAAGCGGTTGGGCTTGCCGACCACAGCTCACCCACATCCATACACCATCGGGTGGCTTCACCAAGGACGAGATCTCCGCGTCAGCCAGCAGTGCCGCCTTCCCTATAGCATCAAGCCCTTCACGGATGAGGTATTATGTGACGTTGCTCCTATTGATGTTTTTGATGTATTATTAGGACAACCATACTTGTGGAAGCGTCATGTTGTGTATGAGTCTCGACCTCGTGCTGTTATTATTACTTTGGGAAATAAGTTGTACAGGATACCAGAGGTACCACCTCCTACGACTATCTCTTTGGTTACTGCAAAACAATGCAGTAAGCTCATTTCCCAAACCAGGAAATTCGTTTTCATGATGATCCGCCCCCAGGGCAAGAAGAAGACTGTGGCCACGACCTCCAGACAGGGCCCCTCTGCACGACAACAACAAATGGATAAGGTCGTGGAGGAGTACGGGGACATCTTCACCTCACCCACAGGGGTTCCTCTGCACTGCCCGGTCAAGCACCCGATTGATCTGACCCCAGGTGCGCCACTACCCAATGGACCGATCTATCGACGCTCTGTTCTGGAAAATGATGAAATCAGGCGATTAGAGTACATTGCGAAGATGCAGCAGTTCAAGTTGCGTCTACAACAGAGACCGTCAGTGTTGATGCCAGAAGAAGGATGGGACGTGGAGACTCTGCATTGACTATCGGGCGCTGAACAAGATCACTGTCCGGAATAGGTACCCAATCCCACGGATTGATGACCTTCTGGACCAACTCCAAGGTACAAAATATTTCAGTAAGATCGACCTGAAGTCTGGGTATCACCAGGTACCAATTGAACCCTCTGATGTGTGGAAGACTGCCTTCAAAGCTAAGGAAGGCCTTTTTGAATGGCTGGTCATGCCTTTAGGGTTGACGAATGCTCCCGCAACCTTCATGAGGATGATGGACGACATCTTGCGGCCATTCACCAACTCATTCGTAGTGGTGTACTTGGATGACATTCTGATCTTCAGCAAGACTTGGGAAGAGCACCTTCATCACATCCGACAAGTCCTCCAAACACTGCGGCAACACAAGTTGTATGCCAATTTGGAGAAGTGCACGTTTGGCATGACCCAGGTTCAATATTTGGGATACATTATTGATGAAAGGGGGGTGCATTTGGATCCAACCAAGATCCAAGTCATTCGGGATTGGCCAGCCCCGACTACTATAACAGAGCTTCGCAGCTTTCTGGGTCTTGCTAATTTCTACCGTAGATTCGTGTTGGGATTCTCTCATATCACTTGGCCCTTGAGTCAAGTCACCAAAGGAGGAGCGAGAGCAAAATTCTTTTGGTCGGAACCTCCACAGAAGGCGTTCAAAGAATTGAAAAATCGCCTCTGTTCTGCCCCAGTGCTCACCTTCCCAGACTTGCAGCAGTCGTTTGAGATCGAGACAGATGCCTCTGACTATGCTATTGGGGCAGTTCTTACTCAACAGGGACATCCAGTGGCATATCACAGTGAGACATTGTCTGAGACAGTTCGCAAGTATCCCACCTATGACAAAGAAATGTATTCCATTGTGCAAGCCTGTCGACAATGGAAGCATTACATTTGGGGGAAGGAAACAATCATCCACACAGACCACCGGCCCCTGCAGTTCATACAGACACAAGGGAAGTTGCAGAATGATCGCCATCAGAAGTGGTCCACATATCTGCAACAGTTTCATTTGAACATCAAGTACAAGAAGGGTAGCACCAATAATGTTGCAGACTGCCTCAGGCGACCACCGATCGTGGCGCTCACCACCGTGCTCAACTCTTGTGGGCACGAGACTTCTGATTGGCCGCTTCTCTATGAGAGTGACCCAGAAGTCGGCCACACTTACAAGGCACTCTTGGGGGGCACACAAGTTCCAAATTTTCACCTCCAAGATGCACTTTTATGTCACCTGGGACACCTTTGTGTTCCTTCAAGCGAGCGTGCCAAGATGATATGGGAAGCACACTACGGTCGAGTCGCTGGGCATTTCGGGGTCGAGAAAACAGTAGCAATACTACAGAAGTATTTCTATTGGCCGAACCTTCGAAAGGATGTCGAGAAGCACATCAGATCCTGCACTGCTTGTGCCATTGCCAAACCGACCATCGAGAAGCAAGGCCTATATACTCCACTACCTACCCCTAGTCGACCGTGGGAATCCATCTCCATGGATTACATGTCGGGCCTGCCTTCTACTAAGAATGGAAATGACTGTGTTTTCGTGGTCGTTGACCGATTCTCGAAGATGGCCATCATGGCGGCCTGTAAGAAGAATATCACAGCAGAAGCCACTGCTAAACTCTTCTTTGAACGAGTGTGGGTGCACTTTGGGATCCCACAGTCTATCATATCGGATCGAGATAGCAGGTTCCTCAGCACATTTTGGTCCAGCCTCTGGTCAATGTTGGACACAAAGCTCACCAAGTCCACAGCTTTCCATCCCCAAACAGATGGCCAGACAGAGGTAGTCAACAGAATGATTGTACACATTCTGCGCATGTACAACTCAAAGCATCAACGCACATGGGACGAGAGCCTCCCCTATGTACAACACAGTTTTAACCGGGCTCTCCACAGTTCAATTGGCCATAGCCCCTTTCAGGTGGGCTTGGGATTCCGGCCACTATGTCCCATTGACATAGCCATGCCGTTTGCAGCTGCTCAGGCCGATTCAGCTCATGTCCAGTCTGAAGTTGACAAAGCAAGTAGCTTCATCGAGCGCATTCAACACATCCGCCAACAGGTTCATGATATATTGGACAGAGCCAATGCGAAGTACAAACAACGCCATGATCAACATCGGGTGCCACACCACTTCCAGGTGGGCGACAAAGTATGGCTACATTTGCAGAAGGAGCGCCTCACTGGACCTCACCGCAAGCTTCGCCCGCTCCGATACGGGCCGTACACCCTCACCAAGGCTGTAGGTAACAATGCCTTCGAGCTTAGTATTCCACCATTCCTTGGTCTGCACCCAGTCTTCAATGTGGATCGCCTTCGTCCTTACTTTCCACCTCTACTGGACACCTCGGACATTGCAGAACAACTCACACCAACAGAGTTAAACCCAGACTACATGGAACAGGCCACCACAGATTGTGTCATGGACATGCAAATCAAGAACACTCGTCAACAGCAGATCCAACTGTATCGGGTTGTCAAAGCTGGCCAACTCCTGCACCAAGGAAAGTGGTTCACCAAGGACCAAGTTCAGCAGAAATTTCCTCATCTCATGGAAGAACTTAACGCAATGGGGACCATTGCTTCCTAAGGGGGGAGGAATGATCCAGGTGGATATTGGTGGCCACCCGCCTATCCCACTTTGGCCCCCACCATTGTCTCTTTTAGTTTTTCAGCTTTGGCATAATTTACTATTTTTAGCAGTTTTTTGGGTCTTGAACTTCCGGAGCCGTTTTGAGGCCCTAAACGATGTTTTTTGGGCATCGCGCCTGCAAAATGATATTTGTGGGCGAAAGTTGTAGTCCTCGGATAGAGCTTTCTAATGATGTATCATGTGCGTCAAACGGAGATAGTATGCCAAAGTTACGTCCCTGGGAAGTTGAAACACCAATTTACCCAAAACGGGGCCCATAGTTTTGGCGCTTCATCTCCTAGGGTTAGGTTTTTGGGATGTTTAGGGTTCTCCATTGTTTCTCAATAATAAATAGGCCCTCGCGCCTCATTGTAAAGCAGTTCGGAGGGCATACACGTCTCTTCTCGGAGGAACCGCTACTGACACCTAGCTATTTATTTCCATTATGTACGTAGCATCTTTACCCATTGTTGATGACCAATAAATGAAGTGTTATTTCCGCTGCATCTCTGTATTTATGGTTATGTGTTTATTCTGTTGTGTTCCTGCATAAATCCGGATCATCTCTCTATTAGGTGCAAAGATGTGAACTTGTTTGCTGATTAGGGTTGATTTTAGGCTAGTTATGAAATATTGGGTTTGTTGATTGTTTTTGGTTGGGTATGACGCTTATATAGACTAGATAGAAACAAGGAAAACTTCAAGTCATTGGGAAATGGAGTCTAACAAGGTCATGATAGGTTCATAAATGGAGTGGGGAGTATTGTAGGGAAAATCTAGCTTGGTTGGTGGATCTTTGAGGTTTGAAGGATCATATGATGGAAATTAATTTTGAGAAACAAAGTTTGACAAAGAGAAGTAAAGAATTATCTATCATATACTTTAACAAGGAGATATTAAACATGGATAAGCAAAAGCTATAACTCATGAGGTAGAGAAAACCATTAAGCTCAATGAACAATACTTAAACTGACCAATATCCAAGATAAACATTCAAATGAAATACAGAAAGGCAAGAAACTTATTCAACTTTCATGGATTTCATTATCAAGAACATAAAACATTAAAGATGCACAAGTAAATACAATCATAGAAGGAGAGAAACTCTGAACATCTAGGATTATATCTATGAAGGTTCTTTGAAACAATTAGCTAAGCAAATACAAAGAGCATGATTGAAACAAACTTCTTTGACAAACAAACCTAAGGTGCCATCAGAAAACATGTCTTAGTCTAAATTATTTGTCCTACTAAAACAGAGAAAGATGGAAACACAATGATAAACTAGAAAACATAAAAAAACAATAAACACTTCACCACCAACCAGACTCATTGATCCTGCAACCAGTCCTTCTCCATCAACAAGCAAATCAGGTCATGCATGAGCTCCAAGACATCAAATTCTTTTCAAAACTCCAATAGACTATGTATTACTTGAGAATAAGTCATCAAATTCCAACCAGTACATAAGAGCCTCATGCTCTATTTATGGAGAAAATTAGGAGGTGGAAACCCTAAGAGGCTTCCAAAAACCCTAATTTAGCCATAAATGTCATAAATGTGCTTAATGACCATGCAAGGCCCGAGACAAATAATAGATAAGATAATAAATGAAAAAAATCAAAACAAAACTCTCTAATCAAATCAGGAGTTATTTTTCCAAGAAAATATTAAAAAACCAAATTTTCATTAATTAATGTCTTTTGTTGACTTTTTGGCAAAAGGTTGTCTCTGTGCGTAGTGCCCTTTATCAAAAAATAGGGTTTGTTGTAGCTGAGTTTTGGACCCCTTCCTGACATTGGATATGGCTCCGTGATGGCTCGTTGGAAAGTGTGATGAGTCTACTTTCAAAAAATACTTGATTTGTCCTGAATGGATGCCATTTACCTTCTCAAAAATCAAATCTCCCATGACTGCTCTGTGCGTAGCGCCTAGCGTGAAAAGGAGGCAGAAAGGTCACGTTTGAGGTGTTTTCTGACCTTTTGATGGGCAAAAATGCTCCAATTGACCTGAAATTTTGTGGGTAGACTGTTGGCCATGTGAAAAATCCAAAAATGAAAACTTTAGAAGCTGAGGATGCACTAATGTTGTGCGTAGCGTCTAGGATGCTATGCTCCTAAGGGTCAAAATTTGGAAAAAACAAAAATTTTCCGGATTTTCCTCAAAATTGGTGTGTAGACCCCTCAAGGGGTTTTAGATACTTGATGAGAAGCATCATCCAAGATACTAAGGCTATCATGCGCTTTGGTCCTTTTTAGCTCTTCTAGCTCCATGAGGGCTTGCTTTAGTTTGGCATTAGCAAGCATGCTCTTCCTTGCATAGTGTTTGACCATTTTCTTCTGTAAGGAAAGGCCCCTCTTCACCTCTTTGAAATGCTTGTGCTCTTCTTTATAATAGTATATAATTCTTTGTGCCCTCTGAAATTCCTTCTCCCATTCTTGAAGCTGGGCATCTTTCTCTAAGAGGAGCAACTTAGTACTCATCTCTTGGTCCTCATTGTCACTGTCTAGATCAACAAAAAGAGGCCCTTGAGAAGTCCTCTTAATCCTTTTGCTCCTTCTAACTTGTATCTTCTGCTCAACATTTTCCATTTTTTCCTTGCCCTTGTCCAATTTTTTGGCAGTTTGAGAGGAGATGGCCCTTTTCCTTTTAGAGGCAGCAAACACATCTCTTCTCCCTCTGTGATAAGTGTATGTGAGAGGGGCAACAATGGAATTTTGGGATGTAGTGCTTTCATCACTTTGATCCTCTAATTGATTGGCATCTTCTGCACTTGCCTCACTTCAATTTTCTTTGTCTTCCACGGACTGATTTTTGTTAAAATAGTCATGACAGTTGTCATGACTAGCATGACTCTTTCCTTGACTGTCTTGTGCACTTTAATGGTCGTCCTCCTCATCATGCTGCTCTTCTTCATCATCTGGCTGCTCTTCTTCATCATTTTTCTCACTACTTTCATCTTTGTTTTCCTCTTCATCATGCTCACTACTTTCATATTTTCCATCACTGCTTTCTTCATGGCTACTTCCCTCCTCCTCACCTTTTTCTTCATTTTCATCATCCTATTTTCCATTTCTTCCTCTTTGTCCAGCATTACCTGTCTCAATTTCCTCATGAGTGCTGCCTTCTATTTTTTCTTCACTAGGGCTACTATCAGCCCCTTCACTTGGAAATTTAGGGGAAGAAACAAGAGGTGAAATTATTTGTGGAGAAGGCACATGGGAAGATGATGGATGAGCAGAGGTAGATGGTTGTGAAGTGGGAGGAAAGTTCTGTTGGATGAAGGCCCAGGGGTCTGTAAACATATTATGTGAGATGAAGGTTTCCCAAGATATTCCTTGCTGCTCTAGCTGATATAGGATAATCATTTTGATCAGGGAGTGGTGAAAGAGGCTTAACATTTGGTGGTCATATATTTTCTTCTTGACAACTGAGGCCATTTTATCAATGCTTCAGAAAAGGTAGTAAGGCAGGTTCATTATTTTGACCTTGGTGAAATGCATCAGCAACCTTATATTATATGAGTAGATCCAGGAGTATCTCCCCTGACATGTGAAAAAACTGATAATCTTCCTCATCAATGCAGCATACCTCTCTAAAAAATGGGAAAAAGAGAAAATAGCCTTACAATTTTGTTGATAGCTGGGTTTCAAATAGGGCCCATAATAACTCAACTCCAACTTCTTTTGTTTGAACCATACCTCACCAATGTCTGGTATACCTGTTGCTTTGGAAATGATTTCAGATGAGAGCTCAAATTTCACCCCTGCTAGATTAACTTGATGATTTTTTAAGCTAAAGACAGACAATCTAGTCAAGTCTGAATGGCTGCTGACTTGCTTGACCCTTTCACAAAATTTTTAGCACCCTACATCCTGAAAGCATGAAAGGATTATAGGAGATGAAGTGATTGGAGTGGTGTCTAGGGGCTCAAATATTTTTTCTTTTCCTCCATGATGTTTTGGCTTGGTGGGAGTATGGCTCTCATCACTACTAGTGTAACTATCTCCCTCTGACATGATTACTAGTCCAAAAAAAACAATAGTGGGACCTTTGGCCTTTCTTTAAGGGTTTTTGGGCAAAATAGGTGGTGTAGGTCAACTCTTTGCAAGATGAAGGATAAGGTGAAAAATAATTTTTTTAAGGCTTGCACTTGGTGTTGGAGGTTAGCCCACAGTTACCTAGATCTCTTTTTGCACTCAAAACCAATTTCACTTGCAAACCCTAACTCAAAGACTAAAAATTGATTTTTATATAGTCTAGGGTTTGGTCTAACTTTGACTATGGATGAACTCCTTGTTTTTAGAAAAGGAATGCTTGGGACGAGAAAAAGGTTCTGCCAACCTTATGCTTGGATTTGCAGAAGACTTGGAGATGAAGTTTCAATTTTTTGGTACTCCTTGGACAAATTCTGCAAAGTCTGCCAGGGGCGTAGCGCCGGGAAGACTGGGTGGTATTCTGGGCGTCTTCCGGTTGTTGCTGAGTCTATGCGTAGTGCCAGCCTAGGTGCGTAGCATTGGGCTCTAAGTGTGTAGCGCAGTGTAAATTTACACTGCCCGCCTCCCTCCTGTGCGTAGCGCTGAAGGCCAGGTGCGTAGCGCCGGCCTCGGTGCGTAGTGCTGAGAAATTTTCCCAATTTCACCTAAAAACCCTGCAACTTTCCTCAAACGACTTCTTCTGTCTTGGAAAGTGGGAAATGATGCGAGGGAAAGTTAAAAGAGGCCCTTTATATTTTTTGAAAAAATAAATTTAAAAGACAAACCCACTTTTGCAAAGTTAAAGTTTCCCCATATTTTCGATATGCCTTTTAACTGATATTTCGCTGTAAAAATTGCTTTGGACATATTTTTGCAAAATTTTCACTCAAGCCTCTGTCATCTTTTTGCAGAACAATCCTTTGACAAGGAGGCTTTTTTTGGGGGTCAAATAGCTGAGATGGAAATCAGGGATACATTTTCTTTCTTGCGCCATTTTGATATTTGTGCAGATGCCTATATTTCATTTTCTGTTGATCCCTTCTATAGGTCTTTGACTGTACCTGAAAAAAATGATCTTCTCAAACTGATACTCTTTGCATGCCCTCTGCTTTTAAGAAGGAGGCTTTGTCATCTTTAATAGCCTTTCAAAACCTATTTATCATTTGTAAAAAAAATTTCAATGTGTACTTGATGGGGTTGAGGTGACTTCTGTCTTTGTAGCCTTTGTGATGGTTCCTTGCTTGTCACCACTGTTTTATTAACCAACCATAAAAAACACCCTGATTCTCTTTTACATACAGGCCTGCTGCCTTTGTCTTGTTTGTGTCTGCCTCTCGGTTATGATAACATCTTATTACGTTACGTCTTCTTATTGCTGATGGAAACCTTGGTTATTCATTGTAAAAATGTGAACAAGGGCAGCTGTCCGTTGCAGTATTTGTGCTCTTTAAGCCAAGGAGGCTTTTCTTGAATGAATGTTGATTAATTTTGGATGAAATTGCTTGATTTTATTTCTTTTTAAATACAATCTCTTCATGTAGGAAGGCACAGTTTGCAGGGCACCAAATCCATCCTATGACTGAGTGAGACCTTAGGTGACCTAATAGGGGATTTCTTGGACTTGCATTTTGGACTGATACTTAGACTTAGGGATCACCAAGTGTGAGATAGTATCTATGATAGGCTCAGTGTATTTGAAGATCCAAACATCAATCATACTTGACTATCCAAGAAGGGTCTATAGAGACAATTTGAGACCATCAGTGTTTGGGAGTATCATGTAAGACACCACAAAGCTATTTGATTGGTAGGTTTAGGTGGTAGTGGAGATTTTTAGGCAAAACAAAAATAGAGGATTTGGGCCAAGGTGACAACTTAGGGTTAAAATAAATGGCTCGAGCCCATGATGGGTCTTCCAAGAGTAGTGGGCCAGTCATGACTAGAGAGGATGATAAAATAGGGAAAATTTTATCTTAAGGATAATGAAGGCAGTGAGATTTCTAGAACTCACAATGTCCTATAAATTTTGTTTCTAGAAATCTAGGAATAGTCATTTAGTCATCATCAAGGCAAAAAATTACCGATAACTAACACACAGCACAAGAATAGAAAAAATTTGCCTTCTTGCAGTAGTGTTTTGAAGACCTTCCGGATGTCAGAAAAGGCTCCATGATGGCTCGTTGGAAAATTATTGAAGTATTATTTCCAGATCTACCTTTGGTTCTTCAATATGACCTCTACAACCTATCGAAAAAGTGAAAATTCCAAGACTTCCAGGAGCGCAACACTTGTCCTGAAAAGGAGGCAGAATGGTGAAAAATTGAGTGTTTTTGGCCCTTTTTGGGGACCAAAACCACTCCAATTGATCTGAAAAATGGTAAGCATGCTCCTTGTATGCCGAGGAATCAAAAAATTTAACCCTATCCTCCTGAAGATGCCCTGAAAAAGAGCGTAGCACCAAGTGTGCTACATTCCTAGCCTCAAAATTTGCAAAAACAAAAGCTTGTTCAATTTCTCCCAAATTTGGTAGATAGGTGCCTCATGGGTCCTGGGATACCTGTAGAGAAGCTTGAGCCAAAATACCAAGGCTAGCTTGGTCCTTTTCCTCCTTTAGTTCTTGGATCTCAATTTTGGCCTTTTTGATTTTTGCCCTTGCAAATTGGTTTCTTTGGGAAAAATGCTTAGTCATTCCTCTTTGGAACTCCAAGACTTTGTTAGGTTTCTCAAGCTTTCCTCAAGGTGTAGGTTAGCCCTCTCAAGCCATGGTTCCCTATCATGCTCAATTTCTAGTGCAAGGATTTCTTGGAGAGAAAGTTGTTCCGCTTGGGCTGATTCTTATTCTCTCTACTTTGCCAATGCTTTTGTAAGGCCCATAGTTCTAGGTCTCCTTCTAGTTTGACCCTCCTCATCACTACTCTCTTCATAAGTGCCCATGAACTCTTTCCACTTGACCTATGCCATTTAAGCCTCTTTCCGGTACCTGAGTGTTCTTGTTTCATGGATGGCTTGTTGGGCATTCATTTGTTTTTTTTTCAACTGGTAGAAGTGAATGACATCCTTAGATCTTTCTAATTAAGCTTCTAAGTCCCTGATTTGTGCATTTCTGTCTTGAAGAAGGGAATTTGAAATTCTTGTCTCATTCTCATCACTGTCTATGTGAATGAGTTCAAACTCTCTTTATTTTTCACGATCTTCCTCTTCTTCTTTCACTTTTTGCTTACCTTTGTCCAATGGTTGAGTTGAAGCAGAGGGAAAGGTCCCTTACCTCTTAGAGGCAACAAACACTTGCCTTGATCCTCTTTGGTAAGTGAGAGTACAAGTTTTAACATGTTTCACTTGAATACCTTGATCATTGGTGACATTAGGAAAGATTTTGTGCTCATTGATGATCTCTGCATGTGTGTCTTCTTCACTTTGCTGTTGGCTGCCTTCTTGAGAGGTATTTTCATTTTCTCTCATGCTAGTATCACTACCAAGATCTTCATTATTTTTATCTTCTTCCAAGTCTCCTACAATGTCATCTTCCATACTTACATCATCATCATTTTCATTGTCATTTTTTGCCTCATTATGTGTGTCTATACCCACACTAATTAGCCCACTGTTTTCTTTGTTTTTCCTATGGTCTTCACTTTCTAACTTAGCCTTTGTTTCATAGTGCATTATCTTCGGTTTTTCTATGTTCACTTTCCTTATCTTCAGAAATTGTTCCTTCCCTATCACTACTTTCATCTGTACCTTCTCCACTATTTGAATGATCCTTCTGTCATGCATACTATCTTCTTTTCCTAGGTCTGCCTTTGTCTTTTGGTTGCTATTTCCATCTTTTTCACTGCTCATTTCATCACCGTCATTAGGCTCATTGTTTTCTCCTTCACCTTGACTGTTTTTTTCCTCAAAATATCCTTTTGTTTCTTGGTTGCCATCTATCTCCTCATCTTCAAATGGCTCATTATTTTGGCCTTCTTGTTCATCCTTTGGCTCACTTCTTTATTCCTTGTCATTGCCCTTATCATTAATGTTTTCATATGTCTCCTCTTAACTGTCACTTGTATATTCTCCATCATTTTTGCTTTCTTCACTTTCACTTTCCTCGTCTTTATCACTTATTTCTTCTCCTTTACTGTCATTTTCTTCTTGACTGTCATGTTCATCTTGGTCATTGTTTTCTTCCTCTTCTAAGTTTTTAGGATAAGGTGAAAGAGGGATGTTTGTTTGAGGAGAGGATTCATATGAAGAGGATGAATCATGGTCAATGGTGGTTGATGGAGGAGTGGAGGAAGGTGGATGAGATGATGATGGTAAGCTTTGCAGAGGGAGAGGCTGTGGAGTTGTGAAAACATCATGGGCGATGAAATATTCCCATGGGATACCTTGTTGCCCTTGTTGGTGTAATACAATCATCTTGATCAGGGAATGATGGAAAAGGCTTGACATTTGTTGTGAGGGAGGCCTCTTTTGCACAATGGATGAAATTTTGTCAATAATTTTACAAAGGTAGTAGGGAAAATGGAGCATTTTGGCCTTAGTAAAATGCATGAGTAGTCTTATGTGGTAGGAATAGACCCTGGAAAACCTACCCTCACATGTGAAGTACTTCATAATGATCTTTATTAAGGGAGAATATATGTCCAACAAATGAGAAAAGGGGAAAATGGTTTTGCAATCAGCTTGGCAACTTGGTTTTAGGAAGGGATGATAACGGATGAGGTCCAAATACACTTGTTTGAACCATTTTTCCCCCATGCAAGGTATTCCAGTGGCCATAGAGATTGCATTGGTGGTGAGCTCAAATTTTACTCCAGCTAAATGTACTTGGTGGTCATGGAGGTTAAGGACAAAAAGCTTGGTCAACTAAGGGTGACTTTGGACCTTATGCACTTTCTCACAGAACTCATAGCATTCGACTTCCTGGAAATATGAAACTATAGTAGGAGAGGCTATCAATTATTTAGTATTTATAGGCTCAAAACTATTTTCTTTCCCACCCTTCCTCTGCTACTCTCTAGGCCCTTGGTCCCTCTCGCCACTGTCAACACTACCCTCTCTAGGCATTCTATCCTTCACCCCTACCTTAAGAATTTTTAAAAATAATTGACACTGCTTGTGGAATGATGTGAAGATGGTGAGTGAGATGGTGAAGCTGTAATGGTGTCAAGGCTCAGTAGTATGGAGACCAAGTATTTACTTTTTTAGTATTTTACTTCCTTTTCTAAATTCACCCTCCAATTTTCTTTATAATCCTATCTTTAGAAAAATAGGAAAATGTGGAAAAAGCTCAAATACCTCTCAAAATATTCTTATCTGGAGAAAAGGGCTCAAAAATGCATCGTGGACAAGTCGGGCACCTTCTGCACAAGTAGTGGGACGGTCTCTGCAAATAGGGTCAGACATCTCCTGAACAGATAGGAGCGCAGCAGGTCACTTTCTGCATGCAGGGTCGGGCAGCTCCTGAATGCACAGGAGCGCAGCAGGTCACCTCATGCATGCCTGTCAGGTGCCTCCTGGGCAAGTGATGAACACACAGGAGCGCAACACACTTCTGCACGCCTGTTGAGTGCCTCTTGGGCAAGTGTTGAATGCACAGGAGTGCAACAGGGGTGGCTGGGTAGACTGTCATGCAAGATTCAATGGGTCGGGCGAGCTCCACACAGGCTTGAACGCACAGGAGCACAACACAACGTTTCAGGAATGCAGTGCACAATTGAAATTTGCACGGAGAGTTTCCACAGGAGCGCAATGCTTTTGAATAGGAGCACAGCGCAGAGAAGTTCTACCTGAAAACTCTATCAGAAACCTTTGGGAACTTTGAATTATGTGATTTAGGAGTTTTCCTATCTTTTTGCATATGAAAAAGTGACTTTAAATGATAACCACAGTCTTTTATACCCTCTGGGAGAAATAATTTTGAGGTAAAACCCACTTGTCTAATGTTTTTCTTTGGTTTTCTCCCTTTTTATCTTTACTGATATTTCCATTTATCTTGTGTGGTAGGTGATTTTAAACAAAAACTGACCTTTGTTGGATGTTTCCAAGTACACCTTTTCCTTTGGCCACTTATGTTATTGCAGGTGCCCTAATACAGTGTCTTGTTTTTTTTTTCAAACGTTTTTGGGATTCTTGGCAGTTTTAGTCATTTACTCAGTAAACTGATGATCTGCTTGGTTTCTCCATTTCAACATATTGAACCTATGCATCTCTGTCCCTTTTCACGTTTTGCATGGATATTGAATGTAAATTTATCCCTTTGGTGTAGTGGAACAATGCTGCCTTAACAAACTTTATAATTTATTCCCTGACATCATCTTTTAATCTCTGTCTGCAGTCACCAAGGAGGCCTTTCACTCATACTTCTTGTTTATTGAACCTTTGATTTGTGCACAATTGTTTTTATGTACCATTATCTTCATGATCCTATGCATGGGGTCTTTGCTGGGGAGCACCTTACAAACAATTTGTCATGAAAACACTGATATTCTTTGTAAACCCAGGCATGTTGCATTTCTCCTGCTGTGGATGCCCTTTGAGGATTTTTTGGCTTCTTACCTTGGAATCTTCAGTCCTACATCTTTTATGCCTTGGATTTCTTGGTGGATGAGACCGAAGAGAGGAATTTTGACTTTCTTTCAACTGACATTCTGTCATGTTTTCACTTTGAAGAAGTGGAAACCTCTTGGTTTGAAAACCCTAGCAGTTGGTATCAATAGGTCCTTTAGTCTTTATATGTGCAATCATCATGAGATACATCAGGATTGTTTGATATTATCAATCTTCCTGTAGGTAGCCATCTTTGACACTCTTGCAGAAGTGTCACTCATGGCTAACTATCTTTGGCAGAATATACTTTTGATAAGAAAACCCTTATTGGAGGTTTCTCTGCTTTGTTCTAGACCAATTGCTTATTTGTTGCCTTTGAACTGATTCCATATTTCTCTTTACCTAAAAAAAAAAGTTCTTCTTGAACAGAAAGGCCAACCCTAGCACCTATAAACTCTAGTGACCTAGTGGAAGGGTTTTTTGACTCTTCTATTGATTGAAGTTTTGACTTGGGGCTTTTTAGGAAAGAGGAAGGAACTAAGTTATTTCTGACAAGATAGATCATTTTGAATATTCACAAACCACTAAAATTGATCTTCCTAAGGAGTTTTCAAAGGAAAATTTGGGTTTTTGTTGACTTTGAGGCATCAGGTCAGCATGGTGAAAAGTAGGCAGAAGCAAAATGGAGTATCCAAGCCATAGGTGTAAACAATGGGATGGGGATGAGTGACCTAGGCTTTATGAGGGACTCTTCAGGAGTGGTAGGCTTGCCAAAGCATGATAGAGTAGTAGAAGAGTGAAACAATTATCCTAAGGATAATGAAGGCAGTGAGATTTCTAGAACTCACAAGATTCATGAATTTTGTTTCTAGAAATCTAAGACAAGCATTTAGTCATCTAAACAGGTAAAAATTAATGATGACTAATAGATTTCATAATGAAATTGGCATTTTACCCTGTACTTGGCTTTGTAGGCATACCAAACCTGGGTAAGAAATGCAACCATATTTACCCCCTTTCAATTGGTGTATGATTTGGAAGCTATCTTGCCTATCCAATGTGAAATACCATCATTAAAACTCATCGTTGACTTGTTACCTAACACATCTTTTGAAGAAGCATGTATTTTTAACCTCATCCATCTTTATGAAACATGTCGTGAAGCCGCATTAGCCAATGAAGTGCATAATTTATGTATAAAGGCACAATACGACCAACATGTCTAGCCTCTCATCTTCTCAGAGGGTAATCTAGTCTTACTTTATGATCAGGAAGATAATGTAATATGTACAGGAAAATTTGAGCCATTATGGCATGGCCCCTATATTGTCAAAAGAGTTCTTGCCAAGGGCGCCTACGAGTTGGTAGCTTATGATGGAATTCCATTGGCGCAACCTTGAAATGAGTTGTATATGAAACGCTACTATGCTTAAACATGAGCGTAGTAAACTGATGTATTATATTGTATATATGTTGTTGATTTTCATTTACTGTCTTAGTTTGTTATTCTAGATTTTTCTTGAAGTTAGTAATCTACTTTACATATCATCGCAGATGTCGAAACCTTTGGAACCATTCGTTGGCTATGCTGATGGTGCTAGTCATAGTACGCAGAACCTATCCTCTTTAGCGTGGGCCATTTTCTCTCCGAACGACGAGTTAGTGAGTTTTCAAGGGATTTTTATTGTTCAATATAAAAACAATATCATTGAGTATAACATGTTGATCGAACTTCTCTCTCATGCCATTTCATTTGGTATTAACTACATCATCAATAAGTTTGGCTCACAACTTGTGGTACTGCAACTTACTAGTGTTTATACTGTCATAAATCCAACACTACATTTTATGTTCATAAGAGTTTGACTTTTGGAAAGACATTTTTATTTCATTCAATATCAACAAATTTCCAGAAATTTGAACACATTAACTGATTCCTTAACGAATTATGTTATAAACAGACATTTGCAACACATGTAAAGACATATTTTCAATTCACATCACATAATTGAATAGGATTGTGCAATAAACATAAGAGAACATTGTAAACAAATAGATAGATAGTTATAGGTTCTTACAAAATTTGTGCCCAAGACATAATGGTCATCTGACCTCAAAATGTATGCAAAATGTCAAAGTAAACTAGTGATGCTCGTGATAACAAGCTACTAATCTAGCTATCCTACGAAATGAATGCATCCAACGATTAGGAACGCCAATAGTGTGGCACTGCAGTCTCATGGGTAACTCTTCAATCTGGAAATCCGGAATCCCGAGAGTTAATCCCTCTATGTGCTGTTATAGCTTAGCAATAGTCTCAGTCATATCTAGAGCCCGAAGGACTACTCTTCTTACCACCCTCTCTGTTGGCTCCTCTGCTCTCTGCTCTAGCTAACCCACTGGTCGAACTCGACCTACATATGCATACATCAAAAATTTAGTTTAGTCTTGGGAAACAACAGAATAAAAAAAAATGTATAAAAAATAGAAAAATAAAAAAACATGTTCAAAACATTCTTACCAATTGCACCCCATTGAGCGCCTCCTGGTAGAATCAAGTGTGGATCTCCTCGGAAGTATACGCTTGCATATGCATAATCATCAATGGCAACCATATGTCTTCTAAACCAGGCGAAGAATGCAGTCGATAATATGATGGTCGATTGACCAGCATGTCTAGCCATCAATTCTACCCATCTCTACATCCTTGAATCTCTAGGTCCAGATATACCCAGTGTAACATGTCAGGGCTAAATCAATGGAATCTGCTCTAAGACGAAGGAAATCAGGATAAATCCATAGTTGAAATTGTTTTTTGTTCCTCCCTTTGACTTCGTCAGCTGTTATTTCATCTGAAAGAGGAAAACTTCAACCTAGTTAAATATTGTTGGTTCCAAGCACTCCAGGGCATACAACATGTATGATATATTTGCCACATGTAGTGTAGCAAAACTCGCAAGCTTTTCAATAGTGAATAGGATGGTCCTCAAAGGAAAATCACGTACATCACAAACTTTTATTTTTCCATCTCTCATTGACTCTCCTCCAAGAGTAGACCCTGAAAGAGAAATGGGTGAACCTCGCCTCGATAAACCTGTGAGAAAATAAATGTCCTTCACTAATATTGGGACCACTTTGTCTCCAATTTAAAAAGCTTGTATAATCGGATCCCATAAATGAACAAGGAAATCCAATATTTCCCTTTTTTGCCTCACACCGAACAATCTAAAGTACTTTAGCAACCCACAATCTCTAAGGGCTCTTACCGTACCTGGATCTTTTAGGGCAATCATGTTTTGTTCCTCATGTTCTCTTTCCCTCGATGTAATCGTCATTTTGATCTGATGAATATCTGAAACAAAATCATAAGACTCATTAGGATCCTTTTCATGCCAAAAACTTGGGAAATTTTGGGCACACAGCAAAAAACAAGAATGGAAATTGCACTCAGCGCACCCCAGGTCAAGGGATAGTTCATTGCATATGCACCTGGACTTCAATTTCAGTGCACTACAACACACCTTTCGACATTAAAGGGTGTGTTTGCCTCTGAGCGTAGTATATTTTCCATAAGGGGCTCAAAACCATAAAAATATGCAATGAAATGAAAAATATATGCTACTCAAGGAAAGAGAAGGTTCATAGCTCCAACCTGGATCAAACGATGAGGAAAATCATCCGCAGAATCTGTCGCAATCAACTGCTGAATTTTGGGGGAAAAAACTGGTTCAGAGTTCATATTTCTCAAATGGTAACTTTCAAATGGTAAAAATGAATGGTAAAAACTCTTTTAATTAATCAATTTTATTATTTCAAATCATATTTAATGCTGTGACTATGGTTTTTATTCATTTTTTCTATGAAATAGGTATTTTTAATTTGTTTTATGGTGTTCTGAATAGTTTTTACATCTGATACAACAGATTAGTTGTGCACACTTATTCAAGAATGATTTAACCACAAAGAATACTTTTATCCTTATTTTTCAAGCTTTGATAAAAATGAAAAAGGACTTGAAGCGCACTTTTAGCTCTTTTTCGAGCTTAGATAACAGCGAAAAAGGAACCCTTGGAATCTTCTTTTAACTCTTTTCAGACTCTGATAATGTGAAAAGATTGTCGAGCACTCATATTTTTGAGCTCATCAAAGTAAATGAAACGACATCTACTCAGTATAAGTTTAACCCTTTTCTGGATTGAGATAGATTATTTATGAAAAAGGAAAACCTTAGTCGAACATGGCTAGGAGGTTCTCTCAGGTACCATTTACACTTTTTCGGACCTAAGTGAGAAATTTACGAAAAAGGACTCATGGAGTTTCCTTTTTTCCTCTTTTTCAAACTCTCTAAATATGAAAAGGACTGGGTTGTCACTGTCGTTAGGCTCGTTAAAACATAAAATAGCGACGCGATTGTCGATCATGGAAAGAATTGAGTTTCATTTATCGCTAGAATCATTAAATTCCAAATAGTGATGCATTCTCCTGAAGGGTTGAATTATAGATCAAGCATATGTTATCCTCCTCAATCTTGTTAAACAATAATGAGGTACTGGTCGACAAATGACCGAGTAAAATTTGGGAAAGCGAACAAAACACTTTATGGTAGTAGGTCGCTCTTGAACATGACACTTTCACTCCATCATCATGAATTTTTGGGTTGGGTAATCTTCTTGACGATTCATTCATACCTATAGTTCATCATAGCTTCACTTCGGTTTTGGTTCAATTCTGCGAACTCATCTTAGTGTCTCTGATATGTTCAAGAGAAGTCATCCAATGAATCCTCATCCTTTTGCAATACTCATAAACCTTCATTTTCATGAGAGTCAACCCTGAATATTTCAATATCAAGTTACATTTTGTCTCCAAAATCAGTAACTCAGATTTGCAATAAAGTTACTTCCTCTCGACATCAACTCATCATCGAGGAAGTTTACTTAGAAACATCATCTTCCAGTACCATGAGGCTTGTTACAAAATCAACAAGTTTCTTATTTCCGAAACTTTGACCGAAATATTTTTTTTGGCTTTCAACATCAAATCATCTATTCATGCCTTGCAAAATGTACTGCAATACCTTGAGATCCATTGACATCAATGGTAGTTCTCTCATGTCTGTTAACAACTCACATCATTGGCTGGTAATCAAACGATGTTGTCCCATGTTCGACTACAAATCATATATTCGCAGGGCTAGACTTGTACCTGAACGAACAAGTGAATGAGATAAGAGGACCTCGGATCTAGTTTCGTCCATCCGGGTAGCGATTTCAAGATTGTTGTACACATCATATGTACGATGAATTTACAAAAATATCGTCATACAAACATGGGCCTATATCTGTAGGCATGTCTATATTGAGAAACATTCCAATGTAGATGACTTTCTGAACTATGTACATGTTATTAGATAGTTTATGTGTTGAGCACCGGAATGCCTCCCTTAGCAATTCGTGATCAAGATGAAAAATATCATGATGTAATGTCTTGTAATATTGATGCAGGTCATTTTCAACTTCAGTTCCGTCTCATCACATTGTAAAGCATCTCATCCAAATACTATTATTATTTTGACTTCATGCTTTAAGGGGCAATTTTTATAGGTCAATTTTGGCATCAACCCCCGTGACTTGGTCAAACTGAACATCATCCCCAGGACAAATGAAATAGGGTCTATCATCCCATTATATTTCATTTGCTACATGCTCTAAGTGAATAAATTTCATTCATGGCTTCTATTGTGAGATTTCCAAGGTTTGAAGTATATGTTATATCACCTACTAACTCACCAACACTCTCCTGCAAGGGACTAATGGCGTTGCAGTGAAAAATCCTCCATTCAAGGGTGCATTGCAGTGCGCTTCCCAACAATCAAAGGTGCGTTGGTCACCTGGGAGAGGAATTATCATTGTTCCGAGAATATCCACATGGCGAATGCCTTCTAGAATAGTCCATATGTGTCAAACTTCAAATCCAAGTGTCCATCTAACACCTCTAAACTTGGAAACATGTCTTCCCTATTATTAGAAAGTCATTCATTGAGAAGATACCACCAGTTTCCCTATAAATTGAGCACTCATCCTAGTGCTATGGAAGGGAGAAATTTTGGTAATGTTATGCTGTTGGATTCTCATTTGATAAGAGACTGAAAGTACTAATATGCTACTGGGATACTACTGGATGTGATGAGGCTTGTTGCACTAAAAACTGTCACCTTGACATTCTGCTGACTATATGAGCTCATTGTCACTCATACTTACCTCCTCTATAGTTCTTACAACCTCTACTCCTCATGTAAAGCCCTAAAAACAAGAGAAAAACCCTAAAAAACTCCAAAGCCCTGGCTACGCAGGTAATGTGAAGCTTACCTGCGTTCTTGGATGGGGTACGCAGGTAATGTGAATCTTACCTACGTTCCAGAACACAGTTTCTCTATGTAATGCCTACGTACCCCTGTCAAAGTCAAAAGGGCGAGAAAGTAAAGTGAAAAAGCTGATTTTTGGTCAATTCTAGAAGCTTCTGGATGAGATTTTTTGGGGATGAGTACGCTCTTGTAAGGTTCATGCATCCCACACCTTAAGGAGCTAACCCCTTGATGTGAGGAGCTTATCCCTTTGAAGGAGGATTCTATCCCTTAATAGGTGGAACTGTAACCTCCTCTTTTGCACTATAAAAAGAGGCATAGGGAAGCCTCAAAGGGTTACAATGGAGAGATTAACAATTGAGGACTTCAAGCTTTAGTGTGTGATTGAGGTGAAGTGCTGTTGAGATTTAGACTCCTTTCTGCTAAGCTTTTGTGAGAAAAGATCACATACCTCTATGTGCTCCTGGAGGAAGAGTGCAAGGCTTATCAAAGTAGAGGAAACTCCTGCTTCGGACACAGGGAAGGCCTGTCGAACATCAAGGCTAAGGTTGTAAGGTTCTTCTATTATTTCAAAGTTAATACAATCAAGTTTGTTTTTCTCAATAAATTGTCGTTCGATTGTTTATTTCAATAAGCTGACGTTTGATCGTTTATTTCATAGATTCCTTGATCACTATGATAGGTATGTTTTGTAATTATTTGTTACATAGGTGCTATTTAATATTTGCTTGTTTGTGATTGCAGGTCTTTAAAGACGACCCTTTCAAGCGATGGAAGAACTACGGTTGCAAATAAGCGTTTGGATCTAAGGTAGGATCGACACCTTTATAGTATTTACTTGTAAAACGAATATGTTTAGAGAAAGATAAACTTAGTTGTTTGTTTGTTGCTAGATTTTCTTCTAACACTAGGGAGATCGATCTTGTCTGCAAGATCGATTTATCCGGCCAACAAATTGGCGACTCCGCTGGGGAAAGAATTTGGTTTTTCATTTTCCTTTGTTTTGACTTGAGAAAATTGTTTTTTTTCTGGTTTTTGATTGATGTATACTGGCTTGGGTAGCTTAGCTTTACTTTGCTTTCAAAATTTTTGAAGTCTTTTTTGCTTTTCTTGAACTTTTATGGGGACCACACATTGTTGTAGACCCTGTTAAAAGTCTTGAAAAACTTAGTTTTCTCCTTCCAGTTTGAGTTTAGATTTAATTTAGGATTCTTAGCATCTACCCAGATCTGTATTTTTCTGTCAAAAATCCTTGTTTATGAGTTTCTTTCAGCAAATTTCTCATCTCATCAATCTCCGTTAAGTTAATTGGGTGTTTTGAGTCTCTTTTTTGAGAAATTTTTAATTTGATTTCCTTTGGTCATTACTTGGAGGTTTATCTCAGTCTTTTCACAATTTTGCATCTTTTCACAATTGTGTCTGAGTTTTAATCGCCTTTGAGTGTTTTTATTTTTGAACTTTGGAACTCTCACCTGATTTTCTTTACTTACACTTGATTGGTTCTTAGATTACATTAGAATCATCTTATGTTTGAGAATTCTCTTGCATAGATCACATTTGCATAATTAGAATTCTCATTTTCAAAATATGAATGAAAAATGTGCATAGATTACATTTGCATACTTTTCAAGTGAATTGTGCATAGATTACAACTGCATAGTTTACATTCTAAAAAATCAATTGTAGATTTAGATCAATTTTATTTGATTTGAATTTAGATGTTTTTATGCTTGTTTTAAAAACACAAAAATAAAAAAATTGTTTTGGAATTGATTTGCATTAGTTTTTCTTGATGAAATTAGTGCATTAAAGAATTTGGTATATTTTCTCTTAGTGATCAATTTTTTGCATTGTTGGAAGTGAATGGAAAGTCTCTCCTTACTTTAGTTAGGATTCATCGAATTGAAAATATTACATTATCATATTCGATTGCATTTAGTTTTGGGTCGGGTCATAATACCATTGGATTCATATCCATTTACCCTTCTGAGTAATAACAACCTAAATAACACAGCGCTTAATTAAAATTCATCTAGTAATTTTTACATTTTTAGGGCTCTTTCCACCAATCTAGCTTAGGATTAGTGCTTTGGAATAGGTTGTAGTTAGCTTTCCAAAGAAACTAAAACAAACAAGTAGATAAATCTTGCGGTAGGAAATAAATCCAATTGTAACTGGTACATTCTGGGAAGCTTCTCTTAAAGGATTTAATCACGAGATCATGTCCAAACCTTTAAGACAATCAATTCTGTTTCATCGGGGAAGATAGAAGATCTACGAGCATTACAAACGGTAAACCTTAGATTAACCATTGTCGAGGAGCCTGGGGTCACTTTTTGGTAAACCTCGGATTGACCATGTCGAGGAGCCTTCAAGGGGATTGAGCTTTGTTACTCTACTCTTGCACGTAGAATCGGATCGTAGATTGTTCCCCCAGTTGTATTTTTTGTTGTTGGTAACCTTAGTGTCCATAAACTTAAGATTAATTCCTAAGGTGATGGTGAAGGAAAGATCTCACTGTACCTGGAGCAGACGTCGACTATACTCACTTCGACTCTCTAGGGGGTTCTCTTCACTCGAGATAGTTTTGTGAAGAAATTTGTGCCAGTCTGTTTCATTAAGCAGGTTGTTGGGGTAACCGTTCCAACCGCCATTTCTGCATTAAAATTCTATGATGTTGGATTTCATCACCAACTAGTGTTTTTAGTGCGGGAATCTACTGTTTGTGTGTGGTTTGACTCCTAGATTTGATAGCGTGTTTTAATTTGTTTTTTTTTACTTTTAGAGACCATAGGTGTGAATTGTGAATTTTAATTGTTAGGTGTGAATTGTGAATTGTTAATTTTAGTTTCAAATTGTTAATAAAATTCACTGAAGTTGAATATAATGGTAACTGTTCTAGAATTTACCAACCAAGGAACCCCTCTTAATGAGAATCCTAGTACTTTTCCTTGTTTTGTAAATGTTGGTCCTCCTTATATGGCAACTTTGTCATTACTTGGATTTACAATAGGTTTACTGATATGGTTATTTTCAACTTCGTTGGCCCCGAATACTCTAATTGTTCCACCTCAACCAGATGCTTCACCTCAACAGAGTTCACCATCTCAACATCACCAACCTTTTGTTGACCCTTTACCTTCTTCGCCTAATATTTCTTCCTCTTCGCTTGGTAAAAGCCTTGACGCTAGTAACCAGGTGGCTAAGAAGAAGAAGAAAGGGAAGAAGAAGAAGAAGAAGAAGGAGAATAAGAAAGAATTCAAGCAACCAACCATGGTTGTAAATGTTAGTAGTGTTGAGGAAACCTCCAACATGCATCATAAACCCAAATACCCTTGTAGGATTTGTAAGGGTGACCACTTCCTTATCAATTGTCCCGGTATTCCAAAGGTCTTGGAAGTATGGTCAGAAAAATCTCATCAACTTTTCGTTGATCCATCAACCAGTGATAGTCAGGTTCCTGGGAAAAAGGGTAAAGTTAGGTTTCCTTGTAAGTTATGCAAAGGGAGTCATCAAACTCACATTTTCCCTCACATGGATGAAGCCTCAAAATTATTGAAAAGCCTTACTGTTCCACAGCAAGAATTTCCAAGTGGTTACCGTAAAATTTCTCCCAACCTACCATCAACTAATGGAGTGATTGATCTAATTTCAAGTACATTCGATCCCACTCTTCCTTTGGAGAGTGAAACTCATATCACTCAGGTTGATGATCCATTAGTTGATCAAGTGGTCGATTCGATTTCACATTCGGTCGATCCCATTCTCCCTTTAGAGAGTGAACTTCATACCGCTCAGGTTCTTCTTATTACATCATATTCTTCTACGCTAGGGTGTGTTTCACCTGTTTTTACAGAACCCCCTCCAAATACTAAGGTCTTTTCCTTTGATTGGAATAGACTGACAGAACCCCGTCTTCCTTTCTCCATCCCTTTCCAAATCATTGTGAATTTTGGTGGTAGGGACATACACCGCACACAGGTAGATGAAGGTGCTTCTGTTAATATTTTATCCTTAACTACTTGGAAATATTTGGGTTCCCCTCAGCTTGTGCCTATTACATAGAATCTGAAAGCTTTTAACAGAACCATTAGTGAACCTTTAGGGATCCTTCCTAAGTTTTCTATTACTTTGGAAGGTAAAACTGTCTGTATTGATCTTATGGTAGTTCGAGGCCCCTTGGATTTCAATTTACTCCTTGGGTGAGACTATGTCTATGCAATGAAAGTTGTAGTATCGACACTCTTTTGCGTGATGTCTTTCCCTCATAATGGAAATATTGTGACTGTAGAGCAGATTTTGTTCCCTAGTATTGTTTCGACTACCAATAATATGACACCCCTAAATGTTCCTGATTCTAAATTGGTATCTACCCTACCACAGGTTAATTATGTGGCAACTTTTCCCATGTTTTCAATTACCGATGTAAGTGAGCCTCTCACTATTTGCTCGTCTTCCTTTGACTTAGATCCAGTAATTGACATGGAAAACTCTATGGGATTATTTGAACACAATGTTCTTATCCCTTTTGATTCCCTTGACATGTGTTCCTTCCAGAGAACTATTCTTCCTTTTGATGAAGACCTCTTGGAAGCCATGATCAAGGTGTGTCCATTGACATGTGTTTCTTCCAGTTGGAAGCCATGATCAAGTTTCCGAGGATAGTTCCTTTTACTGTGTCAACCTCGTTAAAAAATGAATCAGTGAGTGTGAAGATAGTTCCTTTTACAGTGTCAACCTCATTAAAAAATGAATCAGTTAGTCGAGAGCATAGTTCCTTTTCTTGTGTCAAGCTCTTTTAAAAAATGAAACAAGATTTCAAGAGGAAAGTTCTTTTCCTGTGTCAACCTCGTTAAAAAATGAAATAGATTCTTGAGGATAGTTCCTTTTACTGTGTCAACCTTGTTAAAAAATTAATCAGTTGGTCAGAGAACAGTTCCTGTTACTGATTCAACCTCGTTAAAAAATGAATCAGGTACGAGGATAGTTCCTTTTACTGTGTCAACCTCGTTAAAAAATGAATCAGTTGGTCAGAGGATAGTTCCTGTTACTGAGTCAACCTCGTTAAAAAATGAATCAGGTATCAGGACAGTTCTTTTCATGTGTCAACCTCATTAAAAAATTGAATCAGTAGGTAGATTGTAGATAGTATATTAATATATTAGAAATAAGTAGTTTTTGAGGATGGTTCTTGTTACTGAGTCAACCAAAAAAATCAATCAGGTATGAGGAAAGTTCCTTTTACTGTGTCAACCTCGTTAAAAATGAATCAGTGTATCAAGAGTAAAGTTCCTTTTACTGTGTCAACCTCGTTAAAAAATGAAACACGTTTCCATGAGCATAGTTCTTTTCCTATGTCAAGCTCGTTAAAAAATGAAACAAATCCTCCCCTAATTGAATCGAGTCTTTGACTAGATCTCGTAAATGTTAAGTTGTATATTTAGGTTAGTTATTTTAGTTTTTGCATAATTTTCTTATAGTTTTAGGTCAGGTCTTTCATATGATCTTGTAAATGAACCTTCATTCCATCCAGCTATTAATTACGAGAAGTGTACTTAGTTGAATGAAATGAAGCTGGGGGGGCATGTGCTCTAACAGTTATGCTTAGGGGACATCAAGCACAATTTTCTCTCTGTTTCAAGCTTGTGTAAAAATGAAACCACTCTGAAGCATAGTTTTTTCTCTGTTTCAAGATTTTGTAAAAATGAAACCTATCTTGAGTCAATTTTTGTTATTTTCAAGACTTGTTAAACTCATGAAAATCCCGAGATTATTTTTCTATATTTCATTCTCGTAAAACACATGAAAATTCCGAGTTCTTTCCATCTTTTCCTGCTCATAAATTAAATTGAAAGTCGACCACAGGAGTACATTTTTATCCCTTTTTCGAACTGATTAAAACTTACGAAAAAGAGAAAACCATGAGTACATTTTTATCCCTTTTCTCAAACTCGTTAAAACTTACGAAAAAGAGAAATCTTGAGTTCTCTTTTAAGCCCTTTTCAGACCCTTTAAAAATGAAAAGATTGCCGAGTACTTGACTATTCGAACTCGTTAAAGTAAATGAATGATTGTCCCTTCAGTATAAGTTTACCCCTTTTACGGACTGAAATGGAATATTTACGAAAAAAGTATACGTTGACTAATTATGGTCAATAGAGTTCTCTCCCGCATTATTTTATCCTTTTTCGAGCTCGAGAGACTAAATTTACAAAAAAGTACACCCATGGATTTTTCTTAAGTTTTTTCTTCTGACTCCCTAAAATTGAAAAACACCAATTTTCTCCTATACTATACTCGTTAAAATTTAATAGTAAAGGACCTGTTCAATTTTAAGAAGGAACGAACCACTCCTTCTTAGGGTTCGAATTCTAAACTAATTTGGACTCATTCGAAGGATGAGCTTATAAACAAGAAAATGTTATCCTCCTCAAGCTTGTCAAAAATAAAAAGGTACTTGCCAGAAATGGTGGGGGAAAAGAGAGAAAAACGAACCTGTTTGACACATTTTGATTATTTAGAAAGCCATTAACCACTCTTGAACACGACACTTTTGTTCACCTGGGTTGGGAAATCCTTTGCCTAAAATTTAATCAAACCATTTTGAAAGTCTTCAGCCGGTTTCTGGGTATTAGCTTTGGGTCAATTGTCACCAAGCCATCTGCAGTGTCGTTATGTGTTCAAGAGGATAGTTCAAACAAACCATTCATCTGCAAAATATTTGTCTTCCATTTTGACCATCCCTGAGTCAGTCCTTGCCAATATATTTCTTCAAAACTTGATATATGATTTCGTGTTGTGGGCTTGCCTATGACGGATCACTTTCTATCGGCGACAAATCATTATCGAGGAATTCGATCTAGAAATTGTCAGTACCTTGAAATCTGCATGCCTCAATGACAGGTTTCTCACCTTCAACGACGAGTTGCATCATTGACCTTCGATCGAATGATTCCGTGACATGTTCGACTTCAACTCATGTATTCACATTTCATGGATTGTACTAAGTACATTGAGGGCCATTTACATTACTGGTGGTTACTCTCACACTTGTTAACAGTTGACATTATTTACTGGTAATCAAGTGGTTTCTACCATGTTCTACTTCGACACATTTATTCACATGGATAGAATCGTACTGGTTCGAGAAATGAAAATCAAGACCCTGGATCTAGTTTCTACCATCGAGGCTATGAGGAATTTTGTTATTCATTTATACAGTGGAATATTCATAAACATATGGTTGCATCCATACTATCTCTACACATGTCTATATTGTTGATGTATTGAAAATTATTCCTATATCAGAACAATTTAAATCAGTTTTCTAGTTAGTTTTGATCTGAGTATGGGAAAGCCTACCTGAGCGATGATATTTTTACATATATATGTTTTGCATTTGTCAAACCAGGAGGTAAATCCTCAAATCAGAATATGTATTAGCTGAAGAATGCATATGTATTTATACATGGAGGTGAGGCTATTGGGATTCATCTCCCAATGACTCTTGGCCTTCCTTATTTCCTAATATTAAATAATATACAATATTACATGTGCACACCCATCCCATAGGATTAGGTGTCAACATTCCCCCCTTTAATCCGAAGGGATGTTGGTGAGTCCAAGCATCGATCTGAAATTTTCAAACTTTTCTCTTCTAAGTGCTTTGGTGAAGATGTCAGCAGTTTGCTCATTTGTGGAACAATGATGTAGATGGATGGTTTTGGCCTGAAAATGATGTCGAATTAGATGGTACTTTGTATTGATGTACTTTGTTCGATCATGGAACTTTGGGTTCTTGGCCAACTTTATTGCAGAAGTGTCGTCGATCATGAGTGGAGTGGAATACATTTGTTTCATCTACAAATATTCCAGGATCTTCCGGAGCCACACAATTTCTTTTGTTGCTTCAGCTGCTGCCACATATTCTGCCTCAGTCGTGGAATCTGCTGGAACTGACTGTTTGCGTGATCTCCATGAGACAACTCCTGATCCAAGACTCATGGTGTAACCTGTAGTAGACACCCATGTTTCTTTTTCGCCATCAAAGTTTGAATCAGAATATCTGATCAAGCTGAAGTCGCCTACCTGTGTATATTTGAGTCCAAAGTCTTGAGTCCCCTTCAAGTACCTTAACACTCTTTTTGCAGTAGACCAATGTCCTTCACAAGGTTTTTGCATGAACCTTGAGAGGATTCCAACAGCAAATGAAATGTCAGGTCTGGTGGTGGTCAAGTAGATAAGACTTCCTATAAGCTGTCTATACTTAGTTGCATCCTCAAATTCCTTCATTAATAGATGTGGCTTTAAGTTTTTGTTCCATTAGGAGTGGTTAAAGGATTCTGAGTCATCCATGCCAAATTGTTTCAGAGATCTCCAATGTACTTCTTTTGAAAAGAGATATGAATTTAGGATGTTGAATTACTTCAATACCCAAATAGTAATGAACATGACCCAAATACGTCATTTCCAAAACCTTTCTTCAACTCTTTCTTCATGGATGCAATATAGCTCTCATTGTTCCCTGTTATCAAAAGATCATCTACATATACCACAAGATATACAACTGTTTTTCCAACTTTCTTAACAAACAAAGTTGCATCATCAAGATCAAAATTTTTGAAGTCAAGTTTCAGAATATGCTCGGTCAATTTCTCATAGCAGGCTCGTGGTGCTTGCTTGAGGCCATACAAGGATTTTATAAGCTTGCAAACCTTGTGTTCTTGACCCTTTAGAACAAATCCTTCTGGCTGGGACATATAAACTTTCTCCTTTAGATCTCCATTCAAGAAGGCTATTTTTACATCCATTTGATGGACTTTCCATCCATTATGAGCTGCTAGAGCAAAGAGAGTCCAGATGGTGGTCCATTTTGCTGTGGGAGCAAAAGTTTCTTCATAATCGATTCCTTATTTTTGTGCAAAACATTTTGCCACAAGCCTGGCCTTGTGCTTGTCAAGTGAGCCATCTGCTTTGTACTTGTTCTTGTAGACCCACTTACAGCCAATTGGTTTTGTTCCAAAAGGCGGATCAACCAACTTCCAAGTGCCATTCTTTATCAAGGCATCATACTCGTTCTGCATCGCTTCTTTCCATTCATCATGAGAAGCGGCTTCTTTGAAGGAAGTTGGTTCATGATCTGTAGACAAACTCAATTCACAGTTATAAGAAATATCCATATCAACAAGAGAATCAAAATTATCTACATCACCTTCGATTTGTTGAGTGGAACTTCTTGTTCCTGTTTTTCCAACCTCATCAGAATGAACATTCTCTAGTGTCTTTGTCAGCCATTTGGGAGGACCTTTCTGAGATGGCCCAAGCTGGTCATTTGACTGAGTTGGGATTGATTCAAGATTCAATCTCCCAATTCTGTCAATCACATCATCCAATGTGTCATCTGTGGTTGTTTCTTCATGTAGGGGAGAGAGTGCTTCAGGACATGATTCCACAGTTTGATTCAATATCGGAATTCCCCCTTCAAGATGTGGAATCACGTTATCAAATTCTTGGAAAGACTTTGCATGTGTGAATCTATCCAGGCGATCAAGTTGCCGCTCAACAACCTTGTCACTCTTGGAAGATTCAAGAAATATGACATCTCTTGCTATTACAAATTTCTTATTTGCTTCATCATAGAGACGATATCCTTTGGAGGTATTGGAGTACCCCAAGAAGATACATTTTCTGCTTCTAGCACCAAGTTTTTTCCTTTAACCCTTGGGTATCAAGGCATAACAGGTGGACCCAAAGACCCTGAAATGATTTACCGAAGGAATGTGGCCATGCCACATTTCAAAAGGAGTTTTGTTTCTAATTGAACTTGAAGGACACCTATTCTTTATGTAAACAGCACATAGAACTGCATCAGCCCAAAACATCAATTTCACATTCTTGAAAAATAACATGGAGCGAACCATATTTAAGATAGTTCTGTTCATTCTTTCAGCTACACTGTTCTGTTGTGGATTATATGGCACAGTTGTTTGATGTTTGATTCCATGTTGACGAAGATAATTTTCAAATTCTTTTGAAGTGTATTATTTTCCATTATCAGTACGTAGAGAGCTAATATGTGT
Source organism: Pinus albicaulis (assembly GCA_034641835.2). Classification (NCBI taxonomy): domain Eukaryota; kingdom Viridiplantae; phylum Streptophyta; class Pinopsida; order Pinales; family Pinaceae; genus Pinus; species Pinus albicaulis. The sequence goes on from JAXQQM020076253.1 coordinate 73,134, forward strand.
TTGTGCATCATTTTCAATCCATGCATGAAAATTCTTGAAAGTTTGAAAAGCATCAGACTTATTCTTCAATAAGTAAATCCAACACATTCTGGTGTAGTCATCAATAAATGTCATCATGTATTTATTTCCATTTGCAGAAGAAATAGGCATAGGGCCACATAAATCTGAATGAACAAGCTCAAGTTTTCTATGTGCTCTGGAGTGTGAATCATGAAATGGCTGTTTGCTATGCTTTCCTAGAATACAAGCATCACATTCCTTAAGTTTTCTAGGAATTGTAGGCAGTCCATTAACACCATTTTTCTTCAACAAACGAAGGCTTTCATAGTTTAAGTGTTCAAATCTAGCATGCCATAAAAGACTTGATGGGAATGTACCTTCATCATGATGTGAACTGAATGCAAAGTTTTGAGCATGAGCAGATGAACCTTTCAGCTTCAAGAGTCTCCCTTCTTCTATTCCCTCCATGACAAGTGAGTGATATGATGCTTTTCTGACCTCTACCTTGCCATCAAAAAAGTGAATTGAGTGTCCTTGCTGCTGGATTTCGACCAGGGATAGCAAGTTTCTCTTCAACTCAAGGATGTATAGAAACTCATGTAGGATATGATCTGGAAGACCAGGCAGTTTAAGCCTGACTGTGCCAAGCCCTGATGGCTTGAGTTTGGATTTATCTACGAAATATACTACTCCATCAACTTTGTCAGTGAATTCTTCAAAAAAATCTTTTCTAAATGTCATGTGACATGTTGCTCCTGAATCTAGCAACCAATCATCTCTCCATGAAGTAAATGAAACATCAAATAAGTCTTCAGTTACTCCATTATTACAATGTGCTAGAACATAATGAGTGGATTCAGGTGCTTTACCTTTGTCTTTGTCATTATTTTTACCTTTGTCTTGATTTCTTTGCTGCTCAATTTTCTCCCAAGGTGTTCTGCATTTGGATGCATCATGTCCATCTCTATTGCAACGTGTGCAATGAAGATTGGATTTGTCAGATTGTCTGCCCCCCCTTTCTGTGAAGTTTCTTCTTCCTCTTCCTCTTCTGCCACCTCTTCCTCTGGATGAATCTGGAGCATGACCCTTTTCTCTATGTGCCAAGTATGTAGCCTCTTCAGAAGATGAAGGGACTGTCATCTTCCCAAAATCTTTCTCTCTTTCTGCAAACTTTTTCTCAAGTGTATCAAAGGTGATATGCTCAAGGTTCCCACTTGCTTGAAAAGACTCAAGATAATGTGAGTAAGTCGGATATAATGCCTTAACATATGCTATGAGAGGTATGTCCATTTTTACACTAGTGCTATCAATATCATGCATGATCGATCTAACTTCTGAAGCTAAGGCAAGGGGATCATCATTCTTCATTTCAAGACTGAACAACTTAATCATCAATTGAACATTTTCTAATTCTGAATGTGAGTCATAGAGTTCTTTTAGCTTGCTCAAGGCATCATAGGAATTTGAGAATGATGAAATGTGGCGACTCACCTCTTCATTTACGGAAGTTGCAATCAAGGCATAGGCATTGCAGTTCTTGTTTTCCCAAATGGCGAGCTCTTTGTATGAAGTGGGCTTGGCTGGTGGATTTCCTTCTTGTCCTTCACAGATTCCTCTCCACAACTCATTAAAAATGAGTGTGTGTTTAATCTTCCGAGACCATTCAAGATAGTTCTCTTTTCCGGAGAGAACCACCCCAACAATGGATATGAGAGAATGCATTAGTTTGCTGGAAAAAAATTCTTTGGAAGAGGAAAAAATTCTGCTAGAAAACTTTCAATTATGGAAATTTTCTCAATTAAAGGGGACAAAAACTATTTGCTGGAGAATATACTGAATTTAAAAGGACAAAAAAACTCTTTGCTAAAAACTGAATTCTGCATGAAAAAAATATATGTATTTTTTTGTTGTTTGGAGAAAAAAAAATTTGTATGGGAGGTCGATATGGAATGTTATGGGAGGGCGGTATTATAAAATGGAAGGGCGGTATTATGAATGTGAATGGTATTAAAAGAATAATGAATGGAGGGGCGGTATTATGGTGGGGCATGGTACATATATGTGACAGTGTATTCAAACTGCGTGGAGCAGACAGCAAATATATGTGACAGGTAAGTCGAGTAGGGAGATAAGGTTAATCGACAGCGCTGTGTTGCTTGGGCGGACAGGTTCCGACTGGGGTGTTCATAGGATGATCCTTGAAATGATAAAGTACTTCACTCTTCATATATGATAGACTTCATCTTCATATATTCCAGACTTCGCACTTTAGGGGGCAATCTGTTGCACTAAAAATTGTCACCTTGACATTCTGCTAACTGTATGAGCTCATTGTCACTCATACTTACCTCCTCTACAAGTCTTACAACCTCTAATCCTCATGTCAAGCCCTAAAAACAGGATAAAAACCCTACAAAACTCCAAAGCCCTGGGTACACAGGTAATGTGAATCTTACTTGCGTTCCAGAATGCAGTTTCTCTTGCAATGCCTGCGTACCCATGTCAAAGTCAAAAGGGCGAGAAAGTAAAGTGAAAAAGCTGATTTTTGGTCAATTCTAGAAGCTTCTAGATGATATTTTTTAGGGATGAGTACGCTCTTGTAAGGTTCATGCATCCCACACCTTAAGGAGCTAACCCCTTGATGTGAGGAGCTTATCCCTTTGAAGGGGGATTCTATCCCTTCATAGGTGGAACTGTAACCTCCTCTTTTGCACTATAAAAAGAGGCATAGGGCAGCCTCAAAGGGTTACAATGGAGAGATTAACAATTGAGGAGTTCAAGATTTAGTGTGTGATTGAGGTGAAGTGCTGTTGAGATTTAGACTCCTTTCTGCTAAGCTTTTGTGAGGAAAGATCACATACCTCTATCTGCTCCTGGAGGAAGGTGAAAGGCTTATAAAAGTAGAGGAAAATCCTGCTTCAGACCATGGGAAGGCCTGTTGAACATCAAGGCTAAGGTTGTAAGTTTCTTCTATTATTTCAAAGTTAATACAATTAATTTTGTTTTTCTCAATAAATTGTCGTTCGATTGTTTATTTCAATAAGCTGTCGTTTGATCGTTTATTTCATAGATTCCTTGATCACTATGATAGGTATTTTTTATAATTATTTGTTATACAGGTGCTATTTAATATTTTATTTTTTGTGATTGCAGGTCTTTAAAGACAACACTTTCAAGCGACAGAAGAACTATGGTTGCAAATAAGCGTTTGGATCTAAGGTAGGATCGACACCTTTATAGCATTTACTTGTAAAACAAATATATTTAGAGAAAGATAAACTTAGTTTTTCGTTTGTTGCTAGATTTTCTTTTGACACTAGGGAGATCGATATTGTCTGCAAGATCGATTTATCCGGCCAATAAGGCTAGAATGAAGCTGGAGCAGGTTGACAACAAATCGGTCCATTGGTTGTAATCTTCCCCTTCTACTCTTTAATAAAGATTGTTGTTCATTTTCCCATACATGTGTCTCCATTTCTTGTGAAATGTATTTTTGAATGATGTATTTATTTCATATCTAATCGATTTTATTTGAGTAAGATAAGTATATATCTTATATATTGCATGTTTTTTTTTTGTTCTCTGTTTGTGTTTGCAGGAATCGATCTAGAAACTTGAGTTGGATTGAGAGTGATGGTAGAAGGAGAAGGAGAAGTGAAAGAATCACAAGTAGGCTCCTTTACCATTTTGTATATCTTCTTGTTTTAGAGAAAGTGATAGTTATTCTTTCCTCTGTTGTTCTAATTGACAAACACCATACTTAGGGAATTTGGTTTATCTGTAGATCACAATTCTGCATAACAAAATGTTCATATTTCATGAAGTTGAAAACAAAATACTTGAGAAGATTTGAGGATGTATTTGGTGTTGTTTAAGAAATGAAAGAAGAATAAATCTTTTGACAAATTGTATATGGATAACTTGATGATGAAAGTAGCATCAGAATGATTGAGGAACCCAAATTTTTTTTTACTTATATTTGAAAGTTTATTACTAATTACGGTTTTTTTTTGTACATGTAAATCTCTCCATAAAAATTTTGAACACTCTGGAAGCATGCTTGGAAAAATGGATAAATATAACTTACAGTGATGGGGAGAGATGTAATATCCCAAAATAGGTATTTTCTACAACAATAAGAATATCTTAAGATATTATAAAGTTTTAGATGCAGCCATATAGCTCATAAAAGGTATTAAATCATATTTCCTTCAATAATATGTTCAGCAACAAGCATTATGATTCATTTCTTCAACCCAAAGTGGGGAAAAGCAACTATTTCAGCCCTAAAAACATTAATTTTAGAGATGTGTGTAAAACTAAGGGCAATGGACAGTGGGATCCCTTAGCTTAGGTCATATGGGACTTACATACCAAATTTGAGCTGAAAAAAATGACTCTAGCTATGTTGAATAGATCTCCCACTCCCGATATGGCTTAAAAATGCCCAAACCCCATGACTTGACTCAACATAAATTTATTGAAGCACATACTGCGTGATTTTTTGAAGGGTTTGAATACAAAATAGTTTTAATATCAGATATGGAGTTTATTACATGAAGGTATGAAGAAAAATGGAGATTCAACTCCTTTATACATCAAAGAGAATAACCCGGCAAGGGTTTCATGAGATACATTGTATAAAAGTGCAGATCTACAGATCTAGATCTGGAAATTGTAGTTTTACTACAGCACTGAATAAATATGGCTGGAATGTACAAGTACAAAAGAATAATACAATACAAGGCTTTTCCGGGAGAAGGGTTGGCCCTTCCTCCAAGGAATAAGCTCACAAGCAAGGGTTCAAACCCTGCTACTGCAACTCTCTGAAAAAGGACGCAGTTTCTGTAGTAAAATGCACATTTGATGATGGATAATGCTCTGGCCACATGCCAAGATCTGAAAATCAGCTCAAAGGCTTCCTCACTGATCTCCCAGAGAAAGAAAGGCTTCCTCCTCTGCAAAACTAGCTCCGGAAGTGATGTTGTGGATCCTCACTGCAACACCCTGCAACACAGCATTATTCTACTATAGAAATATTTTTGTAATAGAGGAGGATGCTTGGCCTCAAGCCTAGATGTGAGGAAAATCAGTACACTCCTTCAAGAGACCTATCAAGAAAGGAGAAGGATTCCTAAACAGGAAATCCTTATGCTAAACAACACTGCAGTCTCAACTAAACAACTAGAGAATGATCAATAATCTAAGCAAACCAAAATCAATAATACATCAAGCTAACCCCAATTGGATGATATCTCTCCCCTTATAAGCTTTGTGAGCTTCCTCACCTTGGGTCCCACCCATTAGGGTTTCCAACATCAAGTGATCCTCTTCCCTCCAAAACTGCGTTGTGAATCCATCAAGGCCACTCCTCTAACTGCGTTGTTTGACTGGATCAAAGATGATCTCTTCAACCTTATTCATCCCTTTTCACACTAATGTGTCTCCAAAATAGCTCTCACATGTTTGTCTAGGCTTATCCTTGTTTACATGGAGCTATTTGCAGAGATGATCTATTCCTCCTCATGAATGTAGTTGACTAAGTCAAACTTGACTAAATCAACATGATCCTCTTCCTGTTCATACATGGACAATGCAAAATATAGCTACTAGAATGTACCTCTTTTCATACCAAGAGGGTTTTATGCTAAAAAAATATAAGTATGGGTCTTTCTCCCCCATTTATTCATCTACTAAGTGATAAAAGCAATAATTAATATTCCAATTAGATGTAAGCTAATTTTGGAATATTACAAGAGATGAAGCATCTTATGCCAAGATGATTGGGAGGAAACCTATCCAACCTATCTGTTGATATATAGATCCTGAATATGGAGGGTGATGTTGGTCATGGAGCTTCGACCTTGGATACACACCCAAATCCATGGGTTGGTTGTAGTGCTTGAAAGCCTGATGGTACCTAGATTGGTTAAATCTTGAGTCCCCTTAGTCCTGCACAGATAGAAAACCCCGGTTAGGTATCTAGTCTGAAATGTTGAGTATGATATGAATATTCAGAGAGCATATAATTTTGAGATCTTCCATGTACCTATGTACATATGTAATTATGAATACATCCCTAGTTAAGAGGGAATGTTGAAGAATGTAACTAGTGTTGGTCTTCATAATTATATTTGAGTTATGATGTAATTTATTTGTCGAAAGAAAAAAACATTATTATTAAAGAAATTTACTTATTAAAGCATGGGTTTTATGCTTGGGTCAATTATTTTGGGTCAAAGCCTTTGTTGAAGGCTTCTAGGGTTTATGTCAAGTGTCCTAGTTCATGTCATAATGTAAAAGACCCTTCTGGGGCTTCTTTTTTCAAGAAAGAAAATTATTTTAATGTAAAATAGGTCAATTAGGCCTTCACCACCAATTCAACCTAACTAAGGGGAAAAAATCCTATATAAATACAACGATTTAACCTCATTTGTAGCACTCACTAATCTAGTTTGATTTGAAAATTTTGTGGCTAGAAAAATTATGAAATTCGAGGGAAGACGAGGGAAGTTCTAGAAAAGGAGAAGGATGAATCTATCAAGAAAAATAAGTAAAAATTATCTCTGTCTCTCTCTCTTTATCTCTCTCACATGTGAAAGGTTTTTGAACTACTGGAGGTGACGAAACTGTACTTCTCAAGTTAGCTGAAATTCTAAGTTGTTGGGGGGAAAAATCATGGATTGTTGCTGGGTTGTAGCAATTGTATATGAAGAGACTATTGAAGGTTGTTTAATTTCATTGGAAGTCTGAATTGGTGGAGGAGGAAGGTCTTTGGGTCTAAGGGCTTGGTCTATCTCAACTTGAATTTTCTACTGGAAGAGTTTGATTGGTTTTTCCCCTATAGAGGGGTTTTAGCCCTAGAAGAGTGCCTAGATATGGTGTCCTTCATATTCGTGTCATATTCATGTTTGTTGTTTGGTAATTTCTTTATGAAACTAGATAATATAAGAAAATAATAAATTTAGTGAGAACTCAAATATATCACAAGAAATTATCAACATCAGAAAATTGTTTTTCCTTTTTGATTTTCTAACACTTTGAAAAGTCAAGATTTGTGATATATGGAATCAAATGATCTCTCATAGAATTCTAAATGATACTTCTAGTTCTATATGTTATGTCGTCAACATAAATAAAAACTATAAGGACTTTACCTTGATCTAATTTTGTATAAATAGTAGGTTCATTATTGTTCCTACTGAACTCACTACTAAGAAAATATGAGCCAATTTGAATATACCAAGCTCTTGGAGCTTGCTTCAAGCGATACAAGGCTTTCTTCAACTTGTACATTTTGTTCTCCCAAACTTTTATTTCAAATCCTAGTGGTTAATCAACATATACCTCCTCCTCTAGTTTTCCATTCAAGAAAGGTGACTTGACATGAATTTGAAAAAATAGCCATTTATTTTGGGCTGCAATGGCTAACACTACATGAATAGTATCCAACCTTGCGACTGGAGTAAATGTTTCCCCATAGGCAATACTGGGTTGCTAGCAAATACTTTGGAAACCAACTTTTCCTTATATTTCTCTCAATTAAAATTTTCATCCAATTTTTCCATGTACACTCACAACACCAATTTTTTTTTTTTTTTTTTTAACTACTTGGAGATCAATAAGAATCCCATGTTTCATTCCTCTCAATAACACAATCTCTTCATTCATGGCTTATGCCCAATGCTCTTCTTTAATTTCTTCTTCAAACTTGGTAGGTTGATAGGATAATAAGGAAAATATTTCTTGTTGATGCATCTCATCACACTACTCATATATTTCGCTTAAGCTCCTTGTTCTCTGATTTGTCACTAGATATATTGACTCTCTACTAGAAGAAGGAATTTTTTCTTGTTTTTTCACTTGTAACCTTAGCCTTATTGTTGGGCGGACTTTCTTTTCTAAAATTTCCACTTGTTAAATTGTTGGGAAAATTAAATATCCTCTATCCACTACTTCATTCTCTTAATTACTGCAATATTTCTATTCCAATAATTTTAATTCTCTGCTTACCAAAAAAACTCTTTGTCACTGTATTATATAACTTATAGTCTTTGGAATTTTCACTATAGCTACTAAAAATTCATCTTTCATTTTTATCGTCAACTTTCCTCCTTAGATATTTTGGAATATGTGGATAGGCAATCAACTAAAAACTATAAAATGAGAAACACTTGTCTTTGTGCCAATCCATGCTTCTTGAGGCACTTTACCTTTCATGTTATTTGTTGGATATTTGTTCAATATGTAAACTAAACAAGCAAAAAATCAACACAAAAATCATTAGGAAAATTTATAGCTTTGAGCATTCTCACCACTGTGTTCATAATGTTTGATTATTTCATTTAGCTACTCCATTCGACTCTGGAGTATATCTGGTGGTGAAATGTCTTTTGATTCCCTATTGTCTACAAAATTTTGCAAACTTGTTTGAGGCATACTCTCCTCCTCCATCTAATCTCAACGCTTTTACATATTTTCCACTTTTCTTTTCTACAAAAACTTTAAAATATTTAAAATTTATGAATTCATCTAATTTTTTCTTGAGACAATACATCCAAAATTTCCTACTAAAATTATTAATAATTGATAGAAAATAGAAGCTTCCACCAATACATTGAGTTTGCATGGGTACACATGGATATGTGTGGAAAGGTTCTATAATATCTTGGCTTTGCATGAGGCTTATCAAAAAATATAAGTTTAATGCTTTCTGTTATAGCCTAAATCTACCTTAGGCTGAAGGAAGGCAGAGTTCAGGGTAACATCAAACCATGCTTAATCTGGTAGCTAGCCCTACCAGATCGGGAGAGGGCTCTCTCCTTGTCAATCTCAGCAAAAATAATCAATGGGGCTTGATATGACTTGAAATAAAAGCTAATTTTAGGCTAGGTATATAGGTAAAAGAGTTTGACTTTGATTTTGGGGGTTTTTTTGGAATCAGAGGGAAAGACAGATTTTGGGTCCGGGGATGAGGCCTAGTTTTTGCAGAGTTCTGAATGGGGCAAGGAAGGCAATTGTTTTGATGATTGGATTAAATGAATGGATAGTTTAGACTGAGGAGGAGCTGAAGAGGGCAAGAGGATTTCAAGAATCCTCTTCAAATAGATGAAAACATGGAAAATTAAACAAAACTCAAGGTAGAGCAAAGCAATCTAATGAATTCCACCTTTATCAGTCATTTGTTTAATTTAAGAAGAAAGGAGAAGTGAAATGATACACATAAAACATCAATGAAATTACAATCACATAGAGAAATACACCATCAAAACACACAGCCACATGGATCCCAAAGAGTGCTGCAAACCCTGGTGTATTCCTTTGCCAAAATGCAGAGATGAAATGTACAATGAAGCTCTAAGCAATCCCAAGTGTCCAACCTCTGCTAATGACTGAAAAATTACAAGATAAAGAAAATCCTAACTCATTCCCATGCCTCTAGGGGTCTAGCTCACCATTCTAGGAGCTTTTTCAACAAGATCTAAACTAAGAAATGGAAAATAGGCAATGAAACAAATTGCCTCTATAAGATAGTAAACTGATTCATTCAGTTACATTTTAATTTTTGGTAAATGAATTTACTTGAATGAGTAAAAATGTGCCAAAATTACATCAAAGTCATGAAATTACATCAAGTTACATCAAGAGCTATACATATGAGGATAAAAAAGTCAAACTGGCCAAAACTAGGCGAAAATCTGAACTGCTGAGTGAAAATTAGGCCAAATTTCCCAATGCGCCGCGCCTGGAATCTCTATGCATCTTACCGAAGTCCCAATTGAGCGCAGTATAGTTCGTTGGAAATCTATACCTGTCTACTTTCCAACCCAAGTGGAATTTCTGAATTTGGTTGTCATTTTCCCCTCCAAAAATCAAATCTCCCAACATTGCTTCCTGTGTGTCCAAAAAGTGGCAGAAAGACCATTTTTAAGGTGTTTTTGACCCTTTAGGCAACCCAAAAATTGTCAAAATCCTTAGGTAATGGGTATGCATGCATAAATTTGGATGAAAAATCCAGAAATACAAAGTTTTCTTCAATAGGGGTTGCAAATTATAAGTGCACGCCAAGTGGCGCTACGTGTCGGGCAGAAAAATATGTGTTAAGGCCAAAAAAATCAAAATTGACAAAAAGTTTCCCATATTTCTTGAAATTTGGGCTGAATGTCCACCATCAAGTGCTATGCTGAGTCAAAGAAGCTTTGGCCAAAATTTGGAGTCTATCATGCCTTTTGCGGCGCTTTAGTGCCCTCTTGGTGCATGCAATTCAGTTGTAGAGTCACTCTCTTGGTCATAAGAAGTATTCGTCTCCATGAGAATTTCCAAGGTCTGTGTTATCTTGTATGATAATGAGAGCTTTGGTGTTTTTATTTGATTGCCAAATATATGTCAAATGGGAGGGAATATGGAGGAATGGGGTAATGAAAGTGATAGGCTATAATCAGGTGAAATGGGGAATGGGAATGATAGGAAATGAAATGACTTTAGGGATAGGGAGATAGGCTTAGGAATGACTGTATTGATGAGATAATAGTGAGGGGAAGGGAAAAAAAAGGTGATGGGAATAGAATGATTGACACCAAGACAAGTTTAAAACCCTAAGGAAGCACTTCTCAATCAAGATAATAGGGTTTAGTTTTGTACTCAAATTTTCATAACCAATCTCATAATCAACACCAAGCACGAGTTATGAGCAATAGAGGAGTGGCTTTGAATTGCTTGAGCATGGAGCAACCGAGCAAATTTGATGTTTGGAGAAAAATGGCAAAATTTTGATGTTTCGGCCCAATGTGCCGTGCAAGTAACCCAATGCGCCGCGCCCCTCCAATGCGTCGCGCCAGTGTATTTTTTACACTGTGGAGGCCGTCCCAATGCGCCGCGCCTGCCCAGTGCGTCGCGACACTCAGCCTATGCGCCACACACCCAAATTTGCTTAGTTTTTATTCAAACTTGCTCTTTTCCTTCAACATGACTTTCTCTTGTTTCAATCTTTCTCTTTTGATCGCAAATAATATTTTTTTGAACATGACCAATGACTTATATACAGAAAAATTTGATTTTTATTTCATAAAACTCACTTTTGTAATGTTGCAAACTTTGACACTTTCCAAGAAAGTCTGTTTTGCTTCATTTTTTCTTTTGCAACTGAATGATGTCCTTTCTGTCTGTTCTGCAGGGAATGGATGACATGGAACTTTTGCAAAGGCGACCAAGGCTGCGAATGGAGTACTATTACAACTGAAAAACTTGAAAATTACATTGGATTTATTACATACAGATGAAATAGACAATTTTTCTTCAAAACAGAGTTTTGAAGAAAAATCATTATCAAGCATTATGATGATGAAATTTTTGCACTGAAACCTTATTTCGAACCTCCTCATGTGCCTGTTAGCCATTATTAGACATTTTAAGACCTGATTACTAAAACCCTAGACCTAATGAGACTAAAAAACTCTAAAATGACTCTTTTCCAACTAGGAGACCTAACATGACTGTACATGATTTTAATGAACAAGAATAAGCCAGCAGGTACAAGACATGAGGGATATGAGTGACAAGACCCTACTGTCAGATGATCCATGCTCCTAATGGAATGCAGCTGAATGAACTGAGTGAGACACCTAAAATGAAATGTAACAAGAGAAATTTGATCTCTGACGGAGGGATGAAGATACCGACTCTAACACTTTCCAAGGATGTAATTTTCACAAGCGATGCTTTTCTCATTCAGTATGGGAAATCCTCTAACCATTGATTATTTATACGATATATTAAGACTCCTAAAAGGTAAGTGAACATATATGCGATGCCACAACCAAGTCCCATCTATTCTTGAGGCATTTTGTGTGTATGACTCAAACATGTTTACACTTGTCAAATTTAACAGGAACATTATATTATTGGTCATATGAACCTTTGTAACATGTATTATACTAGGTGACTTATCTAAGATAGTGGATTTGGAGTCTTCAAATATGAAATCATAACCAAGATTACTCAACTAGTCATTAATTCATAAGTTATGTTTGAGATTTGATAAATATATTTCCTAAAATTTTGTTTAGTCCTAACATATAAAACAACTTTGCCTATTTCCTTCAAATGATGATCATATTCTAGAGTAATTTCAGATTAAGAAAAACTATCAATACTAGAAAACAATTTTTTATTACCTCTCATATGATTGTTGCAACTACTGCTCAACAACCATACGTCCTTGATTTTCATTTCTTTAGTGATTTGAAGCAAGACGAACATTAACTTAGATGTCCCTTCTTCAGCATTGGGGACATGTGCTCTATCCCTATTTAGATCTAACTTCTTATTCCTACATTCATTTTCATAGTAACCATATTTATTTCAGTAATAAATTGTACCTTGAACTTTTCTACCCATCTTGTACATCTCCCTCTTTGATTATCAGAGTGTTAGGGCTGATCCAATTGTCCTGACTACTCTAGTGCATTTTTTCCTTATTAATGATTATCATGACCTCTTTGACCTCTACCTTTGCTTCCTTAACCTCTACCATTTCTAATGGACACCCAAGTCTTGAAAAGAAGTTCAAAGGACTCATTTTCCATGATGATGCTTGATTCATGGGAGAAGAGACATCCCATCAATTCTTCTACTGCCAGTTTGGACAAGTCTTTGGATCTTCTATAGAAATAAAAACCATCTCAAAATTCTTAGGTAGAATTCTAAGAAATTTATCCACAATTATTTATCATCAACCATATATCCATGAGTTTTGACTTGGTTCACAACTCCAATCACTCTAGTCATTAACTAGTCAATTTTATCATTTCCCTTCATCTTCAATGTTTCAAACTCTCTCCTAAGGGTTTGAAGCTTCATAGTATTCAATTTGACATTACGCCGATATGCAAATGGTAGAACATGCCAGACTTGCTTTGCATTTGTTCCTCCCAAAATCTTGGGAAAATTTTCCTCATCCACTAAAATTAGGATAAAAAACTTCGCCCTATTTTTTTTCTCTATTCTTTAATTTTTTTTGGTTATTATACATGTCTTGCAAAGTTGCTTCATCTTTCCATGTAAAGTAATTCTCAATTTCTTCCCAATGTTCATGTAATTGTGAGAAGCTCTTCATTATTATGAACCAAAAATCATAGTTCTTTCAAACAAAAATAGGCTCTTATAGCTATGCCAAATTACTTGTAGAAATCATAAGAAAATATCTTGTAATTCCAATAAAAAAATATCTTTAATATCCTCACAAGTACAACTAATTTTTTTATTCAATACTTAATTACTCAAGATTTTTATTTTTTTTTCATGACAAAAATAAGAAAAAACCTCTTTTCCCAATATATAAAATTATTTTTCCTTTTTTGAAACAAATCAAGCCTCTTTTAATTCATTATCTCTCTTTTTCACCAATAAAAAAATTATGGAAATTCTTTTCACCAACAAAGAAATATTATTTTTGTAAATAATAAAATGTTATCTCGGATCAAAATTTTCACCATATGTGAAAATATAAGTTGTAGAAATTATATAACTAATGTGTTATATATCTAATATTCTCCTGATCATACACTATTTTACTTCATGCACAATATAGAATCTATTCCACCATTGATCATCACATGCGGAAATTAACGCAATTGCAAAGCACACATGAAACCATAAAAATTCACACACATTAACACAGTGTTTTTACGGGAAATCCTGAAGCTAAAAACCCCAACTATCTGTATATAATATATGTCATAGAGATCATGTAAAAATCCTCATACAAAGTTGAACATGTTAAGCTCTCATTACAATACAATTGCTACACACTAATGAGGTCTGATCTAGCAAATCCATGCATCGATCTCTGCCACCTGCTATCCTGCCTCTATTGCGCAATCCCTAATAAATAATGGCTTTGAATGAAATCAAATCCACCTGGCTTTGTTAAGCCCCTATATTAATAGTGTGGTCCCTTATTATGTTAGTCTAACCCCACTTATTGTTATTAGTGTACCCCTGTAACCCCCATATTGTTATTATTGTGCCCTTGCATTATTATTGTTAGGTCGGCTAGGATTACATTGTGGCCCCACTAGGATTATATTGTGCCCCCATGGACTCCTATATATAGAAGGAGGTTTTGTTCATTTGTATCATCCAAGAATTGTTCATTTATGTAATGTATTGGAGGTTGCCCCCTCGAAGTGGCTCATTTCTAAGGCGTTTATATCTCTTTTCTTCTCTTTTTGATTTGGTTACACAACATTTGGTATCAGAGCTTTGGGATTCTAGGGTTTCGCTGCTCCAAACAGGTCATCGTGGCATTTTCGCTATAACTTTTTTTTCTACGAAGCTTCAGAAGCTGAAATTTCAAGGGTGCGAAGCTGAAATCTTGAGGAAGGTTTTCTAAAAATTTCAGATCTTGGTTCACAATATTTGAGGAGATATCATCTGTGGAAGTTAGGTATTTTTTCAGGCTCATAAACAGGTCATCGTGGAATTTGCGCTATAAATTTTTTTGTACGAAGGTTAAGAGTCTGAAATTCATATGGTGCGAAGCTGAAATCCTGAGGAAGTTTGTCTAAAAATTTCAGATCTTGGTTCATAATGTTGAGAGATATCATCTGTGGAAGTTAGGTATTTTCGGAGATATATCCTTGGTCCTTCGTGGCATTTGCGCTATAAAAAATTTTCTACGAAGGTTCAGAATCTGAAATTCATATGGTGCAAAGCTGAAATCCTGAAGAAATTCTTCAAAAAATTTCAGAGCTTGGTTCGCAATATTTTTGGAGATATGATCTGTGGAAGGTAGTGCTTTTTCAGGCTCCTGAATTTCATCTCAAAGAGGTGATCGTGGGAAAACTTCAATAACTCTCTCTCTGGGAATTGGATTGAAGTGCCGTAAAAATTGGTCGCAAGTACACAGACGGAAGTTTCTGGGCTATCAATTTCAGAGACAAAGGACAAAACAGTGACACGTGGCAAGTCGTACAAGTTCGCTCTACTAAACCAGTCCAGAATTAGGTCATTGTGGGAGATTGGACACAACTTTGTCTTGGAGAATCCAAATCAGGTCAGACCTGTGGCATTTGAAAGAAGCTTCAGAGATCTACTACAAGGCTGAATTTCAGATATAGAAGATTTTCAACTACAGAGATAATTCAATTTCAATATCGAGCTCCTAAAAGATAGTAAAAGGTGTGTATTTTTTTCCGAATTGCATAAGTCTTGTTTGAAGAATCAAGTTGAATTGATTCAAAGGGCATCTTGTAGAATAGATATCAATATTGGATTCTAAAATGGCCCCTAAAAAGAATTCAACACCCATCAAGCCTTTAAAAGAAAACTATACTATAGCCTTGAAGAGGAAGAGTTGCGATTATGAGATATCAAAATTACGGTACCAAGTGCAACAAATTTCGATCTTACGAAGAGCAATTGAAGATGAAATAGATGGTTTAAAAGCAGAAATGGAGGCTAAGTTGGATGGTTTGAAGGATAAAATAATAGCTAATATGGATGATAAATTAGTGGAATATGACATCGAGCATCAACGACAAGTTCTCCAACTCTCAAAGGATAACCTAACCTTGGTGCAAAAACAAATGATACAACCGGAAGATCAACATCGCATCAAAAGAAGTTCTGAAGGAGTCACAGAAACAAGAACGCGACAAGTACAATCAATTTCATATTTTCTCAGCAAGTGGAAGAACTTTCCTGGAGAAGATTCCACATGGGAGGATGAGAATTTTATACAGAAGCATCAAGAAATAATCAAGCGTTGAGGACAACACTTGTTTGAAGGAGAGGGGCATGTTAAGCCCCTATATTAATAGTGTGGTCCCTTATTATGTTAGTCTAACCTCACTTATTGTTATTAGTGTACCCCTGTAACCCCCATATTGTTATTATTGTGCCCTTGCATTATTATTGTTAGGTCGGCTAGGATTACATTGTGGCCCCACTAGGATTATATTGTGCCCCCATGGACTCCTATATATAGAAGGAGGTTTTATTCATTTGTATCATCCAAGAATTGTTCATTCATGTAATGTATTGGAGGTTGCCCCCTCGAAGTGGCTCATTTCTAAGGCGTGAATATCTCTTTTCTTCTCTCTTTGGAGCTGGTTACACAACAGGCTTGCACTACGCAATCCTCATTGGCATCTCCACTTAGTGTTGGATGCAAACCATGCATCACTATAGTCACAACTGATAGTCACACTTACTCTTTCACCTACCTCTCCACTGGTCTCCACTGAAACTGTCCATGCACTGTAGTTAACTGATGTATTCTTCAGTTGATTAATGAGTTATTAATTAGTGAATTAATTATTAATTAATTCACACCACTCTCACTAGAGTATCAATTAATTAGACTAGATACAACTAGCTCAACTATGTCTAACTGAGTTAAACTGAACACAACTCCACCAACTACTTCTACAACTATACCAAACTCTGTCACATGAGTTCTAACTGAAGTCCTCCATCCAATAGCTCCAATAAACCCTCAGCATATCGTAATTTGTTCTGTAAGCTCCTGTGCCACATCTGTACACTTAACTGAAGTGCTCCAAGAGAATAAGATAATGTTTAGAGTCCAAATATTATTCAGAGCTAATAATATTCGACATATCTATTTTTAGACTGGCAATCTAAAAATGGATTCCGCCCAATATGTCTAAAAATAGAATTCCATCTATTTTTCCAACTTTACCAACCATCCATAATAGGATCCTGCAACTCATAGAATATGATCGACATGTCTAAAAATAGACTTTGCGCCAAAAATAGCCTGCGGGCCCACTTAGTGAAGGCGACTCTTTTCACTAAGCTCATCATCTTTTTGAATCTCAACACTCCCTCTCAATAAGATAGGGATTATTTTCCACCCCGATCCTGTCTCTATGGTATTCAAATTTCCTCCTGGTGAGCGCCTTTGTCAGAATATCAGCATCCTGATCCTTCGTAGGAATGTAATATAGTAATATGATCTTCCGCTGCACACAATCTCTGATACGATGGTACCGGATGTCAATATGTTTATATCTATCATGAAATAATATATTAACCGAGAGTTTAATGCAACTTTGATTATCACAATATATCACAATAGGATCTAAGTGTGAACCGAACAACCCAACTAGGATCTTCCTCATCCATATAGCCTCGCATGCAGCCAAACTTGCTGCCATGTACTCAGCCTCCGCTGAACTGAGTGCCATGGATCTATGTTTACTACTGTATGAAGAAACTACTGTAGAACTGATACTGAAAATCCCTCAAGATGTGTTATTTCTGTCCGTTGGGCTCCCTGCCCAATCTGCATCTATGAAGCCATGCAGCTTCACCTCATCCGACTGTCTGTACCAAAGTCCATATCTCGATGTGCCTCTGAGATACCTGAGAACATGCTTGCCTACCTTCCAAAATATCTTGGTAGGCTTAACCATAGCTTGCGAAAGCTGGTTAACAACATAGCATATGTCCATTCATGTATTGACCAAATACATGAGAGAACCAACCAACTGTCAATAAACAGTGGCATCCACTACCTCTGCCGATGTAGCATCCTCTTTCCTCCAACAACTAGGAAGAGGAGTGTCAGTAGGCTTGCAGCCTTGCATGTTGAACTTCTCTAGTATCTCCCAGGCATACTTGCCTTGAGACACAAACATTCCACCCTTCCGCTACCAAATTTCCAATCCCAGGAAACAACGAAGGAGGCCCAAGTCCTTCATCTCAAACTCCTTTGCAAGATCAGCCTTGCATGAGAGTATCAACTGTTCATCACCTGTCAATATCAAATCATCTACATAAAGTACAATGATCAGCAACTTACCCTCCACCACAATTTGGTATAGGTTTGGATCCGCCTCACTCTTGGTGAATCCAAGTTTGATGAAATAACTGTCTATCTGTGTGTACCAAGCACAAGGTGCTTGTTTCAGCCCATACAGCGCTCTCTTGAGCCTGCACACATGCGACTCAGTGCTAAATATTTCGAAACCTTCAGGCTACTCTATGTACACCTCCTCCTCAATGACTCCATTGAGGAATGCAGTCTTTGCATCCATCTGATGAATGTGCCAACCCATCTACATTGAGAGAGCCAGGATGCTCTGTATGGAATAATACCTTGCAACAGGTGCAAACATTTCGTCATAGTCGATCACCTCAATCTGTGAGAAGCCCCGAGCAACAAATCTTGCCTTGTACTTCTCGACGTTCTCGTCAGCAGCTTACTTCACTTTGTAGATCCATCTCGAAACTACCACTGATTTCCATTCCAGCCTTGGGACAATCTCCCATAAACTGTTTCTGACAATTGAATCATACTCTTCCACCATGGCATCTACCCATGCAGGGTCCTCCACAGCTTCCTCGAAAGAGGATGGCTATGTCACGATACACTTTCTCATCAGAGCCATGTATCTAGTATATCGGTTAGGTGACTGTCTCTATCTGCATTGTGATGTAGGTGCTCCTACATTTTGCACTGCATCAAGATTCAGTCACTCAACTTCTGTTGTGCGCTTCCGCCCTCTGATGTTTGGCGTTGCATGAGTGGTTTCTTCCACTCCATGAACCTCCTCTTGTGGCTGATCCACATCCTGAGGCTCATCCTTAGGAACTAATAGCTCCTCATCTGCATGCAAGTGTAGCTCCCTCTCAAGTGAACACTTCATGGCTTTCTCCTCATGAAATTTGATATCCTTTCGCACAACATTCTTCTGACTGTCTGGAAAATACACACGATAGTTGTGGGGTGTATTTGTGTACCCCACAAATATCCCAACCTCTGCGGTCGACTCCAGCTTCTTCCTGGCATCCTTCATCACATGAATGTAAACAGGTGAGCCAAAAGTCTTCAAATGAGAAATATCAGGCTTCTTACTAGAAAATGCCTCTTCGGGTGTACTCATGCCAAGTACTCTATGAGGACAACGGTTTTGCACATAAACCGTAGTATTGCATGCCTCTACCCAAAAGTGTATGGAAAGGCCCTGATCATGCAACATCGCCCATGCAACACCGACGATTGTTCTGTTCTTCCGCTCCGTGACCCCATTCTGCTAGGGGTTATGAGGCGCTATGAGCTCTCTTCGAATTCCTTCTGCACTGCAAAAGTCCTTGAATTTTCCAAATATGAATTTACCACCATTATCACTCCTTCGAGCCTTCACCTACTTCCCCGACTCTTTCTCAACTAGTGCCTTGAACTCACAGAACTTTGAGTATGTCTCGCTCTTCTTCTGCATGAAGAAGATCCATCACTTATGAGAAAATTCATCAACAAATATCACATAATACCTATGCTTTGTTGTCGAAGCTACTGAGAAAGGTCCACACACGTCTGTGTGAATTCTCTCAAGGATCGTCGTGGTGCAACTATCCTTCTAATGAAAGGTGGCTTTCACAAATTTTCCCAAAGTACATCTCGTGCACTAATCTATCTGCACAAGTGTACCCTTGGGAAGCCTGGTAGAAATCTGCTGCAAAATTTTCAAAGTGCCATGGTGAAGATGGCCTAATCTCCTGTGCCACAATTCACCCTCATCCCAGCTCACCACTCCTTCTGCTTTGCCTACCATTACTGCGCAGCCATATACCAGCAATTGATAAATGTTCTTAACTCAAACACCTATCCTTCGGGTTTCACCAGTTGCCTTACTGCGCAGGAAATCCTTTCCTTCGCTAAAGACAACATCATATCCCTTGTCTTACAACATAGCCACTGAGATCAGATTCTTCTTCAATCCTGGAACATGCATGACATCCTTCAATATGAAAGGTTTACCAGACTCCCTCTCAAAGGAAATGGTCCCGATACCAGTCGCACTGTATCTACCATCATCGCCCATCTCGATGTGCAATCCAAGATCCTTCTCATCCAGATCACTGAACAAATATTTGTCTCCGGTCATATGAAAAGACACACCACTGTCAAGAAACCACACTGATCCCATCACACTTGAAACCAAGCATGCGATTAGTGAAAAATATAGCTCAAAATGTGAGGCTAAGGCCTCTCTAGCTGCAGATCCAGCAGCCTGCTTATTTTTCTTCTTCTGTAGACAATTAGTGGCGTAATGTCCATGTTGGTGACAGTGAAAGAACTTTACCTTGGACATGTCCTACTTCTTGCCTTTCACACCAGATTGAAAAGGATTTTTCTTTCCCTTCCATTTCCTTGCTTTGGTAGCCAAAGTGAAATTTTCTTCTTCTTCATTCTTTGATGAAGATCCATCCCTAGTACCCCGCCTTATCTCCTCCTACACAAGATCCGACCAAAGTCACTCCCATCCTGCCAGTTTCTCCCGACCATTGACAAAGTTCTCATAGGAATGCCAACTCTTCGGAAGACCAAGGAGAGCCAAGCTCACCAAGTCCTCTTCATCTACAGTAACCCCCACACTTCCCATCTCATCCCTGCACTGGAAAAACTTCATGAGGTACTTGGGTATACTTTCGCCTTTCTACATTTTTATTTTTCTGAGCTTGTCTTTAAGCTCCAACTTCCGTTGGTCACTTCTACTTTGGAAAAAGTCTGTCAAAGATTTCCACATCAAGAATGGAGAATATTTACCATGAAGGATGGAAACTTTGTGATCCTTCACACCTTCCAACAGAATCCTTCGACATTTTTTTGTCTTCTTTTGCCATGCGTCAAGTGCGGTAGCATCACTAGAAGTAGGTTTTGGAATTTCTGCATCTATGAACTCATTCAACCCATTATCATCCAGCACTACCTCCATCCTGTCCATCCATGCAATATAATTCGAGCTAGCCTCAAGGGCATACTCCAATCGCAATCCGTTGAAAGACATCTCAACTTCGACACAAAGAAAACACTGCAGCAAATTCGAATTCCACCAACACAAAACTCAACCGCTTCAATAATTGCAATTTCTCTGATCAATATCTCTCCGATACCATGTATAAATTATATAACTAATGCGTTATATATCTAATATTCTCCTTATCATACACTATTTGACTTCATGCACAATACAAAATCTATTCCACCATTGATCATCACATGCGGAAATTAACACAATTGCAAAGCACACATGAAGCCATAAAAATTCACACACATTAACACAATGTTTTTATGGGAAAGCCTGAAGATAAAAACCCCAACTATCTGTATATAATATATGTCATAGAGATTGTTGGGTGAAACTATTGTTGTTTAATTCCGTTGTAGTACTTGCCCAACCATTTAATTTGTCAATATGAGGTTCGTAAGCTTACGAAGCACATGCACTGTATATGCAGGACCGAAGTGGAACTAATCTAATCTAAATTGCTGAAATCAAATTAATCTAGGAAAGCAAGAAATTGCATAAAGGAAAAGCAATACAACATGTGAAGAGCTGAATGACAAACAACATATGTGAGCTCACAACAATAAAGCTATCTCAAATTACATTACCAGAATCAAATGACAAACCATGAAAGCATACAATAAAAGAATATGAATCACAGTTAAGAATCCCCCTCACCTAATTACAAAACTATCTCTTAAAGCTAATCTAATGAACTTATGAACTTATGAACTCCTGAGCTAATAAAAATGAAGAGAGAGCACTCTCTTATATACATGAAGAAGCTAACCATCTCATTCAACCACTCTCAACTACTTTCCCATTATTACAAGACATGATCCTTTGAATCCTCCACACATCTCTCACATATCTTGAATAAGACATGCCAACCAAATCCTCCACGATCTTCTCCTTAGGAATAGGCTTGAATAATTATCTCCTTAATATGGTGGAGGAGATATTCCAGAAGTTTAGAATTAATCCTTCACATTTCTCCTACACATTACAAAGCTCACACATTCTTGAGATATATATAAAAACATGTATATTTTCTAATATTAATCATAAATTCACTTATAATACAAAAATGAATAAAGTGGAAAATACGAAGGTGAAACCCAAATGTATTTATGGAAATGATATAATGAAAGGTTAATGGGATGAAAATATGTAAGGAATAGTGAAGGGAAAGGTGGATGGAAATACGACATTTCTAAGTCCCAACATCCCCCCTAACTGAACTTGTTGCATGTCCTCATGCAACCATGCATGGATCTCTTTTAAGAACGTTTGGCATCTGAACTTTGACTTTGCATGATGATGAATGTTTCCAGGATATGTGAAGGATATGAGTAACAGCTTACATTTTATTATGGTTGGTTCTTGTGTGACAACCATGAATACAAAGAATGCTGGTTCTTGTGTTAACAACATTCATTTTGTTTTCCGTTCTGTTTTCTTATGGTTGGTTCTTGTGTGACAACCATGAATACAAAGAATTTTGGTTCTTGTGTCAACAACATTCATTTCATTTTCTGTTCTCTTTTCTGCAATAATAATGTAAACACTCACTGGAAATCATAAGCTATCAATGTGCATAAGAAAGCCCTTTTGTAATATTCATGAAGCATGCCAATATGTATATTAATGCGTATGAAGCAAAGTGCAACAAAGTATCGTTGGAAAAGAAATGTTGGTGAATGGTAAATAAGAAAAAAAATGGAGTGATAGTGGTGGAGAAATGGAATCATGGTAGTGAATATGTAGTGAATGTAGTCCCCCCCCCAACTGAATTGGTTGCATGTCCTCATGCAACTTGGCGTGGGTCATGAAAGGAAATGGAGCATGATGAGGGAATTTTCCAAAATATTCAGGTTAGCATATAAGGAATTGCATGATTAAAGATTAGAAAACAACATACTTCCACTTAACCAAGAATGATGAAATATGCAATAGGAATGTAGCTGCTGCTGCTGCTGAATCATGAAAATGTGATTGGTGTTGTAGCTGCAACTGCTGTAACTGCTAGATCAGAGAATATGTGACTGCGGCTGTTAGAACATGGAAGGTTTTACTGCAGCAAAACCTTCCATGTTCTAACAGCCGTAGGATCATGCAAATGTAACTGTGAATGTTGATGCTGCTGTAACTGGAACCTGGGAAATGAAGGAATCTGAACTGTTGATGCTGAATCATGGAAAAGATAAAGGCTGAAATTGGAACTGTGGTACTCTCATAGATCAGAATTCATGCTGCTGTAACTGCTGAGGGAGTCGTGAAAAAGTGTATAGTCTTCATCTGCTACAAAACTGATGGTACAAGTCTAATCATGCGAAAGAATGTGCTGATGTCGAGCATGAAGAGAAATCATTGGATTACCGGCCATTGATGAATGCCGTTAACCAATGCGAGGCAAACTCACCATTGATGTCAATGAGTGCCAAGGTACCCGAGTACATCTTGCGAAATGCGAATAAAGGGGTTGACGTCGAGCCATTTGCAAGATCTGACGATCAAGGGACATTGATGTATTCCCATGATTGTCAGCGAGAGAACTTGCCATTAAGGCATGCAAGTCTCAAGGTACCCAAAAGGAACTCTAGTCTATTTCCCATATAAGGTGCTGAGGTCGATGGGGCAAGACTTGTTGAAAGGTGGGCCTTAAGGAATCCTACATCAGTCAACGCGAGTTTGTATAAAGAGATTTGGTAGGACTATAAATGGAAAGAACTCACGGACAAGCAGTGTGCATCAACATAGCAAGGAAAGCAAGGCAATGTAATTATGGAAAGGGGATCAGTTTTATTCAGAAGGCAAACTAGAAGGAAAATGAGCTGAAAAGGATAAAGGAATGTATGCGTTTCAGAAAAATAACTATGCATGAAGTCGTGAAAGATAAGGTAATGGAAAATAGGCTTCAACACAAGGATGGTCAATCGGCTTTGAAGGAGAAGTGTTATAGTGTTACAACATGGATAATGGAAAAAGTGGAAATGTTGGTGTATCAGCATGGTCACTGTGTAAAAACATCAAGAGGTGCAAACATCATGATTTTTATGATGAGTTACAGCTCCTTCAAGCTGTTTATGAAAGCATGTTTCTCAAAAGTTCTGTGATCTTTGAAAATCACTTCAGTAGAAAAATGCAATCATTTCCGAAACCTGAAAAAAAACTTAGTACAAATCCTGTATAAAAGCTTCGTGAGAGCATTGTAAAATGTAAGATGCGAGAATAAGCACAAATGCGAGCCAACGAAAGAAAGTGTGTGTTAACCTGTTGCCTGCGCTGATTTCATCATCGATGGCTGTCAAAGTGACTTCAAGAAAACAAATTAGTGTTAAGCGTAAAAACATGCATTCGTATTGTTTTCAGGAATTTATTAAAATATCCATTTGCAATTTTCATGAAATTAAAGGCAAAAATAAAAACAAAACAAGCAAAATTAAAGTCAGATCTCCATTTCTTGGCATGCTTTGCAAAGTGTAGCAATACTGTCTCAGCGCTAGCAAATTTCAGTTTCTTGCTGATTCATGTTACTAAAAATCTGAAAGTTAAATTAGTTTCTTAGATGTACCGTTTATTTCATTCAAGCAATTGGAGGTGATGGCATTGCAGTATCTGAGGAGCCAAATCCCATTTGTCCTGAACTCCAACCCACAGTAACAGAATCCACATGACTAGATAGGTATGGCTGAAAATGGCCTTGAATATCTGCAATATTTTAGCTGAAATTCCCACTGGAACCTTACCCATAGGAACCCTGTTTATTGAAATAAGGCTCAGAGTTTCAATCAGTATGACAAATCCGTTCACAGAAAGAAACAGTCTTTTGTTGGTGTCGTTATACTGGCAATTGAGACGAAGGAGATTTAAAATTTTCCACAAGATTTTCAAATCTGATAATATGGCTTCATTTCCTCCACATCAATTCTAACCTTACTTTTGCTGTATAAGTTATATTTATTGAAAATTTTAACTCACTTGAATATCTCCCAAATAAGTTTGTATTTGTTGGATAGCTCAGGTAAAAGTTGACTTTTGCAGAAACCAATATTACTCAGGACCATGAGTAGCTTTTGATGTTCACTTGCAATCTCTACCCCTGGCTGCAGACCAGTGAATTTAATTTCGAATACTTGTTAGTGGCCATTTTCTAAGGCTGTAGAAACGTTCTTGCCCCTGATTTGAGAGATCTCAGCTGCAATTTCCTCCAGAGATCCTGCAAACTCTAGAAAACAATTAAAAAAAAGGTGAATCTCACGGAATCCTGCATTTGCTAAACTTCCATATTCATATCATGGGCCTTTGATGAATCATACTTCAAAGTTTCCACCAACTCACTAATTTCATCCATTGTGGAGACCAGCATTTCACGAAAGGATAGAGGCAAAGAAGAAATAGCAAAAGCTGATCCATTACATTCAAGAATAGATAATGGCACCCAATATTCATCATTGACAATAGCAGAGCCTCAATATGAACACCTTCATAACTTCTGTTCGTAATGCAAACAATGTTTGCGCTGCATTCATGCGTGCACAGTCCTTCCCTTCAAAGGCAGAACACGCTTTAGATATTTCTTTGAATTGCTCGTTTCATAAATGGACGAAGAACATTGGACTCTTCAAGTTCCTGGAATTCATTTTGTACCTTAGCTTCATAAACAGATATAATGTCCTATACCATTCCAGCAACTTCCTCCAAGGAATGATTTGAATACTTTACATCACCAAGGCTGTCTTCAAAGGAGTTTTGTCTAGCGGTACTTCTTTCACATTTCACTGAAACAGGAGTGTCATTTGTTGAACCTATCTTGGAAAACTTCCCATTCAATATCGAAAGAGTTAATCTCCAAAATGTTGGTACATGGTGCAGTGACAGATTTATTAAAAAAAACATGTTTTAACGCATTAGATGGATCTTGGTTTAAATAAAATAAAAATTAAGCCGACATTCTGTCTTCATCGACGAAATTTAGGAAATAAAATTATGTAACTTTGAAAGATTTTGACAAGAATTTCGAAGAAACGGATGGGGTAGTTGAAATCATATATTCAAAATTTCAACCAGAACAATGTGACGTTCTACCTTTCACAAAGTTTGAGTGATTTGATGACAGAATGAAAACTGGGACAATTATATAACTTACCAAGTGTTTACTTTGAAACCGGGACATCTGTGTTTTAACACACCATGTTTTAAGTCTACGAATGAGTCTTCCTCGAAGAGCATCTGCTTCTTCACCAGTCGCTTCTTTAAGATGAGACTCTTCTCTTATATCATTATCACCCAACAGAAAAGAATAATCTACTGTACAACTCTTATTTGATTCTTGCTAAATCTGCTTCGCACGTTCACGGACATGGCACTGTAGAGAATCCATTCGCGCCTCATGATCAAATGTGCAGCCTTCTACGGTTCTGAATATTAAGATAATGCCAAACTGGATCTAATTCGGGCTCTAACTCCAGCAACAGCCTGATGGTATTCTCGAGATTAGATTGTTGTACTTGAGGGTCCTCGATAGACTTGTAAAGCTTCGCCTTGAATGAACTGTTTCTGAATGAACATTCTCTTGTTTGTTCACTTTTACAGCAGTGACCTTTGGCAACTGTTCCAGAGATCTTGTTTTATGCATGTCTGGCTGTTCTGATTTAGGTTGGTTTCCAATCCCTTCTGACTTAAGATCCTGCGTTTCAACAGGAGACTGTATAGTTTTGGAAACTGTGACTTCATTTACTTGCAAGGATGCGGCACTATGAACTTCAACACTCTCTTGAGAAGCTTTATGAATTTTATTGATTTCACTTGAATTTCTCTGACGCCAAGAAACATTTTGTTTTGCATGTTTTTTTCCTACTACATGGCCTTTATTTTCACCAACAGATGAGTGTTGTTGGTGCGTCTTAGCAATACCTGCATTCTTAGCTATCCCTTGTTGACTAGATGATTGATCAGTTTGAACTTGAGTTGATAGCGATGAAGCTACATGCTGGTGGTAATTCTCATGAATCTGTGCTTGCTCTTTGGCAACAGGTTTTGGGACATATCGCTCCATTTCAGCCCTTCTATTTTTCACAGGGTTTTGTGCCACCACATCATTACTGACTCCAGAAGTTTGTACTTCAACACCAATTTGATCCAATTTCTGCTTATCAGTGCTCATAACATTTGGATTCACAACTTCTTGCACAACCTTTTCAACTTCTTTGAGAACTCTCTTTAGTATGTCTACATGTGAAGGCAGCACAATTGACTTCGCTTTTTGACCGCCAAGTAATACTTCTCCTTTGTTGATGAATGCCCTAATTGTGCTGGGCAAATTGAATATAGTATGAAATCTTTGCAGCATCCCTTGCACAGACCTTAATTTTTTTCAGCTTGACCCTGGCATTCAAAAAGGGGCCCAAAATCACAGTTTGCAGCAATATGCACATCATGAACAACATTACTGAGGTGAACTGCACCTGCACCTTCTAGATCGGACTCTATCTGTTTTAACTTCAACTGAATATCATCAATTGTAGTTTTACAAGACACAAAGCAGTCAAAGTTTTCTTTGACGAGATGCTTCCGTTGCTGTGTTCTCTTTCGACTGGATATGCTTCCTCCAAGACAAATGATCGAGAAAAACTCACAGCAGTAAGGAAGGGATCCGTCTAATAAGCAACAACATAATCGTTTAATCTCAAAAAAGTACGCTGATGGATAGAAGATTTAGGAAAACCAATTCATAAAAATAGTTATCTGACCGTGATATTGATGGGATTTCGTTCCTATTAACTTGAGATGCCAAAGATAGTGTAACAACCCGTGGATTTTGGCCCATATTTTTCAATCAACACCCGTATAGTATCCCAAATTAGGTGTGAGAATTAATCCTAGGAGAAAATTCCAGTGTTCGAAATATGCAAACAAAGAAATAAGAGTTGTCTTTTACTTTATTGCGGTTTCATTTGTTTGCTGCTCATCATTTTGGTTTGTGGTTGCTAGATGCAGGTTTATGAATAGTGGGCGGAGGGATGGCATCAATACAGCTTGCAAATCCAATGAAAATCCCAGTTATTTTAGTGAAATGATGAACTTGGGAAATTTCTGATTCAATTTTTTTTGCAGGTTTTATCATTTAATTGCTTGCTGCAGGTTTTAGTATGCCCAGAAAACATAATCAATTTGCAAGCTAGACACAATTTCAGCGACTGTTATAAAAATGCTAGACACAATTTCAGCGACCGGTAGACACAGCTTCAGCAACTGTTCAGATAAAAACTGAGTTTGTTTTTATTTAGCCTCAATTCATGATTTATTAAAAAAAAATTTAGCAAATGGAGAAAAGAAAAAAAAATGATTTGCAAATTAATGATAAAATCGATTAGGCATATTGCAAAACATGAAATTTTTTTTTTATTTTTTTATTTTTTGGAATTCCTGAAATTAATCTAAATCATCCTTATTTTCTAATCCTCGTGATCACACTAAGCGCGGAGGAGAGCATACTTATTCTAGGCAAAAGAAAAATTGAGAATGAAATAAAAAAACTGAAAGTGAAAGCCTGCCTACTCTATACTAATTAGAATTTTAAGAATTAGTTACGTGTAATTAAATTTCCAATGAAGCCATTCACGTAGTAGTAACAACAATATATTTAGTAGAAATTTTTCAAATGAAAAATGAAAATATTCCAGAGTGAATGAGTCTAGTTGCTGAAACTGCAAATCAACTAAATAAAAATAAAAAAAACGAATCTAATCGAGTACTTACCTGGAACCATTGTTCGATAAGGCTTTGATAGGCACAATTTATCTTACTTAGATCATGTTGTAGCTCCTCTTCTTCTTCCTCGATCAACTGTTCGAATGATTTTTCGCCATCAGATGTGCAGGATTCTTCAGATGTTGAATCTTCGTTTGTTTCTTGGGGAGTAGTTGAACATTTAATTCTTGTCAAGATCTCTTCTTCCAAGGATAAGGAGATCCCGACTTCTGCTAGGATCTGAGTGAGTAGTTCCAAGCTGAAACTCATTGTTAAACCATGTTGAAAAAGGGATTCTTACTGCACCCAAAACTTAAATCTAAAAAGCTTAAATGAAAATAAACTACTTTCATAAATAAAAGCACTCATGATGAAACAGATAAAAAAAACACTCTTCATAGTTGCGGAAATCAAACACACTTGCAGGAAAGAAGATCAATCAACCATAACAGAGAACAGGACCCTATTCCTCCAAGCAGGAATCTTCAGCACCTGTTTCCTGATATCAGTCACACTGCAGAAAAAGAATATTAATCAATGGAGAACAGGACCCTATTCCTCAAAGCAAGAATCTTCAGCACCTGTTTCCTGATATCCGTCACACCTACATGTCCTGACCCATATGAGGCCGAGCCCGTTACAGTATGTCGAACGATGCATAGGATGTTCCCCACGTCTTACAACCCTGTCACCTCGGAGTTAGGAACATGTTAAAACACACTTTCATGAAAAATCAAACTGAACTTCAATCCATTGTGCTTCCCCGGCAACGGCGCCAAAATGTTGGGTGAAACTATTGTCGTTTAATTCCGTTGTAGTACTTGCCCAACCATTTAATTTGTAAATCCGAGGTTCGTAAGCTTACGAAGCACATGCACTATATATTCAGGACCGAAGTGGAACTAATCTAATCTAAATTTCTGAAATCAAATTAATCTAGGAAAGCAGGAAATTGCATAAAGGAAAAGCAATACAACATGTGAAGAGCTGAATGACAAACAACATATGTGAGCTCACAACAATAACGCCATTTCAAATTACATTACAAGAATCAAATGACAAATCATGAAAGCATATAATAAAAGAATATGAGTCACAGTTAAGAATCCCCCTCTCCTAATTACAAAACTATCTCTTAAAGCTAATCTAATGAACTTCTGAACTTGTGAACTCCTGAGCTAATCAAAATGAAGAGAGAGCACTCTCTTATATACATGAAGAAGCTAACCATCTCATTCAACCACTCTCAACTACTTTCCCATTATTACAAGACATGATCCCTTTGAATCCTCCACACATCTCTCACATATCTTGAATAAGACATGCCAACCAAATCCTCCATGATCTTCTCCTTTGGAATAGGCTTGAATAATTATCTCCTTAATATGGTGGAGGAGATATTCCAGAAGTTTAGAATTAATCCTTCAAATTTCTCCTACACATTACAAAGCTCACACATTCTTGAGATATATATAAAAACATGTATATTTTCTAATATTAATCACAAATTCACTTATAATACAAAAATGAATAAAGTGGAAAATAAGAAGGTGAAACCCAAATGTATTTATGGAAATGATATAATGAAAGGTTAATGGGATGAAAAGATGTAAGGAATAGTGAAGGGAAAGGTGGATGGAAATATGACATTTCTAAGTCCCAACAGAGATCATGTAACAATCCTCATACAAAGTTGAACATGCCAAGCTCTCAGTATAATACAATCTCTACACACTAATTAGGTCCAATCTAGCAAATCCATGCACTGATCTCTACCACCTGCTAGCCTACCTCTAATGTGCAATCCCTGCTAAATAATGGCTCTGAATGAAATAGAATCCACCTGGATTTCACTGTGCAATCCTCATTGGCATCTCCACTGAGTGTTGGATGCAAACCATGCATCATTATAGTCACAACTGATAGTCACACTTGTTCTTTCACCTACCTCTCCACTGGTCTCCACTGAAATTGTCCATGCACTGTAGTTAACTGATGTATTCTTCAGTTGATTAATGAGTTATTAATTAGTGAGTTAATTATTAATTAATTCGCACCACTCTCACTAGTGTATCAATCATTTATACTAGATACAACTAGCTCAACTGTGTCTAACTGAGTTAAACTAAACACAACTCCACCAACTACTTCTACAACTCCACCAAACTCTGTCACATGAGTTATAACTGAAGTCCTCCATGCAATAGCTCCACTAAATCCTCATCAATAGCATAATTCCTTCTGTCAGCTCCCGTGCCACATCTATGCACTTAACTGAAGTGCTCCAAGAGAATAAGATAATTTTTAGAGTCCAAATATTATTAAGAGCTAATAATATTCGACATATCTATTTTTAGACTGGAAATCTAAAAATAGATTATGCCCAATATTTCTAAAAATAGAAGTCCATATATTTTTCCAACTTGACCAACCATCCACAAATAACATCCTGCAACTCATAGAATATGATCGACATGTCTAAAAATAGACATAGTCTAAAAATAGACTTTACACCAAAAATAGCCTGCGGACCCACTTAGTGAAGGCGACTCTTTTCACTAAGCTCATCATCTTGTTGAATCTCAACATAAGTACGAATATTAAACAAAAAAAATATAAAATACCAATATAACTCCAAATTAACTGTAAATTAAAAAGGAACAATAATAATTCCAAAACTATTGACGTGAAGAACCCTACACAACAACTCCAAAAACTAAGCATCATGTTGATTGCATTGGCTTATGCTAAAAGCATTCATTATTAGAAAATGTAAACTCACATTCATAAACTCAAAATTTCTCTTTCACAATATTGAATAAATAATGGCTATGGTAGACAGTCGTGACGATGACTCAGAGCCATTACGGTTGGTCGCAAATTACAATAAAAAGGAGATGGTGTTGGAAAAACTGAGAGGGGGTAAATCAATATTTCACTTCAATTAATTAATTCTTAAAATTTCAAAGAATTAAATTTTATTAATATCAAATCGAAACATAAACCAATATCACATCACAAGAACAGTGCATAAGAATTTCTTAGATGGAAACCCTTAAGGTTAAAAAACAACTTAACACCTTTCTAATATAATTTATGAGTAAAATATTTATCAGCTCCAAATTTACAGTAATTTATAAAATAATTATATTTATCAGGAAGCTCTAACTCTTGAAAGGATGCTCCAACTCCTTGGTTTTATCAACTCCAACTAAAAGGATGCTCCAACACCCTACAAGTCCAACCTTCCTTAGAACCACCTTGCCACCCTTAAGTATTTTTTAGGATCCAAATTGAGGGACACTTAACTCTTTTCCTTGCATCACCCACTCACCCTGAAAAATATAAGAAAAATAGAGAGATAAATGTGGGATCACATAGCAAGGACAATGACCCAGTTGCAATGATGTTCAATTATACCCTTACTGTCAATTGTTGTTGATATAGGTGTGCAATGTAATTCTTCTTAAATTATTAGAATGATATGAATCTTCATGACTAATTCTTGGATATCTCTAATAATTTCCTCAAATTTAAATTTAAAACTAAACAAAAACATGACTCATACCTTGATTTAGTTAGCTAATAAAAGTTGTGCATATTCTAGAAATGATTTTCTTCAGATATAACTGAGTTGTCTTCCCTTAGAGATGCCCTTTTTTTCCTTTAACCTATTTCAATATTACCATTGAAAATTTACCCTTATTCATTCAATGGAACACCTCAATCACTACAGATATGTGCACCCTTTTTCTCTAGATTAAATGGCACTAAATCAAACTTGGGATACTGCAATATTAATACTTTATTAATCCTTGGATTCAAATTTCAACAATACTCAAGAAATAATAATTTCTTACTTGCTAGGATATATATAGGCTTGCTGATGTTCCAACCCTAGTTGGGTGAATAAATTATTTCCATGGATCTGCCAATTCCATAATAGGTCTCAAACACGTGCCAAAATCACCCCAAATTTGTGCAAAAAAAATGCCGCATATCAGTTTCAAGAAGGCCTAAAGTAATCTCAAATAAAATGTCATAGAAGTTTGCATATAGGGTGCTGAATAGGCCTCAAAATAGTCAATAATAAAATCCTTAGGAACAATGTAAAATAATCCTTTGAAAGAACCAAACAATCATCTCATAAATAGAGTGAAGTTCCTTCCAAATAGGTCTCGGGAGGGTTGAAAATACTTACATTAGAGAGACATTGAAAATATCCAACATGAGGCCTTAGATTAGGCCTTAAATATCCCTAATGTCCCTAGATTATAAACCTTTGATTGATGAATATACACTTCTGTAAAAAAATAGAAATCAATCCCAATATATCACGTGGAAAATTACCCTAAAATATTGATCAATGTGACTACTTCTGGCTTGTTGAAATCATAATAAAAGATAGATGTGGTGTGACTGATTTGATGATATTTTGAATATATTTGATCCTATTTTCATAGATGAAAGAAATGTTAGAAGGAGGGCCGACTATCCCCTTATAAAACCTGAGCCAACCTAAAAAAAAGATCATAAATTCAAAAAATATTAAGGGTTGACTCGATCCTTAAGCATAAACAAGGATTCATAAATTTAAATTTATTTTAGACCATCCTTTAATCAAGTATAAAATATTGTTAGGGCTAAGTTATTTCATAAATGGAGCGATTATTGTTCAACTCAAGACCAATACACATTAATTCCAATACTTAATGAATCATCATCTCATATTGGGGCTCCTTGATCACATAATGGGGTTGAAACTTTGACAAGACATATATCCCGAACTGTAAGGAGTTATGTTGCATGCCACCTACCATTGGAATCAAAATGATGAGTATAATTAAATGTTGATGGTCCTACTTGGAAAAATGTTGATCTTCCATGTCATTTGCGTCATCAAAGGTAGGGCTTCTGCTGGCTATCGCTTGGGTTGACATCAATGACAACCAAATTCCAACAATCTCCCCTTTTGGAATTGATGGAAACACACATACTTACCCTATGAATACTACTCCCCTTATCTCCATGCATATAATATTATTCTCGTGATTTCTATCCCCCTTTAGCATCAATGGTAAAGGGTAAAACCCCCTGGAAAAATATCTTCCTATGTCTTCCTACAATATGCCTTTATCCCCCTATCTACTTGGCTTAATGGAACATAAATCAATGTAAACTCAGTAGCACTTCAAGGTCCTATTGAAGACTCAAATGTATCTTATGTAAGGGGCTTGGTGAAGATGTCAGGAATATATTCCTTTATACCAATGTAGTCTACCTTGGCATTCTTCTCTGCAGCCTATTCCCAAAGAAAGTGGTATTTAATATGAATGTGTTTTTTCTTAAGGAATTTCAAGATTCTTGGAGAGACTTATGGGACTAGTGTTGTCACAAAATATAAAAATGGGCTCATCAAACTTCACTTGAACATCTTGCCAATATTTTTTCATCCAAAGGACCTGATCATAACATCCTACCACTATTGTACATTTTGCTTCTGCTATGGAGAAGGATACTAAATATTGATTCTTGCTCAGCCAAGATATGAGTCAATCACCCAAGTAGAAGAATGCGCCACTGCTAATTTTTTGGTCATCAACACTGCCTACCCAATCTAGATTTGTATATGATATCAAAGTTAACTCATTCCATTTTGGATACAACCAAAAATTCTATAGTTCCCTTACGAGATCTAAAGATCCTTTTCATTTCTATAATATCATATTCTTTTGGTGCTTCTTGGAATCTTTCCAAATGTGTGATTTCCTTCATTACATTTGGTCTCGAATTTGTTACATAAAATAGGCTGCGAATCATCAATCCATCGAGTCTCTAGTTTTCTTCTTGAGATTCATTTTCCTTGCTTAACATGCCATGGGAGCGCTAACTGGTTTACAATATTCTATTTGGAACCTCTTCAAAATTTCTTCATTGTACATGGTTTGAGAAATGAATATAACATCAAGTTATTGAGATATCTGGACTCCCAAGAAGAAATTCAACTTACCAAGTAAGGACATATCAAACTCAATTTTCATATCGTTGGAAAACTTATTACTCATCCTCTCATCCTTTCATCCAAAGATGATATCATCCACATACACTTCAATTATGTTAATATTGTATCTTTCAATATTTATATATAATTTTCTATCAACACTTCCTCTTTTTAATAATAATTGTTGTAAATACATGTACAAATGTGCATACCAGGTTCTAGAAGCTTGCTTGATCCTGTATAATGCTTTCTTCAACCTGCAAACATAGTCTTTATTTTTTGTAGGCAGAAATCCTTTTTGCAGCCCTATGAAAACTTTTTCCAATTCCCCATTTAGAAATGTTTCTTTGACATTCATATGATACACCTTAATCCATCTTGAGTAGACATAGGCCAAGAACATTCAATTTCTTCCATATTGGAAACAAGTGCAAATGTTTCTTCTAGATCTATTCCTTCAGCTTCCACATGTTCTTTACATACCAATCTCACCTTCTTCCTAGTTACTTGTCCATCTTCGTTTATATTGTTCCTAAAGAACCATTTTGTGCCAATTAAATTCTGGTCCTTACGTCTTAGAAACAATTCTTGTGTTTGATTATTGTCAATATGATCTAGTTCTTATTCCATGGCTCTGATCCACTTTTCATCATGGTTGGATACTTCAATACTACTATGCTGAATTATGGATAGAACACAATATTTCCTTGTTCTAGCATGCATATTTATCAAATTATTCCAATTCCTATTCCTTCATTCATATTACCAATGATTTACTCCGATGGATGATTCTTGTAATACCATCATTTAGCAGTTTTAGAAGGTGCTTGCTAATTGCCTTATGTTTCTTTTTGTTTGATAGTTGGCTCTGCTTCTAACTATTACTCCTCATTTATTCTTCCTTATTTCTCTGATTCTTCTATTTATTTCTCCTTTGAAGATGTGATTCCCTGCTTTTTCTTTTTCCCATGGATTTCATCAATTGTTTCATTTATGATTTCCATTTTCTTGTTGATTCTTAATTATGTGATTTATATGCCTATATTTTTCTTGATTATCCAACAAGTATACCTTCATCTACTCAATAGTCAACTTTTCCAATCTTTTTATCTCCCTTTTTATATATAATTTTCTTCCAAAGACTAAAAATTGATTGATATTTTCCGCTCTCCCATTCTATAGTTCATATCAGGTTTTGTCATTGTTACTTCTAAGAATTCCTTTATTTAGAATATGAAAAATTGTCTCTACTACTTTTACCCAACAGATATTATTCAGTTTGGAGTCATGAAACATAGTTCTAGTCATTTCCTCTATCGTTTTGTTCTTTCTTTTATAAACTCCATTTTTTTGAGGTGTCTAGGCTACAAAGAATTGTTTTTTTATTCTATTTTCTTCACAAAAGTGTTGGAATTCTTTAGAAATGAATTATCCTCCATTATCTCATCTTAAGAACTAAATTTTTAAATCATTTTTTTTTCAACCATATATTTGTAAATCCTAAAACATTGAAATGTTTATGAAATTTTCTTTAGAAAACTCATTATCGAGATTCTGATGTAATCGTTGATAAATAACATGAAGTATTGTTCACATTCAAATCATTTAGTTCTTATTAGTTGAAATATGTTGGTGTGTTGAAACTCTAATGGTTTTGAAGTAGAGTGTTCCTTGGTCTTGAACTCAACCCTTATATGTTTTCCATGTCAATAGTGCTTACACACAATGCTAGATAGTTTTGAAATTTCTAGCATCTCTCTTACTAATTCCTTTTTATTGATTTTTACCATATTATCAAAGTTCATGTGAACCATTATTCTATGTCAAATCCAAATTTAATCCTCCTTCACTAAAAAGAAACTTTTTTTTTCAATTTTATCCAAGGTGTATAAGTCATTTAAGGTCCTTGATGTTGTCACCACTAATCTACCCAATTTCACATTTCTTTGAGTGAAACAAAACCAAGTGTTCTTGATCACACATTTCAATCAAACTCAACATGTTATAGTTTATTTTTTAAATGAGAAAAACACCTTCTACCATGGCATCCTTTCTTCTAAGCTTGATTGTACCCTTTCCTAAAACGTTGGATCAACCTTCATTTCCAAATGAAACTATTGTATCCTTTTATTTTTCGAGAGATACAAATTTATCTTTATCCCTTGTCACATGTGTTCAAAAACCACTATCAACATACCATACACTTTTCTTTCGTTGGGCTCATAAATAAATTGTACAGATTTTATCCTTCTTCTTCCACACTTTTCAAGGGTTTTTTGGAGGAACATTTGAATCATGCTTTGGCTCCTTTGAAGGAGTGTTAAACTTGAAACCTTTTGCAACATGTCCGAAATTTATACACTTGCAACACTCTAATTAATTTATTGAATATCCAAACCTATTATAATTTCACTTATAATATTCCTGAGGATTTCTATGATAAGCATTCCCAGAGTAGCTTCCATTGTTACTTATGTTCCTAGCGTAAGCTTTATAATCCAAAACTTTACGCCCAAAATGGTTGCAATAATAAAAAACACCAAGGAAGATTGTTTGATACCTAATAAGGTGACGTTTGTGCCTCCATTTTTGAATATGATCCAAAATATGGGTATTAATTGACTACTTCAAAGATGTCAAGAGATGGGTGTCAGCCTCGTACTGGACTAGCAACTAGAAATGGGTGAGGAAGGCTATGGAAAAGAAGTTGGAATCATAGAAAACACTATGAGAAAGTTCAATATACCACGTGGTAGTGGCATTGATCAAAGTGAATGTTAGGTCCCTATATTACTAGTGTAGTCCCTTATTGTTGTTAGTGCAACCCCCTTATTGTTATTATTGTGCCCTTACATTATTATTGTAAGGTCGACTAGGATTATATTGTGATCCCATGGACTTCTATATATAGACGGAGGTTTTGTCATTCGCATCATTGAAGAATTGTTCATTTATATATTGTAAAGGAGGTTTCCCCCTTGAAGTGGCTTATTTCTAAGCAGTTGATCTCTCTTTTCTTCATTTTTTAGAGCTGGTTTCATAACATTCGGTATCAGTGCTTTGGATTATAGGGTTTCACTTCTCCAAACAGGTCATCAGGGAATTTTATCTATAAATATTTTTATACAAAGGTTAATAAGTTGAAATGTCTATCACGTGAAGCTGAAATCCTGAGGGATATCGTGTAAAAATTTCAGATCTTGGTTCGCAATATTTTTGGAGATATGATTAGTGGAAGTTAGGGTTTTTTTAGGCTCCTAAATTTTATCTCAAAGAGGTGGCCGTGGGAAAATCGTCATAACTCTCTCTCTGAGCATCAGATTGGAATTTTGTAA
The DNA here is from genome assembly GCA_034641835.2 of Pinus albicaulis. NCBI lineage: Eukaryota > Viridiplantae > Streptophyta > Pinopsida > Pinales > Pinaceae > Pinus > Pinus albicaulis. Next base: position 111,041 of record JAXQQM020076253.1, read on the forward strand.
AAAATGGCCACAAATAAAGGATTTTAGTTTCCTCTGTATCAATGTCAGAGCCGAAGGAGGAAAAATTGACACGTGGCACACCATACAAGTTCACTCTACTGAACTAGTCCATAATTAGGTCATTGTGGGAAATTGGGCATAACTTTTCCTTGAAGAATCTAAATCAGGTCAGAACTATGGAATTCAAGAGAATGTTTAGAGGGCTACTATAGGATTTGATTTCATATATTGAGGATCTGAAATCACAGAGATAATTTAGTTTCAATATCGATCTCCTCAAAAGCAAGAAAGAGGTGTATTTGTTTTTCAAATTGCATAAGTCTTGTTTGAAAAAGCAGTTTGAATTAATTCCAAGGGAATTTTGTAGAATAGATACCAGTATTTGGTTCTAAAATTCCCCCTAAAAATAATTCAACACCCATTAATCCTTCAGAAGGCTCTACTATGACTCATGAAGACAATGAAGTGCAACATGACATATCAAAATTACAAGAGCAAGTGCACCAAATGTTTCTCTCGCAAAGAGTAACAAAATATGAAATTGAAGTTTTGAAGAAAGGGGTAGAACTTAAGATGGATGGTTTGAAGAAAGGCATGGAAGCTAATATTGATGGCATGGAAGTTGGCATGGAAGCTAAGATGGATGACATGGAAGCCAAGATCAATGAAAAAATAAAAGACAACATGGAAAACATGAAGAATTATCTAAAAGCAGACATAGACGGTTTGAAAAAGTTAATACAAGAAATGTTTCCTAATGGCGAAAATATAGTAGAGGAAACTCATGATGAGAAAAAAATATATGTTAATCGTGATGTCATAAACTCTAATGTTGGATGGAAGAACCACCATATTCCAAATATGGATATGAGGAAGTTTGATGGCAATTATCCCGTAACATGGATAGAATAGATGGAGAAATATTATGATCTCAATAATGTGTAAAACACATAAAAGGTACACATTGAAACTTTACATTTAGAAAAAAATACATTTGTATGGTATCGATGGCTTTGCTCCCATAAAAAAAATTGTCACTTGCTCAATTTTTATGGAGGAAATGATAGCACATTATGAGGATACAAATAGCAATTCGTTCTTTAGCAAATTGATAAATATCAAACAAAAGGGTTCAGTGGTGGAGAACATTAAGGACCTTCAAAAATTGAATATAAGGGTAACTCATATTGCAGAGGAACACATGATTGATGTCTTCATAGCGACTTTAAAGGATAACATCCAACATGAGGTTCAAATTTGTGAACTCGATTCATTGGAGAAGGCATTCAAGTTGGTAAGAAAAATTGAATGTAAAATTATGGAAACAAAGAAGCCTACCACTCACATCTATAAAGATGGAAGTGTTGCTACTCCTAGACTTCCACAACCTACAAGATTGACACCACAATAATTGGAAGAACAAAAAGCAAAAGGAATTTGCTATAGTTGTGATAGCAAATACACTAAAGTTCATAAGTGTGATGAGAAGAAATTATTTTACATATATTGTGAAGAGGAGGAAGAAAATGAACAAGAAACTTCAAAAGAAGAGGATATACAATAGGAACCAACCCTAGAAGAAGAAAAAACAAGTCCGACCATATCGTGCAATGCATTGGAAGGAATTACCATTCCTCAAACTCTCAAGATAGAAGGACATATCAAGAATAAAAAGGTAATAGTGTTGATTGATTCAGGTAGTACCCATAATTTTATTCATTGTAAGGTAGCCAAGGAATTGAATTGTTTATTATACCCAGCACTAGAATGTCAAGTGATGGTTGCAAATGGAGGAACTATAAATTTCTCTAGAAAATTCCATAATATCAAGCTAACCATGGGGTAATATGTATTGAATAGTCCAATTATTTCCGTTCCAATGGGAGGTGCTGATGTTGTGCTAGGAGTACAATGGTTACAATATTTGGGGACGATAGCTTTTAATTTTCAAGAACTTTTCTTGAAATTTTTTCTGGAAGGAAAGGAATTCGAAATAAAATTTATCCCAGGGAAGATGGGAAAGAAAATAAGATTGAATTTCATGAAAAGTCTTTTCTAAGGCTCTTTCTAGTCTGCATAATTTCACAGTATACTCTTAAGTTAACATCAAAATCATCTATTTCTGCAGATCCTCAAAAAGTCTTGGACAATCATTCCCAGGTGTTTGAAACTCCCAAAGGACTCCCACCTATTCGTGATCATGATCATGCTATTCATTTGATTCCAGGAAGTGTTCCTCCAAACATCAGGCCTTATAGATATCCTTACTTCCAAAAGAGCGAAATTGAACGTATGATTGCAGAAATGTTAGAGGCGGGTATAATTCAACCCAGTCAAAGTTCTTTCTCTGCTCCTGTAGTATTGGTACACAAAAAGGATGGATCATGGCGAATGTGTCCGGATTATAGGGAGCTCAATAAGCTCACCATTAAAGACAAATTTCCCATTCCTGTGATTGATGAATTATTGGATGACTTACATGGAGCAATTTATTTTACCAAGTTGGATCTTCGTTCAGGATATCATCAAATTAGAATGAAGACTGAAGATATTCCAAAAACAGCATTTCGAACTCATGAGGGTCATTATGAATTTTTGGTCATGCCTTTTGGCCTTACCAATGCACCTTCTACATTTCAAGGGTTGTTGAATTCCATTTTCAAACCCTTCCTTAGAAAATTTGTGCTAGTATTTTTTGATGATATACTAATCTACAACAAGTCTTGGAAGGATCATGTTCAACATGTTGACAGGGTGCTCAAACTATTGGAGGAGAAACAATTATATGCGAAAACATCCAAATGTTTCTTTGAAGTAAAAGAGATGGGATATCTAGTTCATATTATATCTCATGAGGGTCTTAAGGTAGACCCTACCAAAATTAAAGCCATCAAGGAATGGAAAATCCCCACAACCATAAAGTAGTTGCGAGGATTTACGGGGTTAATAGGGTATTATCGCAAGTTCGTTAAGAATTATTGGAGAATCGAAACACCTATAACAAATTTATTGAAGAAGGATGCATTTTCATGGTCTCCTGAAGTAGCTAAGGCCTTTGAACATATTAAAGAGGCAATGTGCCTAGCACCGGTCTTGGCTATGCCAGAATTCACAAAAACCTTTATAGTGGAATGTGATGCCTCGAGGAATGGAAATGGTGTTGTTTTAATGCAAGAAGGATGACCCGTTGTTTTTGAAAGTCATCTAATCAAAGGAAAGTATTTACATAAAGCTATTTATGAGAAGGAAATGTTGGAAATACTACATGCACTAAATAAATGGCGACATTACCTAATGGGAAGACACTTCAAGGTAAAAAATAATCATGATAATCTTAAACACTTTTTGGAACAAAGTTTATCTTTAGAAGAGAAACAAAAATGGGTCACAAAGATGTTATTTTATGACTTTGAAATCATATACAAAAATGAGAAGCTAAATATTGTTGCAGATTCACTCTCAAGAAAGGATGAAGAGGTGGAAGCATTTCCTTATGCCATTTCTATTATCCAAACAGATTGGATAACCGTAGCAAGGGATGAATGGAAGAAGGAAGAAGAAGTGTGGAAACTCATTCAAAAGTTGCAGCAAGATCCTAGTAGATCTGATACATTTAGTTGGAAAAATGATTCCTTATGGTACAAATATCACTTATATATTTGTAATAATTCCCAACTAAAACAAAATATTGTTTTGTAATTGCACACTTCTCCTTTAGGAGGACACTCACGATTTTTAAAAACTTACCACAGGGTGAAGAAAGAATTTTTTTGGGATGGCCTTAAATCTCATATTCAAAAGTTTGTGGCGGAATGTTTGGTTTTCCAGCAAAATAAAGTTGGGACAATTAAGACCCCGAGTTTTCTACAACCTTTATCCATTCCAATTCAATGTTGGGAGGAGATCTCAATGGATTTTATCACAGGTTTACCTAAGTCCGAAGGAAAGAGTGTCATCATGGTGGTAGTTCATAGACTTACCAAGTATGCACACTTTTGTGCATTATCTCATCCATTTAAAGAAAGTATAGTTGCTACTACATTTATGGAAAAAATTCAAAAGCTACATGGAAACCCAAAGATTATTGCAAGTGACAAAGATCCCATTTTGACTGGAAATTTTTGGATGAAATTATTTTCTTGTTTGGGTACTCAACTAGCTCATAGCTCATCTTATCATCCTCAATCTGATGGTCAAACTGAGATAGTGAATAAATGTTTGTAAGAATATATTCATTGTTTTTTATCTGATAAGCAAACACAATGGGTCAAGTGGTTACCTCTCGCTGAATGGTGGTATAACTCTTCCTTCCATACTGCAGCAAAAATGACCCCATTTATGGCACTTTATGGATATCATCCACCTTCCATCACATCATCTTTAAGAGAAAATTATAAGGTTAAAGTAGTGGAATATCACATCGAGCATCAACAAGAAGTTCTCCAACTCTTAAAGGATAACCTAAATTTGGCACAAAATCGAATGAAACAACATGCAAATCAACATCGCAGTAAGAGAAGTTTTGATGTAGGATACTGGGTTATTTTACGGCTACAACCATACAAACAAATGTCCCTCAAGAAAACTAAGAAGGATAATAAATTATCTCCAAAGTACTATATTCCTTACAAGGTATTGCAAAATATTGGTACTATGGCATACAAATTGGAGCATCCTGCTTCTTCGCGAGTGCATCCAGTTTTCCATGTTTCATGCTTAAATAAGGTTATAGGTGACAAAATTCCCATTCAAACAATATTTCCAAAACTTTATGAGGAAGGAAAAATAATATTGGAACCTGAATCAATCACGGAAACAAGAACTCGACAGCTACGAAATCGATCAATTTCATAATATCTCATCAAGTGGAAGAAATTACACACTGAAGATTCTACATGGGAGGAAGATAATTTTATACATAAGCATCCATAACTACTCCAGTGTTGAGGAAAACACTTTTTTGAAGGAGAGGGGCATGTTAGGTCCCTATATTAGTAGTGTAGTCCATTATTGTTGTTAGTGCAACCCCCTTATTGTTATTTTTGTACCCCTGTAACCCCAATATTGTTATTATTTTTCCCTTACATTATTATTGTTAGGTCAGCTAGGATTATATTGTGACCCCATGGACTCCTATATATAGAAGGAGGTTTTTTTATTTGTATCATCGAATAATTGTTTGTTTATGTAATGTAAAGTAGGTTCCCCCCTCGAAGTGGCTTATTTCTGAGGTGTTGATCTGTCTTTTCTTCTATTTTGGAGTTGGTTTCATAATAGTGCATTGGAAAAGACACAAAATAACTGAATCGTCAACCCAAGAATTGAAAGAGCACCATAAATGGTATGTCATGACATGGGTTGGGGGTCGTCCCCAGATTTTCCTTCAAGCTTTAGACAATCTCCAGGAATTTTAGTTGGAACTAAAGGCCAATGTAGCATGTGTTGGATGAGGTCATTTTTCATTTTAGACATGTATGACAGTTTCAATGTAGCCAAGAATGACAAGAGAGGCTTATGAGGAGAAAAATGTCTTTGGAAGTTACCCATCTATGGGTTCCAACCTGGTTGGTATGGGTTCTGCCCCTAATGGGGTTAGTTTTGACCTTGATACACATATTGTCCCCATTGTTGTTGGTAAGGACCTTGTTTCAACTATTGTTGAATGTAAGGACCCTGTTGGAGATGTTGATAAGGTCCCTTATGGTTCTGGAATTGTGGTCCTTGCTAGATATAAGGTCTAGTTTGAGGTCCTTGTTGGGCCTGCTAGTATTGACCTTGCATAATTTGCTGGTACTGAGAACCAGACTAATCTAGGTGAGTGCAAGTTTGAGGCCCCTGCTAGACATTAGGGGAATTTTGTGGTCTAAAATGGTCCTCCTAAGAAAAATGTATAACCAAAATAAACTTTATAATAACCAATAGGATTCAAGATGATGATGTCAACCATGGGGGATGATTAACCATTTTTGGAGTAAAAAGTACAAGGAATAAAGAATAATAAAATAATAAAACTACTTTTTCGACTCGTATTTTCAACTTATCTCCCTAAGTTTTTACTCAAATTTCGAGTGGGAGTACTCGTTGGATGAAAAATTTAATTTCTCATCTAAGGAGTACCCATGTTGCATACTTTTGATAGACCCTCCTACATGAAAAATGTAAAATACATGAAAAAACGTAATTGAATCACCTTTTTCATGTATTTCTCATTTTTCGTATAGCAAGTTCCATCAAAAGTATGCAACATGGGTACTCCTTGGATGAGGAATTAAATTACACATCCAATGAGTGTTTCTGATCGAAATTTCATTAAAAACTTAGGGAGATAAGTGGAAAATATGAGTTGAAAAAATAGTTTTATTATTTATTCTTTTTTTCCCTCTAAAATTTGATGATGTAATCTAACATTATTTTATAATTTCCTTAGGAGGCCCATTGAGGCCCATTTTAGACCTCAGAATTCCCCTAATGGCTTTCTGGTACTGACCCTGAGGAATTTGTTGGTATTGAACACCATGCTGATTGGGGTAAGTTCCAGTTTGAGGCTCTTGCTGGGTTTGCTAGTATTAACCTTGAGGAATTTGTCGGTATTGAACACCAGGATGATTGGGGTAAGTGAAAATTTGACCCAAAGGAACGCTTGGGCCATTTTGGATTTGAGGACCAAACTAAGGGTTAGTCAAAACAGTGCCCACTGGATTTTGGGGCTGTTGGACATACTGCTGTGAGAATTTTGGTCGCATAACATACTGATATTGTACATTCTACTATTGAATATACTGGTAAGATACATTTGGCTGTTGAATATACTAATATTGTACATTTGGCTCTTGATCATGGGGTTTCTGAACCTAAGAATACTAAATGTGGGGTTGTTGATCAACAAGTTGAGCCGAAGTAGAGCGACCACCAGGTAGAGCAGTTCCTACAACGGTACTTGTTGACTATGAAAGTAATGCTCCACTTACACTAGAAATGGGTGTCCCACCCCTGAAACAGGTCCAAAATTCAGATTCCCCCCACTCTAAAGGGGAGGTATGTATAGAGGATTCAATTGCCCCTAGGCACAAATGAAACCGTAGATTTTCCACTCAAAGGTGGAATTGTAGTGATCGTAGATAGCACCAAAGGATTTAATGATCCTAGGGAAACAATCATTTGACCTACAGTAACTGTAGGTTGAGTAACATGTTGATAAACGACATTCGTATTTGAGATAAATGGGCTATAATATGGGGAAACACTCGTTAACCAAACGGGATCCGTAAATAAGGATGTAGCCCCATAAGCTCCTGAAACAAGGCTTCCGAGAGAGGTATACCTAGGCGGAAGTGTAGACGCGACTTGACTAGAGGGTATGCTCGTCCCACTTCCTACATCTTGAGGAGTGGTGACATAGGTAAAGCCTTCAAGAGGGAACATCGATGCAATGTAAACTTCTGGGACATGGGTTGTAGAAGTTTCCTACGAGGTACTTTGGGGAGTACTCACGAATGGAGCATCATCAGCATTTGATGCCATTTCTCAAGGAAAAAACTAACGTGAAATAGTATGAGATGTTATAGGAGAAGTAGCAAGGGGAATGTCGGGGTCATCAAAAGGACTATATGACCATTGATTCGATACCACAAATGGATAAAAGAGCAGATTAGGAGGAAAGATCATAAAATGTGCAGACAGTCTAAGAATTTCCGGCTCAGGATCCTTAGATGATGATGAAAGGAAATATTTAGGTGGTGGTCATGACGATATCATTTGAACACTTATGACAATTCTAAGTTCAACACCTTGAGCTTCAAGGGGTCTAGTTGGAAATTGTGGAATCTCAGAAGGAGGTTCTTGAGATCATCCAGAAGAGGAATGAGGCGAATTCGACGATTCAACCATGATGAACTTTAGGGCTAGATCAAAGAGGGGAAAGGTGAATCAATTGTTGAGCAATCAAGATTTATAATTAACCAGGAAAGATGAGGCCAGAGAACTGCATAGGTAGGGTGTTATCGTGGGCAGTTAATTTTAGAAATTAAACATAAAATAAATCAGAAAGGGTGAAATAGGCATAAAGGATTACCAAGTATCCATGAACTTCAATATACACCTTAGAAAATAAATTTAACAAGGACTAATTTATGACTTCTAATCTCCTCGAATGTTGTGTTCAGTGTATCATGTCTACAAGGTGGCCAACCTGGTTACCTATGGCCAGTTTGCAACCTAGTAGGGCCTCCCAATATATAATTGATGGTATGTGGGAGTCCAGTCTGTAGTAGCATTGTCTAATGTGTAACTATATGAGGAGAGCATCCTCTTATAGTTTTCATACGTGTAGCATAGTCCTATATACTTCCATATGTGGGGCGGGATATCAACCCCATAATGTAACACAAATTGTTAGCAACAACTTCTATCCTTAACGACACCAAAACACGTCTCTATCCTAGACCTCTAGATGTTTGCATTGATTTCAAATGCTCCTTAAGGTTAATTGAATAAATTTTAAAGTTGATATTTGAATATATTTCAGTTTTAGGCTCAATAACGATGTCACCTAAATCCCTATAATGTAGTTAAATGCAAAAAAGAATCCATTTAATTTTGATGAAATCTAAAATAATGAGGGAAGAAGCGAAAAAAAGAGTGCAAGACACAAGAAACACAAAATTCAATGATGCCCCCCAACTAGCTCAAAATTACTGAAATGCAACTTTAAAACCGAATTCACTTTCACTATCCCCAATTGCAAACTTACTGAAAACAAAATTACTTGTGTTTTTCACGAAGATGCACTAAACATATTTTTTTTTCCCTTTATTTGAAATGATAAAATGAAAATTAATGCAATAAATGAACTAAAGCAAATAAAATTAACCAAACAAACAAATAATTTCAAAAGAAAACTCTTTTCACTTTTCTATTTCTCAAATGGAAAACAAAATCATTTCAAAAGTACTTGAATGAAAATGAATTTCACTTTTTTTTTTTCAAAACAAAGAGAAAAAAACCAATTCAAAAGCTTGAAATGAAAATGACTTTCAATTTACTCTTTTGAAATGGGAAATCAGACCATACACGCACCCGCAAGCTTGCAAATCAAAAATTTGTGATCCATGTTTGACAATTAGTCAAAGGTGATTCCAAAGGTGTGACTATGACTAAGTGAAAATTTAAACAACATCACAAACACAAGCCAAAATTAATATGAAATTTTGTTTGGAATGATTACAAAAAAGCTCTTAGATAGAGTCAACAACTCTCTAATGACACACACAAATGATAAGTGAAGGAAAACTAACCTAGAAAGCCTAGAAGATGATTTAAATCCACTAAAGCACAAGAAAAGTCAAAGAAACAAAGTAATCACTCAACAAAAGTAAAAAAACCAAACACAGTGGTATTAGGTAATTTAGAATTGAAAGACACTTTAGAGGCCAAGGCACACTGGAAAGGTGAAGGGAAACCCTAGATTTTTCCTATCTCTGGGATCCATGCATCTGTGAGAGGTAGACTAGTGCTAGAAGGTAGATCAACGTGACTGATTTATATAAAACATCATTGTCAGTGCTTCTGCAAGAGAAGAAAAAGCGTCGAGGGAGAAATAAAAGGAAAAATAAAAAACAATTTTAACACTCAAACGAGACATGACACCCTAAATTAAAGATAAAATCCTATTAATACCTATAGAGACCTAAACAAACTCAGATCTCAATGGTTGGTTAAATTGATCAAAAACCAAACCAAAAAGGGGAAGCCAAAAAGGGTATAGCTCCCAAGTGGATTCGTCAATTCTATTGTGAAGAAAATCCCCTCCGTGGATAGAGGCGATCTATCTAAGCCCTAGAGTGGGTATAGCAATGTACGAGACTATCTAATGGACACTTTCTTAGTTATATTTCAAATCAGGATAAGAATGGAAAATGACGTACCTCTTCCTGATGTTAAGCTCAATCCTTTGATGAAGGCCTTGATCCGCAATCCTTCAAGCCCACTCCTCGCTATGTGTGGCATTTGAATACCTGCAGGAGATCAAGAGACAATAAAAAATGTGATCCAATACAAAGCATACATTGAACATAAACTACCTAACAGATAAAGGAACATTAGGATATTTGCATAGGAGTCTAAAAAAATATAAAAAGTGAAACACCATATGTATTATTGATAATATAAAATAGGAAGTTTACAATCATGGTCTTGATGTTGGATGCCTCCCTTTGGTGATGTCAGAGTCCAAACCGAGGCTCTTTAAGAAATACTTCTCCCAAATGTAAATTTGGGAATCACCACAATATACAGATGCAAAGGATTAATGATCAAACAGGCCCAAAAATGACCAACCAGTAGTGGAGGGATGGGATTCAATTTATATGAAGGGAGAGAGATTTAAGTGTCCATAAAATAAGGAGGAAGGCTCACTTCTCAAGAGAAATTCCCCTATTGATAATATCAAGAGCTCCAAATGAGAGAGCTCGACCATATCTCTACTGAAAAATGTCCATTTTTTCGTTCTGGAAGCTTCTAGTGCATGAATCTTTCCCTCCATTTGAGGAAACACTTTCAGAAAGGGTTCATTACGGTTTTTCCAACCAGAAGAGCACTAACAGTGCTAGGTTAAAATGTGCAACCTGCGATCAACATGGGCAGATAACTGGAAAAAAGAGTTGACCCAAAAATTTAGGGTTTGTGTTAGGCTTCTTCAAAATTTCTTCAAGGCAACTTTGTTTTAGTATTTAAAGGATATCTTGATGTATTTTTCCAAGGTGGATATACTAAAAATTATTCATCATAGGGCACTTCAGGATCAGGGACGGGAAGTGAACAGGGTGATAAATTGCTATGTAACAAAGGCTTAGAAGACTTTGTAAAATTTCAACTGAATTTGGAATATTTGATTGGAAGAAGTTTTGAGATATATTCAACCAAAATAGTTCAACACAACTTCTAAGTGTACTTGGGATGATTCCATCTAAGTGATTGGTAGATATTTCTATAGCTTGAATCGTCACAAGTTTACCAATATCTGTAGGAAAAGAGTCTTCTAATGAATTGCATGACAAATTCAAATATAAATGTAGAATATAAAGTCCATTAATTTCTCCTAGTATCCTTCTAGTGAGCATGTTGTGATACAAGTCAAGCAATTCCAAATTTGTACAATTTACTAAGTTATAAGGTATGCTTCCTGATAATTGGTTGTGACGAAGGAGGATATATCTTAGTTGTTTAAAGGATGAAAGGGAATTGGGAATCTTTCTAGCGAGTATGTCTCTACTAATGTCCAAGAGACCTAGTCATCATAATTGTTGAAAGTATGTATATTTCCCTCTAATTTTTTGTTTACTAAATATAAAATTTCAAAATTTTTAAGGTTTCTTAAAGATGGAATGCTTCCATTTAAAATATTACTAGATAAATTTAGAAGGGTTAGGCTACTAAGATTTCTTATATGTGGAGGGATGTTTCATTCTATCATGTTTCTTTCTAGTGAGAAGAAAGAAAAATTGGGAGAAAGTTTTCCTATGGTAGGGAGCAAGGCGCCACTTAGTTTATTGTCTTGTAAGTGTATTTCCTTTAAGCATGAATAATTGGTAAGAGATGTAAGAAAGGACATGGTTGTTGCTCCGCTACTACCAATTTGTTAGAGGAAAAATATAATATTTCGAGGAAGGGTATATTACTGTTGAGGCCTCAGAAATATGTGGCAACAACAAGGGGGATAACCACCTGCTCCAGACCTTAAAGTAGTTCATTTTATGTTTGGAATGGTGGCTCCGACTAGGGGTAATGGGACCAATTTCCCAGTTTTGGGTTTTATATGATTGTTGGGTTTCCTTCAAATTATTTGCAAAGAAAATAACTAAAAACTAAGATAACTTTATTCTAAGATGAAAAACTTTGAATTAAAAGTAATCTAATCTAACCGAGGGTAATACTGATTTTATGCGATCTAAAATGACGTCTATTTAGTCTATGATGATTTAGATCAATTACAGACTTTATAGAATTAATACTTTTGTAAGGTAATACTTTTGAGAAAATATTTAATTAAAGGAAGATGTAAAACATATCACATATATTTTGATGATCATATATAAAAAAAATCAATTTCTATTCCGATATCATACAATAGTGCAACTGATACTTCAAACAGAAATAATTGATTTCATACATAATTCATGAAAGCTAGATTTATCACTAATGTTAAAACATAGTTTAGCATACACGATAATAGTACCAGATGTGTTCTGTCTTGCTCATCTGATCAACGATAATAGGCCACAATAAATCTTCTATCAATAAGTCATTCAGAGAATAAAAAAGTGCATCAACAGTGATCAACCAAGATGATATATAATTGAAAAGACCATGTTCCATTATCTTATCAAGACATCCAAAAAATTACAGTAAATAATTCTTTGTAAATGTTCTTAATAAAAATCCTGGACTGTTCTCTAAATGCATGAGAAGGGTTTAAATACTATATTAACTAATTACAAAAATAGATTGTACAAAATATCTTATGAGGCGGTTTCAAACAACCTTCCTGATTCCTAGTATCCAATCACTAAAATTGAAATTGTCAAAACAAACTAACACATGATCATGCTTGATGATAGCCTAGTGCCAGCTCTGCTTTTCTATTCACAAATATCGGACATTGGTTGAACTTGTGGAGGCTTTCCGAACTGTGTTTTCATATGTCCAGTAAATATAGCATCAGGTAAAAGTGGCAACATTTTCTGTATGGAATCTAGAGAACAATTCAATGTCATTGTTTGACTATGAGGCTTCACCAAGAGTTGCCAGTATGCTTCCCAATTAGTCTTTTTCAGCTGTGCAATTGTTTCTTCCCATATTTGACCTGTATTTTTCCAAATTTTCTCCAATATTTTGAGATCAGGAATTGATTTAGGATCTCCTCCTTTAATTAAACTAGAGGTATGCAACATGTGGTTGATATTTTTGACAATGCTCTTTGATATGCCTGATGCTCTAGCTATTACCAATTCTGCCTATTTTACATATGTATCCCAGTCAGTAAAGAGAATATCTTTATAAGTTTCTTTGATATTTGGGAGATTTTACCTTCTCCCTTACTCTGAATCCCGCCATTCAATATAGTCTGAAATTTTGGTATTGAGTTCATTAAACTCAATTCTCTGGTCAATGATTGCATTAGTCAAATTTTCACTGATTTCCAAATGTGGAACTATGTATGATATTTGTAAGACAAATAATTCTTGCTGTTTTGAGAGTAAGGAATTTAATGCCAATGCTTATTTAATGAATTCCTCTTCAGTAGGAATGTCTTCATTCTTTTATAATATTTTCTCTCAATTCTTTAATCAGTATGTCTTTGTTGGATAAGTCATTTTAATAACTTATTTTAAGTACTTCCATATCTTTCTGAAATTTAAAGAGTTGCTGCACAGCCTTTTGATTCAAACTGTTCCTTTCTTCATCCAGTTGTTGTTGTAGCAACATTATTTTATCATCCTTCTCTTGAACCAAATTAATACATCGGCTGCTTTGTCCATTGTTGCGGTAGTATATGCTCCAGAAAATTGTGATAGCCGAGTTAGGTTTTCGATTGGGTTTGATTGGGTGTCTTTCCATATAACTTCCATAATCTCATTACCTGGGGGTGTTTCAATCCTCCTTCTCTTTCGTTGTTTCTTGACTACAGCTTTATGAAGAGGGCTGTAGAATACATCCAGTGGAGGATATCAGTTACCTTTAGAATAATTTCATCAGTAGGAAATGTGAGAATAACTTCTGTATCTTGGGAGCTTGTCCCAAGACTTTCAGTGGTTTCTTTTGTTGAAACTATCTGACTTTGGGGGGTCTGAAATCCTATATTTTTCTGTGTAGATGATCCCTCAGGGTATCCATCAATGTATTACTAACTGAATTCCAGAATTTATCTAGCTCACTTTCATTCTGTGGGTTTGATTCTTTTGTTCTGATCACCTTGCTTGGTTTAGTCATATAACTAGTAATCAAGATATTTTGCGGAATACGCTTGAGTCTTTGTTCTCTATACTCATGGAATATTTGTAATTCCTCAGGGTTTAGATTCAATCTGACAAAGTTTTGAACTTCTTCGAAAGTTTCAACATATTGCAAAACATCTTCAAATCTATCATCTGTGTGTATGACAAGTTTGATTTTGACTGATTGAGTAACTTTATTAGTGATCTTCTCTGGGTCGAATTTCCTTGGTGGTAAAACAGGGAGCTTCAAAAGTTGAATCTTTTGACATTATTTCGACCCATGATTGAAATTTCTGATGGAGAATGAACCACATTGAATTGGGAAACTTGGCCATAAAGAGTTTTTGCTATCTTTTAGAGTTTTAGTGAGCCCATTGCCAACAGTTTGGTAAGCCATTTCTCTTTCCATTAGTTTATCTGAAACATACATAGGAAGGAAATGTGGAGGAGCAGAGCTTCCGAATACTCTAATGTATGAAAATTATTCTTCAATAAAACATCTTCCTATCATTTGGAGATCTGTGATGGCTTCCTCAGTGAACCTGTGGCTCTCTCTATCAAACATTAACTGATGTAATGGTAATACAACCCCATAACATAACCTGTGGAAGTGTGGTACAAAATGATGTTCACATATCTGTTTATGACTTAAATGAATAGAGGTAGGGTCCTTAGGAGTCAATTTCCAACCCATAATTGGAAAGCTGGTAGAGAAACAAATGGCATCGAAAACATATGCGCTCATGAAAAATTAGGGGAAGGCTTTGGAAGAAAAAGCTCTTGCCTGGTGATATTCATTAATCACTTTGGCTAGATTTTCGGAAAGAATGGCTTCCAAATTCATGATGTGAGAATTAACATAGGAGTGAATCAAGGGAATACAATTTATAGAGAACTTGGTGTTATCAGGGAGACCATATAATCTGCATAGCATTAGTGCTGCAAAATTGTAGGGATTTGTAAGTGAAGCAATAGGATACATACCTAATTTATCATGCTTAAACTTGTTATCCAATTTCCTCCAACCCTGAATCGTTTTGAAAGGGTCTTCATTATTCTTAGAAAATATTTGAAAAAACTGGTTGTCATAGATATCTTGTTGGTCGGGCAGTTTGTACATGACTTTCAAATCTTCAGCTCTAAAAGAACCTAAGATATGTTTCTTAATGGTTTTGAATTGTCTGTCTTTAATTATTGAATTCTCAACCACCCATCTTATCATATCAGTATATGGTAAAAGGTCGGCCCTTGCTGCTATTATGTGAAGGAAGGAGCATGTGACATCTTTAAACTGTAAATCTGAGGGCCATGCATCATCAGCAGTTGCCTTGATCTCCACTACTTCAGGTTTTTCATCTTTGAGGATAGTATAGATGGATTGCCATGTTGTAGCACCTCCATATGCAATGCAAACAATATTTGTGACTTTGGACAACATTTCTGTACATTCAAATTCTACGATAGTTTGTTTGTCATGTTTCTGCATTACTTTGCGTATGGACATCTCTTGAAGGAAAATCCCTATTTAAGACAGAGTAATGATAAAATGATGAAAGATATATTGAAATGAACAATTTTAAAAGAGAAGATCCGGGAACCAGTTGTACCATTAACTATCCGTAAAAAAAAAATAATTGTTCGCATTGGGATGATAAAACATATTTAATCGTTTTTGACATGATTCATTTTCACATTAAAACCTTTATTAAACCATGTCAAATCCATTGCATTGTGTATTTTTGAACCTATTTTTGTGAAGAAAATTTCTTTTAACCAACTTTATGTTTATGCAATATGCGATTTCGTGATATCGCAAAATCGCCTGCATTGGGATATCGTAAAATCGCCTTTATCAGAATATCGCAACATCGGAGCTTTGGTAAGTAATGTTTTAAGTTTTAAACGTATATCTATGATGTGCGATTTATGATGCCACTTGCGAAGTTCAAATTGCAGATGGAAAAATCGGGATTTTTGTTTTGTGCTTAACTTTTAATGGGAAAAGATTATGCGAGATGCGATTTGCGATAGGGTGACCACAAGGATATAAATTTGGAATTTATTAATTTCTTTTTGTTTTTTGTTTTTAGTTTATAAAAGCAACAATGTTTTGGAGTTTAATTTTTTATTTAAAAAGAAAAATACATTATAAAAAGGGTCCCTATTTATATTATCAAAATCCTTAAACTATTTTGAAAATGAAAAGGGGGGGTTGTTGCATAGCACAACAATTACCCAACTCTATAGGGACATTTCCACTCAAATCATTGTAAGATATATCAATAATTATGAGTTTTGAATAATTTCCAATGGTATTTGGTATGTTTCCACTAAGTTGAATTCCCCATAAATTAACATAACTCAAGTTAAGCATATTTCACAAATAAGTAGGAATATTTTGAATTAATTTATTTTCCCTCAATTGAGAAGCTATTCAATGAAAAGATAATGGACAAGGAAGTAGGGATGGACCCCAATAATTCATTTTCAGAGAGACGAAGGATTTGAAAATTGGTAAATAGTCTGAATTCTTGTGGAATACTCCCTATGAGATTTTTTTTGCTGATGTCCAATTCAATTAAACTCGATCGCGCTTGATAATGCAAAGTGTGAAAAAAAAAGTTAGCAAACACAATTATGATGGATTGACTCCAACTTTAGAAAAAACCAATTATCTTGAATGACACCAACCATGTTTTCCCACTATATAAAAATAGTAAAAAAATAGACTTCTCACCACTCCAAGAGGAAATATTTAGTACCTAAAAATTTATTGTCAAAGATGTGAAGTATTTGCAGGTTGGCGAGGAGTCCCAATTATCGTGGAATTATCCCCATGAATTTGTTTGTGGATTTAAACCTGAGATATTTGATAATGGTGTAGGAATGGCCCCTAACAATGCAAATTTTGAACAAATAAACTAGCAAACCAATCATAAAAAATACAATCATTATGATTTGAAACTAATTATATGTAAAGAATAATGAATAATTAGGCCTCTCAAGACTCAAAGAGGGAATATTTATCACTTGATAATTCATTTTCAAAGAGGGAAAGAATTTTGAAGCTCCTAAGCAGTCACAATTCTTGTGGAATTATCTGTGGGAGTTTATTTGTGACAATGTCCAATTTAGTTTTAAAAGTGAATATATTTGACAAATACATAGAAATGGCTCTTGGTAATGCAATTTATACACGGATAGGTTACAAATATGTTATGGTGGTATTTCACTAACCATAGAAAATTTTAATTACGCTAAAATGACACCAAGCCTATTGTTTTCTACACCATAAAAATAATCAAGAATTATGCATTGGTAACGAGTTAAAGAGGGGATATTTAGTACCTAATAATTCATTTTAAAAGAGGTTAAGTATTTTCAGATGTGTGAGCAATCCAATTGTTGTTGAATGATCCATGTGAGCTTGTTTGCGGCAATAACCAACTTATCTAAATTAGAGATATTTGATAAAATTGTGGGAATGGTCCCTATAGTGGAAAGTGTGTGAAATTTGGTCAAAAGGATGAAAATTTGATAATTAATATTTTATTATAAATACAAATTTAATAATAATGTGTGTACTTGAGAAGGTCATAATTGGAGATATGCAATGTTTAGAGTATGCCCTTAATCGTACCAAACTCAGTTTTTGTAAGACAAAAAGAGCACACAAAGTGGGAAAGAAACACAGACAAATAGGTGAATCCCACCAGCCAAATAGGAAATCACCACGACTATAAAGTTGAGTCACACCCAAAATATAATAATAATAATATGATAGGTCACATCTTTTCCTAAACCAAAATAGAGATAAGATATTATGGTCAGAACAAATTGGGCAAAGAGGTAAATCAAAATATCAAAGATGATAATGCTCAACTCTAAACAAGAAACCAACAAATCCTAATTAGGGGCATGTCCTAATCATTTTCTCACAATCAAAAGCAAATTCATATCCTAATTATTCATCTACAATCAAAGACATAAGTCAACATATGCCACTTTTCCTGCTTTACGACCTAAGTGCTTTCTTAGTACTCCGCAAGATAATTACAGTTATTTCTATTACATTGTATTTTAATTTTCAGTTTGATTATTACATTTGGATTATTATGATTTTACTTCTTTTTCTCTCTATTTTTCATGTTTTGGTTTCCTTGGTCTACATGGTATAAATTTGAGGGATGTGCTTCCCCATCAAGTAAATGTTTTCTGACATTTTTTTTTTATAAAATTGTATTTTGCATAACATTTATTTTTTTTACCTATATTTTGTAACGTGTTTTTCTCTTTTTCTACACAAAAATTGAGAAATACATGAAAAAATGTGATTGCAATCATGGTTTTTTCATATATTTCTCATTTTTCATGTAGCGGGGCCCATCAAAAATATGCAACATGGGTGCTCATTAGATTAGGAATTAAATTTCACATCCAACGAGTACTCCCACTCAAAATTTGAGTAAAATTGTAGGGAGATAAGTTCAAAATACAAGTTGAAAAATAAGTTTATTTATTTTTTTTAATATTTTTTCTTGTTTACTCCAAAAATGGTGAATCATTCCCCATGGTTGACATTATCATCTTGAATTCTATTGGTTCTTTTGGTTGTATATTTTTGTTTTGAGGACAATTTTTATTTCAAATTTTCTCTAATGTTAATTGAGGGAATTATCATCAAGATGTAACAAATGAGCATGGTTTATGGATTGAAAATGAGGTAGATGTTGATCTCAGATTTATTTCTAGGTTATTTGTTGGATGAAGACTTTTTAATCCACGAAATTATTTCATTCAGTGTGTTCTAGCTAATCATCACGAAGCCTCTGGGTAGTATGATCCATTGTAGTTCAGGTGTTTTCCTAAACCAAATAACAATATGTTGTAAATGTACAAAAATGACTAGTAATGTACAATAGTTATAGAATCATGAAAATGTTATGTTTTCTATATCCTAATGTGAAATAGTTAAAGAATCCTGAAATGTTATGTTTTTTATAACCTCACTTAGTTCTTTTCGTTGAAGGAATATCCATTGAAGTGATGTTCTGTTGTAATTTTTCCGTTGAATTAATATCCCTTGAAGTGATGTTCTATTGTAATTGTAGTTTATATTGCATCATTAAATATTATTCAAGTTATATTTGTTAGGATTAAATATATATTTCATGGAACTATTGAAAATATGATGAGTTATATTTTATTGAGCTATGTTCTGATTCTTTATCCATGGAATTGATTTCTTATATTTGTTTAAGTTTTCAATGTAGAGGAATGACCTTTTGATTTTTCCTTTATTTTCGTTATTTTTCTACGTAAAAGTTGATGTTCATCTTGGACCAACTATTCATATTCATTCTATTTTTACCTCAACTAAACTAGAAATTTTAAACATAACATTCACAAAGACTCGAAACATAAAAAAAACAGTGTTTGACAGATAAAAAGAAATCCAAATTCTATCATGGCCTATTAGTCCTTCCTTTTCCATTGAAATTCCCACATATTCGTTTACTACTCATTTTCTCCTGACCCTTCTTGACACTTGCACCACCTAATTCCTGGGTCTCAACCACTCACCACACTCCATTGTTCTCATCTTTTATCCCAAATCTCTGCAGCGCTCCCCCCTCCACTTGGGTCGTCCGACCGGTTTAAGCCATAAAATCCTATATTAATCCTAATTAAATATCCAAGCTTCCCCTATTTCACCATATGTCAAATGTCTCTAGTCAAATCCTATAAGCCTATGAGAGAATTAATAATTCAACGCAAAGTAGAATCTTTTTATATAGAGGTATTTTGATGCAAAATTAGACATTCACGTGACATGGATTTGAAGGGGATGAGGGGTCCAAGCAATCTCTAGATTGTGAGGGAATTCATCTGCTGAGATTCTTATATCTAGCCCAAGGATACCCATTTCATTACAATTCCTCACAGTAGCAGAAATAATGATAGAACCAAAACCAACCAAGCTGTGGAGAAGGTGTCCGAGAGTAGAAAGTTTCCTCCAAAAATTCAAATCCCAAGGAGAAGTAATTGAAAACTAGGAAAAGAGACTTACAGAATTGTCCCTGCCACCATGAACCCATCCAAAGTCTGTAGCTTTCTCTTAAGATTATTAATGAAAAAGGATCCTCATCCATCTGCCTACAGTTGCTCAACGTTCCTTGGATTATAATATGCCTTCTAAGATTCCCACATGCGTAGATAGCATTACAAACATGGTTGTTCATAATGGAAAAAGAGGAATGGATAATTATCAAACAAGTTAGAATTTTTCTTGCAGACGCATGACACACATGTTGTCAGTTGTCTCTCAAAGATCAGGGAAAATTTTAAGGATGGAAGTTTATATTAAATTTTAAAAACTTGGTGAATCTTAGTAGTCTCCAATATGTGAATTGTAAAATTTTTGATGTTGTTTTTATAAAAATATTTAGTTTTGTAATCATTTTATATTAGTATATATACATTTTTGGCGATTTTTAGGGTAAAATATTTTTATACTATAAAATTTGGGCGAATCAATTTTTAAAAAAATAGGAATTGGCGAATCTTTTTTTTGGAAAAAGCATGGAAAATTAGCCCACTTGCGAATATTAGCTCCTAAAATTTTCCATGTCAAAGATATGAAGAGTATTGATTCATTTGAATATTGTGCATGATATGCATACAATGCACTGCATTAGCGACCCACATTTCTCTTTGTAATTGAAACCTGCCGCTTATAATTATCATAATCATAGATTTATTGTAAATGATATTCATGGAATGCACTATATTTGTGGCCCACATTTCCTTTGTAATTGAAACCTGCCACTTATAATTATCGTAATCATAGATTAAATCATGCCTCTTATTATTATTATATTCATATCAATTTTTGTAGGATTGAATTGTACCTATATAGAGGCCATTTACGACACCATTAATTTCAATTTTCTATAACCGTAGATGATTGGAAAATTGATCTGCTTCTACATTTTGAATTTGGAAAATGTGGAAATATTTTCTCTTTGGAGTATCTTCTCAGAATTTTGCGAGCCTATTTAGTAAGTTCCACATACGCTTATCTCTAGGAAAAACATTTTT